>OV651817.1:38296350-38821350 GCA_927349885.1 Psylliodes chrysocephalus
CCCGGATAGATATAGGTTAAAAACTGTCAGTGTTTTAGAAAGGTATATGATAAACTTTCTAAAACACGGAAAGTTTTTTCATACTTTTTTCAAACATCTGTACTGATACCTATATTATGTCACTGTGAACCACCCCACGAGCCGCCACAGTGCTTCTTTTTAATCAGAAGACCAAAAATATAGATCTATTAGTTTATCGTTCAATTTTCTTACCAAATGTAGCGACTTGTTCTAGATGCTACATTTAGGGTACAAGAATTTCTTGCATGAAAAAAAAAAACTCAAAAAAATTTTGATCAAGCATTAACCATCGTAAAATTCTGCTGTGATTTTAAATAATCGATTTAATATTTAAATGCTTATTTCTTGAGATATTTCGAAACATGTTCTCAAACATCCAATAAACGTCCGATCCTAAACCTTCCTTCAGGGTACCGAATGACAGGTTTTTTTGTAAAGCCTAAGTTGCAAAATATATAAAAAATTTCTCTGGACAAAATTACTTAGAAAGTCTCAAAATGAAAATAAATACCTATAAATACAGCACTATATAAAATTTTTTCGAGATAATCTCATTACTTAAAACTCAAAATTTTAGGCTCTTCCTGGTGCAAATACGCACCACATTTTAATAAATAATTGAACCATTGATTTTTATAACTAAGAGTCTTTGTGCCGTTTTAGGTATACAAGGCTTAATATGATCCATAATACCTTATTTTACCCTAAAATATGTACCAGTAACATTGAGAGAATAATAAGAAGATGATGCTATGACGATGTTAAAAGTGTTCGCACCATCACATTACACTTTTACGCTATGCCTCAAACTAGAGCTAGGGTAGCTAGTAAGTATTGGTAAGAATAAGTGACATTTTTGTAAAATTGCTTTATTTAAATGATATAAAAACATTTTCATTACTTCAATCTTCAAATATAAAATAAATGTTTTGAGATATCGCAAAACATGACTCTCAGGCGCCATTTTGAATAAACTTTTCCGTAAGTATTAGCTTTAGACTAGGTTATAAATAGAGGACGCGTGTGCGATTTCGGTGGGGCTGCGCGACTAGAGACGCTGGCCGCGGCAGCTGCAACCGCGATGAAAAGATGTTTTTGGTGACGCAGTTCTAGGCAGCCGTTGACTGCGGACTGTAGCATTTTTGTCATTTTAAAGTTTTGTGGGGTTTATTAAAAAATATGGATTACGACGATTTGATAACATTAATTTTATTAGAAGAAAAGGAAGGTGAAGAAGAATTTTACCAAATTTTATTTAGAAAAAGGTGTAAAGTAGATGAAATGTTTAAAAGGCGACGCGAGGAAGGGTAATATGATACTAACCTTCTTTCTTTAATTCTTTAGCGACCTTTTTCCAACAATTTTCTTAATTAACAAAATTTTTGTAATTTTCGTCTTCATAATCATAAATTACGGGACATTTTTGAATTTCTTTGATTAAAATTTTATCGTCATTTGACGTAAATGGCGCCATTTTTTGCCCTAGTCACTACGATTTCAGCCGCTCGACTGCTTCGCGATCAGTCAAACAGCAGCCGTTGCAGCGCGGGTTGCCGCCGCTTTAGTCGCGCTGCGCAAGCCAAATTGGTTCCATTTGAAACTGTACAAACCAGTGCAGCAGCTGGAGATGCAGCTGCTAGCCGCCGCAGCCAGCCGCGTCACCGAAATCGCACCTTAACAAGTATATCGAGCACACGTAGTATTCTGTGCCAATTATCTGTTGGCCGCCATTATTCTGGTGCTAAGCATTTCGGTGACACCAAAGTATTTGTTCGTGTTTATTTCTAATTTTTAAATTAAACGACATATATTAATTGGTTTATTATAATGGTTTATTATGTGGCATATCAGTGTAAAAGTTATAGCGGCAAGAAAGAAGCAGATAAACTGGTTATTCTCGGCCAGTGGGAGTAGAGGCGTTTCACGCTCGCAACGCTGCGCAAAATAATAAAATCCCATTTAGAACATTTTCAGGGATTTTCTGTTTCCATATTCAAATAATGAAAGTGAAATCCATTAGACAAAGGGCTTCTGCTCGGCTGAGTCACCAAAATAATTTTCTCCTTAAAAATGCCATTAGCAAATTCATTCGTCAAATTTAATATGGCTTCTTGATAAATTATCCTATATTAGTACCGGAAATATATCCACCAACTTCTCACAGACGTTAATTTCTCTCTCATGCGAAGAATCTGGACGGCCTTTTATTCCAGGACAAAAAGTAGAACAGTAAGTCACATTTTTTACAACAAAATTAGTTTTGAGTATTGAAAAGAAATCTATTTCGTAGTTAACCTCTATATATTAAATGGTTTGTCCAGACTGACTGACTGACTGACTGACTGACTGACTGACTGACCTATCAATGTACAGCCAAACTAGAACTAGAAAGTTGAAATTTGTAACATTGGTTTATTTGATAACGTAAGCATTCGCTAAGAAAGGATTTTTGAAAATTTTAACTTAAAGGGGGGTAAATGGGAGAAAATGGGGGAACGAGCTTTTTATGAAAGTATTTGTTCTTTAAAGTAAGGAACATGAAAATTTGAATTACAGCTACTGAGCATAAATAAATATTGACCAGCTTCAGGGTAATTTAATTTTCACATTTTAAAGGGGGCAAACGGGGGGTGAAGGTTTATATGAGAGTATCTATTTTTTTGTTCTCTTTAAAGTTAGAAACAGGAAAATTGGAATTGCAGCAACTGAGTACAAATTAATATTAATATGTTTTAAGGTTTTTATATTTTTACATCTTAAGGGGGGCAAAATTAATAAAAATTAATAAAAATTAATAAAAAATAATAAAAATTAATAAAAATTAATAAAAATTAATAAAAATTAATAAAAATTAATAAAAATTAATAAAAATTAATAAAAATTAATAAAAATTAATAAAAATTAATAAAAATTAATAAAAATTAATAAAAATTAATAAAAATTAATAAAAATTAATAAAAATTATAAAAATTAATAAAAATTAATAAAAATTAATAAAAATTAATAAAAATTAATAAAAATTAATAAAAATTAATAAAAATTAATAAAAATTAATAAAAATTAATAAAAATTAATAAAAATTAATAAAAATTAATAAAAATTAATAAAAATTAATAAAAATTAATAAAAATTAATAAAAATTAATAAAAATTAATAAAAATTAATAAAAATTAATAAAAATTAATAAAAATTAATAAAAATTAATAAAAATTAATAAAAATTAATAAAAATTAATAAAAATTAATAAAAATTAATAAAAATTAATAAAAATTAATAAAAATTAATAAAAATTAATAAAAATTAATAAAAATTAATAAAAATTAATAAAAATTAATAAAAATTAATAAAAATTAATAAAATTAATAAAAATTAATAAAAATTAATAAAAATTAATAAAAATTAATAAAAATTAATAAAAATTAATAAAAATTAATAAAAATTAATAAAAATTAATAAAAATTAATAAAAATTAATAAAAATTAATAAAAATTAATAAAAATTAATAAAAATTAATAAAAATTATATAAATTAATAAAAATTAATAAAAATTAATAAAAATTAATAAAAATTAATAAAAATTAATAAAAATTAATAAAAATTAATAAAAATTAATAAAAATTAATAAAAATTAATAAAAATTAATAAAAATTAATAAAAATTAATAAAAATTAATAAAAATTAATAAAAATTAATAAAAATTAATAAAAATTAATAAAAATTAATAAAAATTAATAAAAATTAATAAAAATTAATAAAAATTAATAAAAATTAATAAAAATTAATAAAAATTAATAAAAATTAATAAAAATTAATAAAAATTAATAAAAATTAATAAAAATTAATAAAAATTAATAAAAATTAATAAAAATTAATAAAAATTAATAAAAATTAATAAAAATTAATAAAAATTAATAAAAATTAATAAAAATTAATAAAAATTAATAAAAATTAATAAAAATTAATAAAAATTAATAAAAATTAATAAAAATTAATAAAAATTAATAAAAATTAATAAAAATTAATAAAAATTAATAAAAATTAATAAAAATTAATAAAAATTAATAAAAATTAATAAAAATTAATAAAAATTAATAAAAATTAATAAAAATTAATAAAAATTAATAAAAATTAATAAAAATTAATAAAAATTAATAAAAATTAATAAAAATTAATAAAAAATTAATAAAAATTAATAAAAATTAATAAAAATTAATAAAAATTAATAAAAATTAATAAAAATTAATAAAAATTAATAAAAATTAATAAAAATTAATAAAAATTAATAAAAATTAATAAAAATTAATAAAAATTAATAAAAATTAATAAAAATTAATAAAAATTAATAAAAATTAATAAAAATTAATAAAAATTAATAAAAATTAATAAAAATTAATAAAAATTAATAAAAATTAATAAAAATTAATAAAAATTAATAAAAATTAATAAAAATTAATAAAAATTAATAAAAATGAATAAAAATTAATAAAAATTAATAAAAATTAATAAAAATTAATAAAAATTATTAAAAATTAATAAAAATTAATAAAAATTAATAAAAATTAATAAAAATTAATAAAAATTAATAAAAATTAATAAAAATTAATAAAAATTGATAAAAATTAATAAAAATTAATAAAAATTAATAAAAATTAATAAAAATTAATAAAAATTAATAAAAATTAATAAAAATTAATAAAAATTAATAAAAATTAATAAAAATTAATAAAAATTAATAAAAATTAATAAAAATTAATAAAAATTAATAAAAATTAATAAAAATTAATAAAAATTAATAAAAATTAATAAAAATTAATAAAAATTAATAAAAATTAATAAAAATTAATAAAAATTAATAATAATTAAAAATTAAAAATGAATAAAAATGAGTAAAAATAATTAAAAATGAATAAATATAAAAAAATTTAATAAAAATTAATAAAAATCAATAAAACTAATAAAAATTAATAAAAATTAATAAAAATTAATAAAAATTAATAAAAATTAATAATAATTAAAAATTAAAAATGAATAAAAATGAGTAAAAATAATTAAAAATGAATAAATATAAAAAAATTTAATAAAAATTAATAAAAATTAATAAAAATCAATAAAACTAATAAAAATTAATAAAAAAAGGAAGTCATGTTTATTTTATATTAATAACACGACTATATGCGAGCAAAATCGCGAGCAAAGCCGTGGGCAACAGCTAGTAGTGATATATTTATGGTTGATATTTTAAATATAAATTATATTTATTTTTATTTACACACTGTTATGTTAAGTCATGTTATGTTATAATGTAAATGGGGTGTCAATACACTGCGACCTAAAAGACCTATTATGCCCGCTTCTGTCACTAATGTAGCAAGAAAATGTCTCAATGTCTATAACGACCTTTTCAATCCTATCTTCTCAAGAAAATGGAGGATCTGGAGCACCTTTAAGTTGGAAAAATCTCCCTCTTTCGTTTGGTATACTCCTAGGTATTGTTTCTTTGGATTTTGGAGTGCTACACATTTAGTCAGAATATAAATGGGGGTTTCGTCCTTCTTTTTACAGAATCTGCACTCACTATTTTTACTACTCTTAGTTTAAAGGTCTCTTTTAAGTCGGAAATACACAGAAGGAATGCCTGTTGCAATATGTTGCCTGTTCTTACTCAGGCAGATAGAGGATTCTGATTTTTTATGGTTATATTCACCCAGAAGTATCTTAGCCTGTCTTAGCCACAGAGATTGTTCCAATTTCGGTTATTTTACTACTTTTTTAATTTCTCCCAATATTGTGTTATCTGCTGATACTGCCGGACAGATTGGATCCCACAAAGGGTATTTAAACAATAGTAATTCACCAATAAAAAATAAATAGTTCATTAGACATTAAATATTTAAATAAAAACAAACATACTTAAATATTAATAAAATTATAATGTTCCAAAATTTACTAATTTTATAAAAAAAAAACATAATTTATTTATTATTAATAAATATTTATTGCTAATAATTTCATCTTGAACACATTTAGTTCCATTTTAGAACGTCGCTAGGTTGAAGGTACGCGCCTTCGCGTCATTAGTGGTTAGAAGTAGTGAAATATATTTTATTTTTTTTTGTGAAATTATTGCTTGTAAATATTAGTAAATATTGTTAATTAGGTTTTTATTAATTCTGTAGGTAGCGATATGTCAGTAATGTGGATTTGACAGGAACGTCATTTAAATCTCAATGTTATGAATATTGTAACACATGTTAAAGGTTTATGGTAATTTCATTATCAGGTATGCTAAATAAGAAAATTTCATAGTCAAAAGTACTACCTATATTAACATTTATTAAATAGTATATTATGCAACGATCATGTAATGATGGTTATTAATACACGAGCATTAACCGGGATACGAAACGAGCCAAAGGCGAGTTTCGTATGGTTTATGCGAGTGTTTTAATAACCATTACATGAGAGTTGCATACGCTATTTTTTCTACACCCGATAAATAATCAAGACCTATAAATATTCTATTTATATTGGTATTGAACACAATAACAGTAATTACTCGTATTTCTATAAAAAATTCTACAAAATTGTAATTAATGGTATTACCTTGGGTACTGGTATTACCACAGATTTTTGGGGCAAAATATTTTGTACTGCATTTTCTCCTTTCTCCTATATGTGTGGAGGAGGTGTTCTATATCGCTGATATCAGACATTTTAATATTATAATTATCGAAGTTTAGCTATCTACGAAAATTTAATACGTTTTGACAACTAAAACAATTACATAGGAATTTAGGACAAACGTCAAACATCATGCTTGATTGAAAAATTGTAGGTTTCTATTGATTAAAAATCTGTATCATAATGAAAAATCTGTATCATAATGGGTATCATTATGAAACGGATTTTGGGCATATAAGTGCATTATTATAATACGGGTGTAGAAAAAATATATTTTAATTGTTTATTCTTTTTAATAACAAATTGCAAAAGTAAAATAAAAAGGAAATGGCACACTCACCATAACAAATACCATTTTGAAATATTCTTTAATATGATGATTAGTCTTAATAACGAGATTTTAATATATATACAGGGTGTCCCGAAATTAGACGGTCACATTCTAACAGAGTAATCTACATCCTAAAATAGAAGTAAAATTTCATATAAACGTAGGTCCGAAAACGTTTTGTTTTTGAGATACAGAGTGTTACAAGTAAAGTACTGATGGCACATGTTTGTAAATATTTTCCAAAATTTCTTTAGTCACCGGTTTTCCAAAAATAAAAAAATTCTGATTTCACAGGCCTACTAATTATTGTTTACACTTTCGAATAAGATAACATCAACTTATCATGAAATTTTCAAATGCTTTTCTCTTGAAAATGGTGCGTTCTAATGAGATACAACAAACATAGCTTTATTATAAAAAAAAATATTGGTTTTCCAAATGTTGTAGTCAAAAATGTTAAAAACAGTCAATAAAAAAAAACAATTTAACCCTAAGCCCCTCCACTAATTTACCCACCTATGAAGATGATCAAAAACTGGTTTAGTCCATTAAATATAGCGTAAAAAGTTTAGCATTTGTACAAAATTTCACTTAGTTATCTTTTAAAGTTTAGAAAATATTTACAAAAATGTGTCATTAGAACTTTACTTTTAACACCCTGTATCTCGGAAACAAAACGTTTTCGGACTTATGTTTATATTAACTTTTACTTCTATTTTAGAATGTAGATTACGCTGTTAAAAGATGACCGTCTAATTTCGGTACACCCTGTATGTTTACTACAGAAATGGTCAAAACGTTGAATTTTGGTTGTTTGATTACCCGATTAAAAATTATAAATTTTATTTTACCTATAGTTTTATCCGAAAAATTTTACTAATATGAGTTATATCTCATATTATTCCAAACAAGTTTATTTCCAAAATAATTATAAATTAAAAACATTTTATTAGTTTAATTTATGTTAGGTTTTGTTTCCCTTAATTTTTTATAGGTAACAATAATTTTCATTTAATTTGAATATATTATATATAATATATATAATTCCAAAATTATAGATAGGTACAAATAGATACTTGTTTTTATCTCATAATTATGATATGTGAAATTGAGGTTAGGTTTTACGTACTTCATCCTTTATTTTTTGTTAATTAACTCTCCAGTTATCTATTTGAAGCAATGGCTTTTGAATTATAAGTATTATTATCGCCCGGTTTGGTTTCACAACTGGTTGCAATATCCATGTCATACTTGGGTTTGAATATTTTACCAGAGTCTATGAATTAGAGTTTAGCACCTGCTCAAGGTACTACCATGGTTCTAAAAATATATTTATTTCAACTTGTCGTTGTTTAATCAACGCAGAAAATGGTTTTGCTTTTATTTCTGATTCTAGCTTTGAAAAACCTTAATGCAGGTCCTCCTTCACTTAAAACATTAATGGGATAGTTTATCGATAATCACCTCAATATTTTTTATCTTTAAGGCATTGGAACAAGACGCTACTGACTTAGCTCTATTCGGTCTCACATTAGATGTGGTACCAATTGGACCGGAATCCGCAGCTCTTGCATCCCTAGAACTCTTGGTCTTTCAATTTTCCTGCATACTGATAGCGGATCTGTTTCTCCGTTTTATCCTTCGTTTCGTCTCTAAGTACTTATTGGACTCAGCATTTTTTATATTTGTCATATCACCAATAATGTAGTAGAACTTTCCATTCCATCTCTGTAGACATAGAAGTGGATGCTGGTCCCCGTTTTTCTAGTTTCAGCATTCGCTGGTCCAGCGGGCCACCCTGTCGACATTCTCACATCTATTGATTCGGAGGATGATCCCCTTCCATCCCGCTTAGAGATCTTGCTAGTGAAAAATAATAATATACAAAATCTTAAATACTACAAACTTGTCTACTGCAACATTTTTCAATGTGCAACTAAAATATATAACTGAAACTTTCTATTTTTTCTTATCTAAAATAGGAAATATATTAATTCCGTACAAAAATTGCACGGTTTTCTAGAAAGTAAACAAATTAAATATAAATCGAAAAAGAAGAAGCAATGTCGCAAATAATTAATTTTATTAAAAATTGTTTTTGTAAAATAAAACATTTTTATAATCAACTTATAGATGATGAATTATTCTTCCATTATAAATGATTATATGAAGATTATTTATGTCTTTCTAAAATCATAATACCATAATTTTGACTCACTATCTATTAGATTGATCATTTGGAAAGTTATGCATATATCATAAGATTTTTAATTTATCAACCTGCTATATGAATAATGCGGTTTAATACAATTACTATAGATATAAATAAATTTGTTATGTACCGTAGCAACACAAAAACTGAATATATCACTTTCCCGGAACATTTCAAACACACCACATAAATCATTTTAATTTAATAAAGTTGGCGTTGTTTACGATTACTGAGGGCTTCTGATTAATTTATGATGAACATTAATACCGCACAATAATGGTAAACAGCTATTTTGGAAATTTGTAAAACTAAATTAATTATATTATATGCAATATAAAATTTTTAGGATTAATAATTTCATTGAAAAGGGTCGATCCCTTAATTTATTTACATTTAGAATTTGATGCGTCAGTCCAATATAGGATTTATGTTTAATATACAATACACTCCATAATAAGCAAATTTTAAAGGATTAGGGATCTATTCGAAGTACAGGTTAAACAAAAATGTCCATTCACACAAATTCCTATACCATACATGATGAAAGGTCTACGAACAATGGGAATGTAAATAAAACTACTAACCTATCTGTTATATTAAGCAGTATACCGGGGCTATCTTGAAAATGCGAGATATGTGTAGACAGCTGTATGGTCATGGATTCTAAGGGAATCAATACCTTATTCGAATCTAAGCTGGAAGATGCATTGTGGTCGGTCAGAAATGAATTTGCTATTATTAAATCGGATTTAAAATATGTACCTGCTCAAGAGATAATTCATCAAAATAGTGCAACAAATCTTAGATTCTCGGATGTTGTGACAAATAAAACTGAACCTCCGGTAATAATCCAACCTAAGAACGCAAGCCAGCCTCCATCTAAAACTTAAACAGACCTTATGAAACATGTACCTTCGATCAAGACTTTCAATTAGCACGAGTAAAAAATACCAGAGATGGCGGAATTCTGATTGGATGTAAAACTAAAGACGGAAACGAAAAAAATAAGACTATGATTCTGGAAAACATGTCTGATTCCTATGAGGTAAGAGAAGTTTCGGGTATACATCCGAGGCTTCGAGTTGTCGGTATGTCTGTGTTGTACTCCAAGGAAACTCTTTCGGATCTTCTAAACAAATGCAATACAGATGTGCTTCTGGCGGACTCTACGTGTAGAGTGCTAAAAGTTTTACCTACAAAGCGGAATGTAAATATATTTCAGGCGATAATCGAGATAGACAAAACATCGTATACGCGGATTGTCAGTTATGGTAAATTATTTGTCGGTTATGATAGCTGTTCAGTGTATAATGCATTTGAAATTTATCGGTGCTACAATTGTAATGAATTCCACCATTCATCAAATAAGTGTAAAAACCATGTCTCTTGTCCTTTGTGTAGCGGCAAACATGAATTAAAGAACTGTAAAGGTAATTTCCGTAAATGTTCCAACTGTTGTAAATTGAATTCCGATGGTGTAGCAGTGGATCATGCTATCTGGGAGAAAGAAAAATGTAGCTCATACAAAAAATTATTGGAGAAATTTAAGCCTCAACTTTCTACATAGCAAATATAATTTCCCCCTCTTAACTGCAATATTTCGAGTTTTAATTCAATTGATTTATCGTGCGAACATTATTCATCGCGTTTGTCTATTTACTATCAAAATACGCGCGGATTGCGAAGTAAGACAACACAGTTTTACAATTCAATGTTACAGTATAACTTTACAATTATCGCTTTAACCGAAACTTAATTGGATCATTCTGTTTTAAACGGGGAATTATTTAGCGATAACTATTACGTTTTTAGATCTGACCGCAACTTTAATGAAACTAATTTGAGTAGAGGTGGAGGTGTGCTTGTAGCCGTTAACATCATTTGTTCAAATCAAGTAGATATCAGCTCTTATTACTTGTTTACGAATTTAACTGTATTTATAGATATTCTAGCTGTTAAAATAGTTTTTCGTGCTGGTATTTTATTTGTATGGATAGTTTATATTCCACCAGGAACACCCTTAAATTATTATGAGCTTCTGTTTGAAGCAATTGAATCCTTGAACACTATATATGATCAAAAACTCTTATTTTAGGTGACTTCAATATACCTGGTTTTACAGGGTGTTAATAAATACGTGTAACAGATTTTTAGAGCACGTAGAGCATGCAAAAATAGAGTGAAAAGTTCATATAAACATGTGCTCTTGGAGCTTTGGTTTCGAAGCTAGAGCTCTTTGAAGATGGCGTCTTCAGGTCAACTTTTTTCAAATATCTTCAGAACACCGCCCTTAAAAAATATTAAACTTGGCAGGTTTATTAAACTTTACATGGCGATTCTCCTAGTGTTAATTAGATTTTTCTAACACGATCATAAGCGTCTCATTTGGGGGGGGGGGCTACGGATATTTTCAGTATAAAATCTGTAACACGTATTCATTAACACCCGATATATCTCATATTCAAAATAATTACTATAATTCAGTAATTACAAGCTTAAACACATTCTCTGAAATTATTGAAACAAAACAACATAATTTTATATTTAACTCCAACAATAGAGCTCTTGATCTGATTTTATTTAATGGCAATTGTTCCGTTACAAAATCATTAGATACCTAATGCCAAAAGATAGTCATCATCCGGCTCTTGAAATATCATGCAAATCCAACGCCAAAGTTTGTTCCAAACGAAATCATGCAGTTTCATTTGAAAAATGTTATAACTTCTCTAAAGCAAATTACGTTATGCTGTATGATATGATTAGCAAAATTAATTGGGAATTTTTGGAAGTATTTAATGATGTATATATGACGCTTGCTCTTATTTTTACGAACCACTATACAACGTTTTTGATCGCTGTGTCCCCAAATACACTATTAAAACTAACAACAAATATCCTGCATGGTTTCATTTTAATATTATTAAAGATAATAAACTTAAAGCTAAACTTCATCACTTATAAGTTAAATGGTGATGAGGGTACTTTTGGCGAGTTTCAACGTCTGAGAACTAAATTAAAGTAGATATCGAAAATTTCCTATCAACCTTTTGTACGGTCAGCAGAATCTCATATAAAAAATGATCCTAATAAATTTTGGAATTTTATTAATAAAAGGAAGGGTAATAACTCGGTATCTAACAACATGACATACAACAACGTGTCGTTAAGTGATCTTGATGCCATCGTAAACGGATTTGCCGAGTACTTTAGCAAATTCTATAATGTATCCACAAACGCTACTCCACCATTCGACTTTGAATGTAACTCAATATTTAACCTCTCCATATTTAAGGAAGAAGAAGTGTTATGGGCTTTAATGCAGATCAAACCGATGAAAAACACCGGCCCTGACCATGTGCCGGCGTTTATAGTTAGAGACTGTGCTGTAAGTCTTACTGGAACTCTAATGATTATTTTAAATATGTGCATTAAGCTTCATACTGTACCTAATTTGTGGAAAAGTTCTAAGGTTTGTCCTATATTTAAGAAAAGTGACAAAACGGACATTGCGAATTTTAGACCAATATCGATAATATGCAACTTTAGTAAAGTCTTCGAAATCCTTCTGCACAAACACTTAGAGTATTATATTTCACCCATGATATCATCCCATCAACATGGTTTTGTAAAAGGTCGATCTACTGTAACAAACCTCGTTGGATGCACACAGCATATCGCAGAAAATATGGACAATCGACTGCAAATTGATATTGTATATACAGACTTTTCAAAGGCGTTTGACAGACTCGATCATGGGATTCTCATAAACAAACTGATCGGTTAAGGGTTGTCAGAGTCTGTCATAAAACTGTTCCGTTTATATTTGCAAAATCGTTTACAGTATGTTTTCTTAAACGGTTTTAAGTCTGTAGAATACTTTGCAATATCTGGGGTGCCGCAAGGATCTGTCCTTGGTCCTCTGCTTTTTAATATATTAATAAACGACATCGTGGATATTATTTTATTCAACTACGAGATAAACAGGTCATCTCTACAAAGACCTGAACATTTTGTCGATCTTTGTATAACTTTTGATCCAAAGCTCTCATTTATATTACACATTGAAAAAACTGTATCTGCTGCATCAAAAATGTATGGGTTTTTGTTTTGTGTTAGTAGGGAATTTTTAGATGTAGACACTTTTAAAATGCTGTATTTTTCATTCGTTCGGTCTAAACTGGAGTACGCTTCCATAATTTGGAATCCCCATTACCAAACTCTTCGGAACAAGTTAGAATCAGTGCAGCGGCGATTCTTAAACTTTTTACTTCAAACAGAATGGCGTTTATCCGGAAATAGGTACACCTCATCAATATCTGCTTAACAGACATAACTTCATTGATCTTGAGATAAGGCGAAATTGTCATCTAATCATTTTCATATACAAATTAGTACATTACAAAATCCATTGCGAACAATTATTAGAAAAACTTGCTTCTAACGTTCCGAGAACTACTACACGGTCGCAGTCTACTTTCTATCTCCCATCAGCAAGAACTAATGTTTTAAAATCATCACCACTGCATAATATGTGTACATTATGTAACTTAGTCAGTAATACCATAGATATATTTAATTGTAGTATATATAGCATTAAGTCTGAAATTTTTAAGTCCGTATAATGTTTACCTATTCTTATGTTTTCGTAATTATTTTTGTCAGAATTTTCTGCTCTGTAATTGGAATTGCCTGTTGAGCAGTGTATCAAAAAAAAACAAATAAATAAATAACAAAATTACTATAGGATTCTTTTTTGGACCAGTGCCGTTTATTTAACCCTAAATTGCCAGAGTTTTCCCTTAGTCTTATATTGCCAGTAATACGGCAATTTTACATAATCATTAATATTAAGTATATTTATAGAAAAATAATGTAACAGAAACAATTAAAAAACTTACTATATTTCAAAAAAATATTACTGCGTTACTTTTGAGACAGTTGAGACACCTCTTATTTTAATGCTCACCACATACCTATTGGTATCATGTTAATCACACACTCTAGTTTCGTCATTCTTTTTTTGTTTAAGGATACATGAAAGTACTTTTTCCTACGACCACTTAGGAAAGTAACACCTATCGCACTATGGGTATACGTGGGTGGAAGATTGCGGGTTTATTAAGGTACATTTTTAAAATTTATTTTTGGGTCATGGTGTAGGACCTCTAAGGATACAACCTAAAAATCATTTTTGGGTCATAGTGTAGGACCTCTAAGGCTACAACCTAAAAATATTTTCGATGAAATTCCAATTGTTCTACAGGGTGATTTATATCAAACTTATGTTTTTTTAATAGGAACCCCCCTGTATATTATTGCATATTTGGATTCTTCAGTCAATTTTAGTGTAACTATGTATCACATATGGTATCTAAAATGAGTCGTTAAGCAGCAATTCATTATTTTTTTAAAAAGTAGATGTCTAGTAAAAATTGAATATCGCAGCTAATATAACATTTGCCAGACGATCAAAGTCAAACCCTTTTCGTGTTTAAAGTAATCGCTACGCCCATTTGCAAAATTTCAATCCAAGGTAACTTGATTATTTTAAATGGGACTACCAATTTTTTTTCATTATATTACATGCAGAATGATATAAAAATATGTTTATATTTATCTTTTCCAGATTTCTTTTTATTTAAAAAAACTAATAATTCACAGTATTTTTTAATTTTTAAAACCTTTTAATTAATAGGCTATGAAAATAAAGTAAATCTGTCACTTTCGTGTGACATTGAAAATTAATTAATAAAAGTTAAAACTCTTTCTAGTTTTCTCAAGTCGTTCTAAATTTAAGTGATAATAATGGCACATATTTCTTAAAATAAATTAATTGATATGATTTTCATTCTCGGAGAATGCTCTAGAAATCAGTTTTTAGCAATTCGAGTTTATAAAGAAAAATATTCTGAACGAAAACGTCATTCAAGAGAAGAATCATTTAGAAATCTCTTGGACAGGTTTATTGCAACAGGAAATGTTTCTTATATCCAAAAACAAGAAAAACCTAAATTAGTTGTAAATGAAGAAAATGAAATGAAAGAGATTTCCAAATAATCCGAACCTCTATCGGAAGAATAATAAATAAAAATAAATTCCATCCCTATTATATCCAACTTCACCAAGAGCTCAAAGAAACAGATTATCAACACCGGATAAATTTTTGCAATTGGACAGAAGAAAAATTAAATGAAAATGAATATTTCTAAAAAAAAAATTTTGTTTACAGATGAGTGTACCTTTCATCGAAATGGTTATATTAATCGGAACAATTTTCATTATTATTCAGATGAAAACCCTCACTATTTCAGAGTCAATAGTCAGGAGAAATGGTCGGTTAATGTTTGGGCAAGCATAATAGACACTTATGTTATTGCTCCTTTCTTTTTTGATGGGGTTTTAAATTCAGAAATTTATTTAAATTTTTTTAATAACCATTTATTTGGTCTCCTTGAAGATGTACCACTTGCTCAAATTAAAGATATGTACTTTCAACAAGATGAAGCACCTTCACATCGTGCCCGTGTTGTAAGCGCATGGCTCAACAATACATTTAATGGAAGATGGATTGCAAGAGATGGACCATTGCGATGGCCAGCTAGATCTCCAGATATTACTCCAATTAACTTTTTTTGGGGTTATATCAAAGAAAAAGTATATGAGAAACAACCAACCACATCCGAAAACATGAAAAACAGGATTAGAAACGCTTTTGAAGAAATTAACCCAGAAATATTGGATAGGGTTAAAATTTCTTTTCGTGGATGAATCCAAGTTTGTTTAGAACAGGGTGGTAGACATTTTGAACATTTATTAAAATAATTGCTTTTTTATTTGGATTGTGGTGTTATTTATTTTTTGTTTTCTGTTTTTCTGTTTGTTTTCTTTTTTTTTAACTTATAAAATGTTTTTTTATTAAAATTGCTATTTGTAATTTTTAACGGTTTACTAATTTTAAAGATATTAGAAAAATTGAAAAATTCTCTGAATTAATAGAATTTTTTAAATAAAAAGAAATCTGTAAAAGATAAATATCAACATATGTTTATATCATTAGAAAGGTAATCGAATTATGCATGTATTGAAATGAAAAACAATTGGTAGTGCCATTTAAAATAATCAAGTTACCTTGGATTGAAATTTTGCAAATTATATATATATGCTTTATTTAGTCAAAAAACAACTAATACATAGTCAATAATACACTTTCTCACTAAAAATAAATGTATACGTATAATAGGTTATTAATATAACTGTAGTCGTATAAAATAAAATACAATTAAACAACATATATAAAATATTAATATTAATAATGAATACTTCAATAACTAAATTAGCTACTTACATCTAACAAATATTGTTTTATTTTACATTTGAATTCATTAATTGATTCTATTTTCTTTAAATCTTCTGGCAAGTCATTAAATTGCTGTAAGCCTTTAAAAGATTGAATTTTGAGCATGACTGGTGTTGACGGTCCTAATATAAAAATCATTTCTAAGTCTTGTATTATGGGTGTGAATATGATGGTTATACGTAATTTTATGCTGGAGATAGTCAGGCCCATAACCTATTTTTATTTTATATATAAAAATTAATGTCTGGTAAAGGAACATGTCTTTAATTGAGAGCCAGTTTAAAGATATCCGCATTTCTACAATAGGGGTCAATCTAGAACATGACAATAATATTCGCATAGCTCTATTCTGCAATTTTTGGAACCGATTTCTCTCATTTTGATTTAAGAGATATAATACTGTTGAGCAGTAAGTGAAGTGAGGTAGTATAAGAGAATTAAATAGAACAAGCCTTGACCACTTAGATAAATGATGTGAACATCTGTAAAGATAATTTATTTTAAATGAAATTGTTTTTATTAAATGGTTTACGTGTTGTTTAAATTTAAGTTGTCGATCTATAATAACTCCGAGATATTTGTATTCATTTACCATATCAATTTCGGAAGGCCCAATCATTATTTTATGATCTTGTTCTACAAAGAGTTTATATTGCTGCTCATTGCCAATTATGATGAATTTGGTTTTTTTACAATTAATATTTAATAGATTAGCACAACACCATCTATAAACACCTTCTAAGCACTTATTAATCATTGTAACAATATCTATTATATTTAGAGAAGAAGAATAAATGAACGCGTCATCTGCAAATAAGTGAAATAAACATTTAGTCTGAATGTCTGCAATGTCATTGATATAAATAAAAAAAAACAAGGGACCTAGGACACTAACATGTTTATGATTAAGATTTCCTTTCAAATCATCCAGCACACATTGTACCGCAGTTTCGCATAAATGCTTACTGCGAAAACCCGATTGAAATTTGATTAAAAATTTGTTTCTTTCTATGAAATCAACAATTTGTTCATAGACTACTTTTTCTAAAATTTTTTCAAAGCAGCTAAGCATATTTATTGGTCTGAAATCAGAAGCTTTATTAGATTTTGCAACTTTAGGAACTGGTACAATGGTGGAGACCTTGATATCATCTGGGACTTTACCAGATTCTAAAGAAGTATTGATAACATTTATCAAGGGTTTAGCAATATTGTCATAGGTATTTTTTATAAATGCCATGCCTATACCATCTGGATTGTTCTTATTGGGCATTGAGAAAATAATTTTTTCAAGCGTACTAAAATCAATTAAAGTAAATTTGGAAAAGTTACTGATATTTTCCCGATTAATAATAATGGGGAAGTTTGGACCATTTTTATCAATTTTATCCATAATTTTATTGGCGTAGCCAGTACTTTAAACACGAAAAGGGTTTGACTTTAATCGTCTGGCAAATGTTAGTACATTTCATAGTAATACTGTAGAGTCACGGCCTTCTAAGTTTTAAAATAACTGCGATATTTAATTTTTACTAGACATCTACTTTTTGAAAAAATACTGAATTACTGCTTAACGACTCATTACCATGTAATACATAAAGTCACACTAAAATTGACCGAGGAATCCAAATATGCAATAATATATAGAGGATTCCGTTTAAAAAAACAAAACTTTGATATAAAATACCCTGTAGAACAATTGGAATTTCATAGAAAATATTTTTAGGTTGTAGCCTTAGAGGTCCTACACCATGCCCCAAAAATTAATTTTAAAAATGTACCTTAATAAACCCACAATCTTCCACCCACGCACTATAGTCCCATAAAAAGTGTCCTATATTACACGCGTGTTTATAAATCTACTTTTAACCAGTGTGAATACTTTCCGCATAAGCTGTCAAATATGTCAGACGTCTAATTTCTGTTTTGATTCCATTTTAAGAGTAAATTCGATTTGATAATTAAATTGTTAACAATAATTTTCAAATGTAGATCTTAGATATTACTTTTTAATAACTTGACAAAAATTTAGAGTAACTACCTACATTATTTTTGTTTTGCCTGGTTCAAACATATTTAATTAGATAAATGAAATGACAAAACGGTGATGAGCATATAATTGAATTAGACATACATATGAACTATAAAAGTAACAAAAACGTCTCTTAGGGCCGTATTTACAAACCGATCTAAGATGAGTCAGGCTTAGTTGCTACAGTTATGCTGACGATATCTAAATAACTATAATAAAGATTTAAAATATTTGGCTTTCTATATTATAGAATTTATCCACGTATAAAGTTTGATTTTCCTGAAGATATAAATTTAATATTTCAACCCCCCTTATCTGCCTATTGTTATGTATTTAGTTATTCATTTTCTCATAGAGCTTGATTGCTAAACATTTCAAGATAATAATGTTCGTTTTTGAGCTAGCATTTCTTTAAAAATTTTAACCCCTTTTAACTCTCATTTTTATTTAATTATTTTTTTTTTCACAATATTTGGGCTTTATCTCCTTATAAAGCTTAATTGAGGCGTGTTTTGCAAAAACCTCATGTGTCAGTTTTTCTTGAATTTTATATTATGGGTATAAAACATAAGTATCTATATACCTTGCTTAAAAAAATCCGCAAAATCACCGGTAGTCCAAAGTATGAAAGAATAAAATATCGACCACTCTGCATAAACCCCATATGTCAACAGCAGTTTTCATCAAAAATCAGAGAAGTTGAATTTAATGACAACTGGAGTTTTTGCAAAGAACGCCTCAATTTTTTCCAGAAATTTCATTTTGATATCATTATTCAGTTTATTTAGTTTTTTTCTCAGAATCGATAAGCTTTATCCTTTTATAGAGCTTAATTTTTTAGTAAAAATTTCATGTTTATATTGCTTTTCATTTTTCATTTAGGATTTTTTTTTTAATTTTGACCCACCTTAACACCTCAATTTTATTTATTTTTTTTTTTGTTTAATCAATAGGCTTCGTCCCCTTATAGAGCTTGATTTTTGCTTAATATTTCAAGTGCCTACAAAAAACGTGATATCTGACGGATAAAGTAAGCCTATAATAACTTTTTACAGACTACTGCGTTAAGAGTATAATAATGGTACACACCCAGCAAACATTTTGGTGTAATTTGACGTCGATAATACCTAAATTATATATAATAAATTTGGTCGCAAAATTAGATTTAACCATAATTAAGTAAAATTTACGTTGGCTCGACGTGGATTCGACATAAGTGGAGAATAAGACGACGTTGAAATTAGGTTTTATTTACCAAAATAGGTAGAATTACATCTAAATCCACATTGTAGTAGCCCAATACGTTTGGTTAGTAATACCTCTCTAGGGAAATTTGACGTCAGTATAACGTTAATTCGACGTTGATTTAACTAAGTTTAGGTAGAAACTACCAAAATATTTGCAGATGACGTATGCCTCCAAGTGTACGAAAAGAAATTTTATACTTATTTGGTATTTTTATCTATATACAGGGTGTTATTGAAATACACGTACATATTAAAACTGGGTATTGCGCAGATCCCCACTGAATGTAGAAACATATTATTTTTTTAAAATACCCCTTATTCAGGGAGTTATTAATTTTTGAAAATTAATTCTAAAACAAACGTACTTCACTGATATGTTGAGAATGACCTATATAAATTAGGTTTATTTAGCTATTTTAAACATCAACAGTAATTAATATGCAAGTTTTTGTCAGATGATAAGAAAACTAGTCTTGTAAGAAATAACCATGTTGCCAAGATTTTCGAATTAATTTCTATTTCCGAAGACTGGTTTTTACTACCCTCGTTATCAAAAAACTAGAATATTTGATAAATGATTGTTTTTAAACTATACATTTTTGAAACTATAGATTATTAAAATTTTAGTTGATTTACGAATCTGGCTAACACGAGCGCGTCATTTCCAAGTTGGTAAAAAGTGTTGTTACGATTACTTTTAAATATTTTTTTACGATGCCACTATTTACGAATATTGAACTAACGGATATAGTGCTGGTTTATGGGGCAGCTGGAGAAAATTCTCGGCAAGCACAAATCCTGTATCGCGAACGGTTTCCAAATCGGAGAATTCCGGACTCTCGTACGTTTATTTCAACTGTTCAGCATCTAAGAGACCATGGAAAATTTGAGAGTGTCAATGCAGATCGAGGGAGAACAAGAACACAAAGAACATTGGCGGCCGAAGAAGAAATATTGGAAGCTGTTGAAAACCGGCCTCAATTAAGTTGTAGAAGACTAGGTCTTGAAATTGGAGTGTCCTCATTTGTTGTGTGGCGGACACTTAAAGAACAAGGTTTACATCCTTATCACATCCAAAAAGTCCAGGCCTTATATCCAGGTGATGAAGAAAAGAGAGTGGAGTTTTGTGAATGGATGATTCAAAAATGTGTTGATATTCCTGATTTTCTAAAAATATTATTGTATACTGACGAGGCTTCATTCACTCGTGATGGCGTGTTCAATATGCACAATACGCATATTTGGAGTGATGAAAATCCTCACGCCATTAGGGAAACTGGGCGTCAAAGAAAATTTTCAATAAATGTTTGGGCTGGCATAATAGATCAGTATTTAATCGGGCCTTATGTTCTCCCGAACAGATTAAATGGGCCAGGATATCTCCACTTTTTAGAAGATATTTTGCCAGTACTCCTAGAAGAGATACCGTTACAATTAAGGCAACGGATGTGGTACCTACTAGATGGCGCTTCTCCTCACTTTGATTTAAACGTACGGCAGTTTTTGAACATAAGATTTCCTCAAAAGTGGATAGGCAGAAATGGACCTACTAAGTGGCCTCCGAGATCTCCGGACTTAAATCCATGCGATTTCTTTTTGTGGGGTCACATGAAACAACTGGTTTATAATGAACCTATTAATAGTGTTGAACAATTAACCAATAAAGTTAATGCGGTAGCCGAGGAACTACGACAAAATCCAAGACTAATTTCTAATGTTCAAAGTTCTTTGGAAAGACGATTGCAAGTGTGTGTAAATAATAATGGACGTCATTTTGAACAATTACTGTAATAAACTTTATTTTGAATTAATTGGTTTTGCTACGGCAACAGTGCAATTTCTATGGGTAAGTTCAATTTCGATTTATTTTACTTCTTTAAATTTGGAAACTAGTAGGTCGGAAAAGGGGACTCTTCCCCAATATTTAAATTTTAGAATTTGAAGTTAAAATTGGTGCCAATCGTTTTTGGTCATTACATACTATTCCCCATTTTAATATGTACGTGTATTTCAATAACACCCTGTATAAGTAGAAATATTGTAAGAAGTCACCAACACAACTAAAACATATACCTAATTCACATGAAAGATTGAAAATAAGTAAATAAATGTCGGTTACAAAAATATATGTAATGTAATTGCGGTGAATATACAGTTCACGCTTGTTGAAATTAATGCGAAGAAAATTTTGTCGTGCATGTTAACAGTTCTACTTAGAAAAATAACAATGCCCTTCCAAAATACTCTCTAATTAAAAAATTATAAAAAAAAATATGATCGTGTAAAAAAATAATAATATTATGAGCTAAAGCTATTTTACGTTTGTTGTGTATCACTTTAGAAAATCAATAATGTTTCTTTTTTTCGGTATTTTCATTCGTATGTTTTAGTTATGGTCTAATTAAAAATTTAAAATTTAGAATATTACTTCAATTACGTTAAGAAAATATGGCGTATTGTGCGAATTCGACCTAAAAGTTATTATGACTAAGGAAATCTACGTATTTTACAAATGCCTTTTTACTAAGTTGAATTAACTTCAATTTCACGACATATTAGTTAACTTTACCTATTTAAAGAATAAATAACTTATAGGTTTTATAAAAAATTTACCTATAGGTAAATATAACATATTTAGCTCACGTTGTTCTGCACTTGAGATTTTAGACGTCCCACTTTACGATAAAAATCGTAAGTATAACCATTGTATTTAGATCAACTAGTAAAACAATACCAATGCAAATTATCTTGGAGGACAATGGACAGTATCAATAGATGGCAGCAAGCTCCGTGGTGTCCAAGTCATGTCTTTGATAATTTTGTCGTCTTCGAAACGAACGTAATTTCTCTATCTACTAATAGATGGGCCCATAATCGATTCAGAATATTTGTTTTAAAAATGGAATATACGAGTTTAATTATGCTTGTTGAACATTTATTTACGATTTATTATCATTTTAGAGAATATAAACAATAGTAATTTAAATTTAGCACTCTACCCATATGAATTTAAAAATTAAGAAAATTTTATGTATATAGAATTCTGTACTCAATGATCGAGGAAGTGCTAGCGTTCGGGCTATTTTGATGAATTTCTAACAGATGTCGCGACAGAATTACCTCCAATGAAACGTCCATAAGGTTGTTCTACTATCTTCTCTAAATACAATGGTATAACGATATGATTTATTATTTTTCGAACTCATTTTATTAATTATTTTTCGCACTCATTGAAAGCTCTATCTACACCACACGTAAATTAAGATTACGACTGTAATGGTTTTTTTAAAATGGCCGAAATACTTAAGAATAATGACGAAGACAGTAACTGATCAACCTAATTGTTAAAATAACCTATATAATATAAATGTTACAAATAGGTCATGTATGACTCTTTTTAAATTGGTGGTTTTTAGTCGAATTTACTTTGTGGTAGATTTTTCAGGTAATTGGCTACAACAAAGTTAATAAATATTTCTTCAAGATGACTTATAGGTCAACTATTTGGTTGAAATTAGGTAGATAAACAGGTAGAATTTTGCTACGATCTCGACCTAATATTACTTTAAAGGAGAGTAAATAAAAGCTGCCAAATAAGTTACTATGGGGGCATAAAATTACGTAGAATGTTTAACCAAATCTTCCTAGTTGGATATTCTACTATAAAGACGATTTTTAGTTGCCTTACAGGTAGATATTACCTAAATATGGCACCTAATTTTACTACAAAGGAAATTTAACTTTGAAGTAATTGTTGGTTATTTTTTTTAGTAGTTTTTCCCTTGCTGATATGGTTAAAGTTACTTTTAAGCAGATTTGTGTAAAAGGTAGATTTCTTGGTATAATTTACGTAAATTTATATATAAATTAAAACCGTTTGGTAAATTTACATTAGAGGTATATTTTTCTAGTCAATTTTACGTAATAATTACCTCAATAAGTAAATTCGTCTTTAACAAAGTCGAGTTATAACTAATGTTATAGAAAATGTTTGCTGGGCAAGCTGTAACACGACGATTTTTTCTCGCTATTCTAGGAGAGGAGGTAAACAAGTTGTACTATCTCACTGCTCCCACCACATGGACATAGTACATGTTTTGTCATTCTCCTCCCTTGTACCCAAATATAAATAGCAATCAAAAAAGACGACATGCCACTTTTTGCCGTCGGGTGATCGACTAGATCCTGATTTGGTTCGACTATGTGAAAATGCTATATTTCGAAATATTTACAAATACAGTTCTGTTTGGCATAAAATTTTAAAAACATTAAATCACTAAAAAAACTCTATCACAAACCTTAAAAAACACAGATAGAAATGTGATTTTAATTCTATGAATTGATCGTTTTTTTTTTTCGCGTCTTTTATTCAAATTTCTTTTTTTTTGTACACTGCGCATTTATTATTAGTTTGAGTTCAAAATCCTGTAAATCTCTTTTTTCAATTTTATATGAAATATTTTTGTGTATATCCATCAACTAAGGCAAATATTATTTCACAACATAAATGCCTCGTCTCGTTACAGCTATGCACAGTAACAGTGTGAAAATGGTAGATCAATTTCTTGTTCAAACAGTGTGTACAGTCAACCAAAAAGTGTATATCTAGCGTAAATGAAACCTTCCATTCCAAGTTCTTTCAATAAAAAAAAAAGAAAAAGTGGGAACAAAAAGCGGTGGTTTATTATTTCACAAACCTCTTTCCTTCAATTGTATGAAAACAAAAAGAGAATACTTTTTATTTTTTCGTTTGATGTTGTGATGAAATAAAAATATTATATCTGGAATATAAAAATAATTAAAATAAAACAAGGTATTTTTTCTCTTAATTATTTTTCTCTTTTTCAATTGGTGCTCATTATGTTTTTATTTATTTTTTTTAGGTTGAAAACCTTATGATAATTATTTATTCATTTTTTCAACTAGGTATCAGAAAATATTGTTATGTTGCATTTTCATTAAAACATTTTTTTAAATTGTATTGTCCAGTTAATTCCTCCATGAGTACAGTTTAACTGGTCTAGTGTCGTCAGTTCTCCTATTTATTTCATCAGTGATCTCATTCTATCTCTCATTTCATACTAAATAAAGATATATTTGAAATGTTTTGTTGATATCTAGTTCATTATTTAGTTTCCTTATACAACCTATAATTCTTCTGTTTCAATCCAGTTTTTCCCAATATATGTATCGCTGGATAATATATTTAATTATAGTATGTTTTTATTTTTATTAGTTAACATACTTCTTTTGTAAATATGATAATGAATACCTTGACAAAATAAACTTTTTTGATTAAGCAACTGATAAGCTACCCAGAACAGAATAAACTATTTATTAGGTTTTAGTAAATGGCAACTATCACTTTACTCCATTCCTTAAATACAGTGAGAATCTTAAGTCTTACCCCCCCTAACTAACTCGTTACTGGAGTCTTGTTAGGAAAATCGCCGAGACAGGTCGATTTTTGTTTTCTACAATGTACATTTTTGTATGATTAGTTTACCCTTAATTTCATCCCTTACTCGAGGGGAACAACCCTTTCGAAAAATTTAAATAGCATGGGGTGGTGAGTGATAGCTCATTTGAAAGGGGGTTTTATTCTCTATTCAACCGTGCAAAAAAAATTTTAAATTTGCTTCGTAACGTATTAATTTATTAATATTTAAAAATAACAAAATCTCACAAAATAGGAAAGCAACTAAACTAATAGTGGCCTTCTAATGGCAAAAAGTCTTACTTTACGTCTGAACCAAAACCGAAATCATGCAGGGCCGAATTTTAATTCTAAGGATGAGTGTGCTACGTTAATTTCCGTTATTCTGAAACAAAAATTAGTCGAGAATTAATGAAGCAAATTTCAAAATTTTTTACATGGTTGAATAGAGAAAAAACTCTCTTTCAAATGAGCTATCACTCACCACCCCATGCCATTTAAATGTTTCGAAAAAGTTGCTCCCCTCGAGTAAGGGATGAAATTAAGGGTAAACTAATCATACAAAAATGTACATTGTAGAAAACAAAAATCGACCTGTCTCGGCGATTTTCCTAACAAGACTCCAGTAACGAGTTAGTTAGGGGGGGGGGTAAGACTTAAGATTCTCACTGTATATAATTGAGAATTAGAAAGTATATGAATATCCCTACCAAACAAAGTAAGTGAAAGTAAGCATAAGCCCCAGTAACGTAGGGTTGGAATCAGTGGCGGCTCGTTGGCACTAGCGGCAGTGGGGCACACACTGGAAAGGAATCGCGGGATTCATTTTTCCCTTAGGACAACAAGTTCTCCGCTTAATGAAAATTAAATATATTTTAAAATAATCAGTTGGGGCAATAACGATTTCTGAATGTTACTACAGGGAGCTAAATGTGACAACTCAAAATGCATTTAACTATGTATGTGGCTATTTAATTAAAAAATCATTACATATCCTCTCTTGCCAAATTTGCGTAAATTTCTCAGAAGAATGCAATTTACCCAACAATTCTAACTTGTTAACGCATTTTAAAGCATACGACTCTGAAGAAAGGGTGTTTAGCAATTTAAAATCCCCAACGAAAAATTTCTCTTTTATATTTTCAAATTAGAAAAAATATTTATATCTCTATTTGATAGTTTGTCAACTAAGCCTGGAATTTCCAACGCATACCTTTTTGAGATGAGCAGAATAGAATTTGGTCATCCTTGGCAACAATTTGCGAAAATGTACACCATCAATTTATTTATAAGACTCAGAATTTTTTATAGTCTTAAATATGCAAATAGAGATTTGAAATTCTCGAAAAAGTCAGACAAAACCAGAAGAAAAATTAAAATTTTGTCCCATTTATAAATATTATTAATTTTTTTTCATCATATTTTTGACTGCTTTATAAAAGAAAAGTTATTTTTCTTTGTAGTTTTATTTTTTAACTATTCCAATGGTCCAACTAACGTTTTTTCGTAATCACAATAAATAAATTATTATTATGGTCCAACAAACTCGCACCTTAAGCCGAAACCGGCATCGCCTTTGTGAGGGAGCCGGTAAAGATGCCGCTGCGTACATTCGTATCTGGTCTGGGTAATCTGTGCCATGGGTACAGCACGTCACGATGAGGACAGCGCCCCGCTTATGACGTATAATCCATCGAATGTATTCATCTCTTGCTAAGCGATATTGTCGTTGTCCTTGTTCTTCGCATCATAATGAGAGAGAAAACAACATTTACTGTGCCCTGTGGCTATGATCTTCCACTTAATTTCGGAATTCTCAGAACGTCGCTCAACGCCCGGTCGTCCAGTGTCATGCCAACGCGGTTTGCGCTGAATATTAGATAAAATAATAATAGGCATTGAGGAAAATATAAAATATGTATTTTTTTTTTGTTTATTATACTAAGCACGTGTCCAAGTGCCCTTACGGGCAAACCGCCACTGGTTGGAATAAAGGTATTAGTTTTGATGGTGGAAAGTTCCTAATTTTGTACCTAACTTTGTCATTGTAATTTTTTAGTTGGCAATCAGTCAATCGTATTCAAAATGTTTGTTTTTCATCTATTCAAATGACATTGTCGATGATGATGATGATGAAGATGAAGTAGGAGAAGTGCCAAGCTATCCTCCTTGGTTAGAATACTAATATTTCGACTTAGATGTTTTGCTAAGTCTTTTCTTAGCCTAGATTTCTTTACAGTAGATGCTTCTAATTCCATTTTTTTTTTCGAGTATCAACTTTTTAAAATCTTTTGAGGCGAAATATATGCAACTCTTAATTATCCTCTACTACTACTACTACTACTACTAAATTTCTTGCTCATGGGTCATAAAGGGACGAAAGAGGTCACAGAGTGACGTTCTTCTTAGGAAGTAAATTAAAGTAAGAACGCTTAAAATTATTTTTTATATCTGCTATTTTCATTTTGACAATGCCTGTTGCAGTATTAGCCAAAGAAGTAAATGTTTTTAGGAGGGAAATTGTCGTTCGACATTTCTGTGACAAGCACTTTAAGTTTTTCTCTTCCTCTTTGTTTTTATTTTTATTTTTAAATTGGTCATATTTTAGATTTGAAATTTGTTTATTTTGGTGCCAATGAGAATTATCTAAGAATTTGATGATTTTAGCTTTAGTAAAAAATATATTATCAATAATTAGTTGTTTCAAATCAGAGTACTACCAGACATAGGCGCCGGAATTCAAAAATCGCTTTGGGTGCCCGGATTCCATGCGGAAAATGGGGGGCTATCTCTCACCACCCTCCACACCTCACTTAAAGGCACCACCGGTTTCTTAAAAAGCTATTTTAAAGTTGATTTTATGAAAATTTTCTTAAAAAAAAGGTATTGTTAGTTGTCCAATTGTAGGATAGGCTAGAGGCTCCCACCCAACCCTATATGCTCAGTGCAGTCACTTCTGGTATTTTAAAGTATTTTTACATAGATTTTAATCCCCGAGTTTTAAATCGGTACTGTCTTATTCCTAGCCATGATCTTTTAATGATTTTTATTTTCTGTAAAAGCCTACCAGTTACTCGAGTAAATGCTAGAAATGCTGACTCTGGGCCTCCATGCAATAATAAAGGTTTTGTTCAAAATTCTCTCGGACATTTTGAAGCATCTGTGGGGTGATTTGAAAAAATAATCTCTGTGAGAATCAACAAGAAGTTATAGAAGTTATTAGCACCTACCGTATCAATATTCCTATCAATTAATATGCAACAAAATAAAATGTCAACAGAAACAATAGTGAAATTATTGGTCAACCTATCTTCTTTCCTGAACTGCAATTCTACACCCTAAGTATTCCAGAAACCAATGTTCAACTTCCTCGTTAACCCTCGAAGTTAAATTTCCGAAGGGAGGAATTACGTCAACGTTCTTTATGTGAATTGAAGAGTCAACGACTATTTTTCTTAGAAACTGTTATCGCGTATCTTATTTCATTATTCTGGTTTACAACATTTTTATGTGAATTATTTACTTGTTAATTAGATCTCTTAGTAGTTAGATGTATTATGTAGATGAAATAAAACTTGTAAAATTTTAAAATATTTATCATGAATATAACATAGTTCAAGAAAGAAATAGTCATGAAATTACTGCAGGCAAAAAATAGTAATTTAGAAATTCCTGCGGAAAATACTAAAGATAACAATTGTCGTTTGCACAAAATGTTCGCATGAACAGCAGACAAAGTTGAAGGAAGAAAGAAAGGATGTATGCGACAAGTGACTGCCAACAAACACCATCACAATGTGTAACATGCACGATCTATTTTTGTGTAGAGTATTTGTTTCAAAAACACAAAGCAGTTATTTCTAATACATAAAATTTTATGCTTTGTTCTTTTATTATTTAATAACATTAAGACTTTTTCCTGTTGCCACTAATAAAGTTTTGGTATCTTGAATATTTTATTTGCATTTAATTCGAAAATGGTAGTTTTTTATGTGTTAAAACTTAAAATTTTACTCATATTTTAACTCTTATTTTAAACCAAATAATAAAAACGGATTCATCTAACAAACAACGCGAGAAAATGTTAAAACTATATTATTAGTAATTCCATTGATTAAATCATTTAATGTAAACCCAGCATAAGCCTGGAAACCTCTAGAGCTTGACAACTGCTGCCCTCGTCGGTCTTTCAAGCAACTACTAGAGCGATATTGAGCGATGCTGTCTCTATTTCCTTCTTCGTTCGGTATCGCTTTGTCTCGCTTTTGCGCCAGTGCAACAGGAATCGACATTTGCCGGCGGTTTCATTTTCTGGCGTTTACTTCAGGACCGGTATATCTATTTACAGGATAATTTAATGTTAATTTGCTGTAAACGACATTTATCTATTATTTATTTATTTCCTAAATAATCAACTATGTTAGATAATTAATTATTCCCTGAATTCAGGGTGTTTTCCCCAATATAGGAAAAGCAGTTTTATTACATCTAAATTAAATTAGGTAAAAAATTAAAAGCTTAATTTTTTAATTCATACCTATTTATCTACAATCGACATCCAAAGCAATAATCTTATGAAAAATGTATTTCCGTGAAATTGTTTAGAAATTCAGATATATTTGTAGTTATTGACCTCTTGATCAAAGGCTACTATTGTCGCAACTTTCTATCACCAACTTTCAGGATAATACAGGTGTTTGAACCTTTTGATATCGGACTCAGATTCATTTTAGCTTTCTCCTATTGTGTCCAATTGAAGAAAATTCAATATCATTTCCTTAAATATGTGTCTTTTACTTGTATACAGGGTGTTATATTATAATTGGTAAGATAAATCACGTTTTTATTAAAATCATGTAGTTGCAATTTTTTTATATAATATATTACACAAAGCCATCCTTTTTCATATTCTGTAAAAAATTTTATCAGGTTTCTTGTAGTTTCTTGGTTGGAACGGTAACGTAGGTGTCTAAGGAACTAGCATTTATTTGCCAGTAATTTTGTGGTTGAGAGACACCCGGGCATCGCATCCTACAGAAGACCATGTGAATTTATTTGCATGGTTCTCTATAGGATTTGATGGATGCCGTATTAGGATAAATTTAATTTCTGTTGATATGACATCTAAATTATAAAAATAGCAATGAGTTACCATTTTGATGATGGTGGGTGAGGTTTTCTATGTTTTCGTCACCTTTAAGTCAACTGGCACCATCAACTTAAGTAGCCCCGAAGCTAAACGGGAAATAGTAATAATAATAGCCGTCCCTTCCCCTACACAAGTCGCTTAGTGGGCTTTAGGGGCGAAAATTCACTCGTAAAGGGGCGAATTTGAAACAATATGATAATTATACAGGGTAGTCATGTTGGGGTAAAATATTTTGTCACACGTATATTTATTTACAAACTACATTAGTTACTTTTTTCACTACTAGTTACGTTTTTAGTTTGCTTACAACCAAATAATAGTTTCAGTACTAATATATAGGGTTTTCTTTATCTATCAATATTTGATAAACAACAAGTTTTATTTAATACAAGAACTTGTGTTCAAAGTGTGGATACAGGGATTTACATAGTACATCTTACCACAGTGTCAAACTTAACATTTGATATTTTATTATGAATACGATAGTGATGTGAATATTATACAGTTAAAATTTTCATTGATATATGCTAGTTATTTCAATCAAATCTTTAGTAAGTATGAATTGTTTTTTTTATTAGTATTTGAATTAATATTTTTTTAGGCTGTTTTGGAGTTTTTCACTTGTTATTTAAGATTTAGCAGATTAAAATTAAATATAGACTTTTTAGAAGATAAACATTGTTACTCTGCATCCTGCAATAGCTTGCATCTATTATAGGAAACATTCGAATGAAAAAAGAAGTGCAATGTCACTCATTACCCTACAGTGTGCTGCGGTTGTCATAAGTAAAAGTACGAGTAAAAGAAGAAGAGAGAAAAAACCTGAAATTTCTAGAAATATCGTGATGTGTCAAGAAACATCTGGATGGTTTAAGAGTTCAAGCGAGCTATATAAGTCGATGACCCTGACGTAAGAGTTCAGTTTTATGATAGACGTTTTACGTTAATGTTATCAGTTGTATAGTTGAATTGTAAAAGTTTAGTTGAAATAAATTAAGTTAACAAATACCAGCACAACGTTGATGACAGCGGTAAGATCAAAAATAAAAGTTTATGGTAAATACTGTATCCACTAAATACGAAACAGGCAGGGATATTTCAGGTCCCCCAGTATGGCTTTTAAAGATGGAAGAGAAGAAGGAACAGCGTAAGAGAAAAAGGGGAGGAAAAAGAAAGTTGCATTAAGCACAACAAAAGGATAATTTAAAATAACAAGAATCGGCTACAGTAGAGTTAAAAAGTCAAATTGGAAATGAACTCGTTTAGTTAAAAATAATTTGTAACCTAGCGTCGGTAAGAAATAGTGAAGCTAAAAATACTACCTCATCCTCATCTATAATTAAACCAAGTCATATTCAAGACCCATTTTCATAGAACCTCCAATTTGAAGTTGCAGCTAGAACCAATGGCTGGGTCAAATAAGAAATAGCGGCTTCATTGATATTGTCGCTACGAGGACAGTTACTTTCCCAAGAGAAACCCAGTTATTTGTCATAATATTCGTTAATTATATTTTTTTGATAATGTGGTCTTTCACATAATTTAGTAATCTAGATGGAACGACTATTAAATTATTAGTTGAAATATTTTCTTCATTTTTTTTAACAATTGTTATTGACTCTTATGTATTTTTATACAGGGTGTTCAAAAAAAATTTTTTAAATTTTTTTAAATATTTCCAAAACCACTTGACATATTTTAATAAAAATTTTGCAGCTATTGATTTAGTAACTTTGCGTGTTTTACTGCAAACACAGTGACTTTCGTTTAACCAGTGACGTGCGGACAAGGTAATAGCTGAAAAATATGGAAGGAAAAACGTGTTATGCCGTTGTTCTTTTTCAATATTTAATTTTTTGATTGTTCGATTTGGAAGAAAAAAGACCCAATGACTTTTTTCATGAATAATTACACAGCCATTTTTATTATTTTTTTATTATTTAACTACAAATAACAATGATATAAATATTCACTTATAACAAAGAAACAAAGCAAATGTTCAAAATAGTCACCTTTTGATAAAACGCACGATTCCAATCGTCTCCTCATTGGTTGCCTTATTCTTTCAAAAACTCCTGGAGTATTTCTTTTGGAATTACAACATTTCTTAAATCAAGTTCATTTAATACAGGTGTCTCATACACGAGTGATTTCAAGTGACCCCAGAAATAAAAGTCCAAGGGATTAAGATCGCGAATGCAAGGTGGCCAAGCTTGAGGACCTCCGCGTCCAATCCAGCGATTAGAAAAAGTGTTGTCGAAGTATTAGCGAGCAAGAAGGCTAAAATGGGCTGGTGCACCATCGTGCATAAACCATAAATCTCCTCTTACTTGCAGAGGCACTTCTTCTAACATACCATTTAGTTCTTCGTGTAAAAACTGAGTATACAAATCACCATGCAGTCGAGGGGGTGAAAAGTATGGTCCAAAGATGATCATCAATAATCCCTATCCATACATTTAGTGAAAATATTTGCTGAAAACGACCTTCCCTTATTGCATGAGGATTCTCCTCAGCCCATAAATATTTATTATGAAAATGAATAATTGCTTCTCGCGAAAAAGTTGCCTCATAAATAAAATTAGGGTCAAAAAATTGTAGATATGAGCAACTTTATGGAGTAACCACCTACTAAAATTTAGCCTTGGCTGAAAGTCGCGGGGCAGTAGAGCTTGTACTTATTGTATATGGTATGGAAAAAGCAGAGAAACTTTTAAAACTCTCCAAACAGTATTTGCACTTGAAGCTGTTGTGCAATCTTCCTGGTACTAGTTAAAGGATTTTCTTCTATCTCCTGTAGTATAGCTTCTTCTAGCTCAACCGTTTGTACTATTCGTGGTCTACCAGGAACTATCCGATAAGGCACAAAACTACCGGTTTTACTCAATCTGGCATGTATCTTTCTAAATGTTTTAGCACATGGCGTTACCCTATTCGGATAACGTTGCTGATAAATTCTTCTAGATTCCGCTAAATTCCCATTTGTAGTGTATTTGAGCCATTTCAGCGTTAGTAAAGTTATTCATTTGTTGCATTTTCTTCCAAATCGAACATTAAAAACAGAACAGTGGCGTAACACGTTTTTCCTTCCATATTTTTCAGCTATTAGATTGATTAAAATATGTTAAGTGGTTTTGGAATTATTTAAAAATTGTATTTTTTTTATGAAATTTTCACACCCTGTGTTTCCATAACGAAGCATTTTTGAGATATAGTGTATATGACAAAAATACCTGTATTTTAGCTTCAGAATACGCTTCCAAAGTTATGTACCGTACTTATCGAACACCCTGTATAGTAAGACCTTGTAAAATCTTATTTCAGTTTGGTACCAGAAATAATAACCAACAATTAACTGTCAGTATGTGCTGATACGCATAACTGCTTATATCGATCCATGCAAAGTTATAATGATTTTATTCTAAACTTACCATTTCTAAATGTTAACAAATAAAACCAGTATAAAATATTGGAGTTGTTAATGTAGAAACCAGATAAACAGAATGTCGTGATTTTATTATTTTTGATATTTAATACGATCAATGTAACTTTTTTATATATCTACCTACCACGAACGTTTTAACAAATTCGAAATACATTTTATTAATTAAACGCATTTCTCAAAAAGGGAGAACAAAGAGCTACGTAAAAGAAAGTCGGTAAAAGAAGCAGATTAAGTTTATAGATGTGTAAATATTTCTCTTTTAAGTTAGAGAGAGAATCGTATCTTAAGAAATAATTCTATGGCTGCTGCCGCCGTCTCTGCTTGTGAGGATTCTTTATCCTGCATGCCCTTTTGAATTATAAAACGCTATTCTTTTTACTAATATTGTGAGTATTATTTATGTTTTTGAGCGAATGCACGTTTCCAGTATCTAAGTGCTGATATTAATTTTCTCGAGATGAAAATTTGAATTTTAGAGAATTCTGCATTTTGAGCAGGTGTTTCTGTTATAGAAAAGGAATGTTCTATTGAAAGTTCTTTCAGGAGAATAATTCCACGTCTGTGAGAAATAAGATACATTATTTTGAGTGTACGAAACGAAATTCTATTAGACGTGGCTTCTAAGGAGGATTATTTATATTTTCTTTTAATGTTGCAACATTTAGTTTATCATTTACTGTAGTTACGAATATTAATAAATAACTTAAAAAAAACATGGTGACTGGTTTAAATTTTTAAAAACGAAATATCCTCTCATAACTTGTAGCGATTAAAACATTTTATTTTTAAAATTTATAGGCAATTTTAATTTCAACAGAAATCTTGGTTATAATACAACAAAAGAATATTCTTATAATTAGTTATAACCAAGAATATAAATATTCGGACACAAAAAAATCTAAAAAAGAAAATATTTTTTTTTAATTCTTATGGACTTTCTAAATTTAAATATTTAATACCACTGATTCACTTAACATTTTAGCTCATTACAAAAACTCAGTTATTTGAGAGATCCTCGTCTAGTACGCAAAAATATTTGCGATATACCTCATAGTAGTGATGGCACATAGAACTGCAGCGCCAAGTTGTAAATATACAGTTTTTCTAGGAGCCATTACTACATTTACAGTAGATAAGACTTAGTAGTTCTTCTGGTGAAGAGATTACTGCATTGTGATTAAAAAAAAATACTTTTTGATACCTTTCATCCAATTTTATCCGGGGCTAGGAAATTTACCATCAATTACTGGACTTGATATATTTTATAAATATTTAATAGTATTATTTGCTATCAATGTAATCACCATTATAAACTACATTTTTGTTGCGTCAGTGCATCCTTGTTTGGGGAAAGAACAGCCAAATCAAAAGAGTTGTCAAGCTTCTACATCGTTCTTTAATAATGTTTTGGAACCTATCTAATCCGTACATAAAGGAGACCAATTCATAACCGACGTTTAGTGGTTCATCTAGCTCCGCATTCGTATCACCTAAAACTAAAAATTTGTCATGCCTGAATGTCTTCTTAATTTTGGTGTGCCTTTCTTATTGATATATCAAATCCTTAAAAATTTTTATCTTTATTCTCACCGTGGCCTACTTTTTTAAAATAAAGATTTGATGTCACCGTACAAGCAACCAACAACACGAATAAATTTGTGTCTTTTCCCTATACTACTGCTTGTTCCTTTACCAAGCTAATGGCTGGGTTTACTACAAATGCGTACTTAACCTTCAAACCCTGAAATACTGTTCTCTCTAAATCACTTTTGAAGTAGTTGTATTAAAAGAAATTACTTTTTTTATATCCCAGAAAAACCTGCTTGTCTTTTAGGTATGACTGTTGATTCGCTAAGAATAATTTTAACTATTTTTTTTTTATTCTTTCTTCGTCGATGAACTTTATCTTTTGTAGCATATCCATTAAACACAATTATCGCATTTTCATCAAAATGTTTTCGAATTTAAAGTTTTGGCCATAAAACTTGGTGTAGCAGCCTCCCTTCTTCAATGAATAACACATGTGGTTTCGCTCATGGGAATGCTGCAACTTTTAATTTTTTACAGATTTCTGGATTAAAAAAAGAAATGGTGGGAAAGGTGCAAAAATAGTATTTCAAATATTGGTCACCTTTTTAGACAAATTATTCCATTAAATAACTGGTGTGCGTCACGAAGAATTGTATCGTCATTCAACTTTACTGCTTTGCTTCCTGATGCTGAGAGCTTAAGTTCATTTTGCGTTTAAAAAATCTTTTAGATTCTATTAGGCATAATTCATTTTCTAGTAGTTATACCTAGAGATAACCTAGAGATAATATTTTCTTTAATGGTGACTTTATCTTGGCTTTTTTAGTATTTTTAGATTTGCATTTTATAAAAGGATAGATGTCGTTCTCAACAAAAAAATAATGTAATCTACTGGTCAACTAAGTTTCAACCAATGATTAAACTTACTTACTTAAACTTAAGTTTTTAAAGCTTCTTTCACTAATAATAATTTTAGTGTTTCGTAGCCACATTGTAAAAACGGAAAATCATGGAATCACCTCGGTGTTTATCTGTCTGTCTGTCCATATGTTCGTTTGTCTAGTAATGAGCAAATCCAGTACAATAAGTTGCACTATTACACTCAAGAGAGAGTTGTGTAATATCCGGATACTTTATGTGTATCCGAAAGCTGTATCCGGATAATTTTCAAATTTTGTATCCGGTATCCGTATCCGTGATCAAATTTGTAAGTATCCGGATACCGGATACTTTTTTCGGCATTCGAATACTTTTAAATTATTTACCACAATCGTAACTGATCCAATCCATATTATCTCTATTAAAATATACAGTGTGTCTACTTAAGTTGGAACCATATGGAATTTTTTTTTATTGATTTTTGAAAAAAAAGTTATTCTTGAAAAAAAGTCCTGCATGACCCAAAACTTAAAATACAGTCATCAGATATCAAATTTTTCAAGCCGTATACGAGGTTTGTCAAAAAATATGAATTTGGATCAAGAGTATAGTACGTTTATTTTTGACAAAACAGAAAATTTTCATTAAGAAAATTGCTAAATTCTTCACAAACATCAAGAAAAGAAAAGCGTATCATGTTTATAGTAGAAAAGAGGAAAAAAAAAATATGGATTACCGTAATTAGGTGGATCAATGCAAAATCTAGAAAAAATATGATTTTTTAGATAGATCGGTGTAATTGTATATTTAAATGTAATTTTTAATTCTAATCAACTTTTCTTTATGAAAATTTTTGATTTTGTCAAAAACAAACGTACTTTACTCTTGAGCAAAATTCATATTTTTTGACAAAACTCGTATATGGCTTGAAAAATTTGATATCTGATGACTGTATTTTAAGTTTTGGATCATGGACTTTTTATCAAGAATAACTTTTTTTCCTAAAATCAATAATATTTTTTTTTCCATATGGTTCCAACTTAAGTAAACACACTGTATAATCGAATTACTTTGAGGTACCCTGTATAATTAGAAATAAAATACGTATTTTTCAATATTACAATATTTAAGACACAATTGCAATAGGTACCTGCTTAAATAAAAAATAGTAAAATAATTATTTTATTATAATTTGTAGTTTTGTTTGGTGCACCTGTAAAATTTAAAATAACGCAAAAAAAATTCTCATCGCCAAGGATGAATTCGACGATTCACCCAGTATACAAACGGTCGGGATTCAGCATCTTGCGGCACGTTTTTACAGGAAAAATCCTGCAAACCCTTGTCCGGTGTTAGCGTCATGAACTTGTGGAGGTTTTATTAGCCCAGTTATGTTTCAGTTGGCAAAGACAAGAGACGGTTGTTCCTGTGTTTTTATATAGCTTAGTGTCTAACTATACGCAAAAGTAAGTAGGTGTAGGTACCTCGAATTTTTTGTTTTGTAAAATGTCTAATTACACTATTAGTTCTTAAAATGTAGTTAAGAAAATACATGTATGACGTTGTTGCTCATAATGTTACATGTGTTATTTATGTCGTCATCAAGATCAAATATACGAGCCTGCTTTGCCTATGCCAGAATAAAACATTCAGCAATCTCTCACTCCTCCTCCTCCTTTCAACGCTCTCGAGTCTACAAAGTACCGCTCGTCGGAGAATCCACAAAAAATGGATTGTCGCATACATCTGACACTAACGAGAATATCAAAAGGTTTTATAAACATGGCAAGTCGCGCCAACAACGAGCTTATTTCATTAGATTTATATGGACACGACACTGGCTGGTTTTTGGCGCGGTTCAGGCGCGACTCGTTTAATTTACACGTACCTTTATGTTTTATTGATCATTTTATTTTAATGTTTTATATTCACAGAATAAAAATAATAAACAATTTATTGAGTAGTTTTTTTCCTGATAATTTTATTTGCCTAGTATTGTTCATTGTTACTCGTAATCAATCTTACTGCATAATTATAACTATTGGTATGAAAACATTATTTTAACTTAATTTAAAAGTATCCGTAAAAGTATCCGTAAAAGTATCCGTAAAAGTATCCGTAAAAGTATCCTTTAAAGTATCCGTAAAAGTATCCTTTAAAGTATCCTAAAAAAGTATCCGGATACTTGTATCGGAGTACTTTTGAGGTGAAAGTATCCTAAAAAGTATCCGGATACATTGTAAGTATCCGTATCCGGTACTCGAAAACTTTTTTCCTGTATCCGACCCAACTCTGATACTCATTAAATTATACCAAATTGTGTCGTACAGTATGAGCCGTATAATTGTACGACGGGACTGAGCGACGTCACGTTAGCGATGCCCATGTCAGTACTATAATAACTATAATAGCACGTACGTATTTTCGTATTAAATTGACACTTACAATTTAACAACAGTTCCCGTTAGTATACTGTGATGAAGTGAGTGTGTTGCCGATCATATTCTTCCAACAAATGCAAAGTGTAATGTCCATGTAATGGTGAATTGTAGTGTCAGTACAATAAAATTATACGGCAGGTACACCATATATTAAAGTGTATCCTACATTTTTGGCGACACGCACATGTGTTTCTCATTTCTACGTTTGTCACAGCCATTTTACTCAAAGACTATTACGTGTTAAAATTTCATAGTATACATTCCTTAATTCAAACAGAGTTTCTCCAGGCCAGGTCTGTTCTTAAGAAGCACCTGCGTACAAAACCTATACATTCAAAAATCATGCTTCTTTCATGCATTGAATAACATTGTCTCTTTTCCACACAATACTTCAACGTAATAATATCAAAATATATTTTCTGTAAACGATACCAATTTCACGTACAATACCCTGAAATATTCTATATTCTATAAACATACACAGTAATACCCTTCTCGCTTCAACCAATACCATTCTCGCTTCAACCTAATAGCCTACAAATATTTGGTAACACAAAGGGTTTGACCAATGATATCAATGTCGGTTGGATTCATTATGGAATGAGATGGAGTAACTGTATGCAACACTGTTTCACAGACAAGATTGAGCGTGTTGCTATATAACTGTTTCATAAGCAAGATTCCTCCAACAGGCAAAAATATTTTCTCCGGGTCAATGTTTGACCTATCGCTCCTAACGAATACTCACAAATGTAATTTTTATGTATAAAAAAAGGCTATTGGGAATATAGGTAAACGAACTAACTAATAATTAATTTTGAAAACTCACCTTTGATGGTATGTGGTCTCTTATTGATTAATATATCATTAATTCACACTTTCAGCCCGATACTATATCCACCACTGGGATTATAAATAACAAAAAATATTACTAAACAATCTGTGGTTTTTGCCCAAGGATAAATCGTAGAAAATTCTAGATAATCTTGCCACATGCTACGATCAGAATCCAAGCAAAAACTGGTCAGTCAATATTTAAAAATTTAGAAGAATCTGACAACTGAAGGAGGCAAAATAGACATGTGAACAATAACAATCAAAATAAAGCTTTTTAATACTTAAATGAGTCATTGTTGGAAGTAACGAATTATATTTATATAATCCAGGTGAGATTATAATTTATTACAAAATATTATTTTATATTTTATTACAAAATATGTTTGAAAAAAATGGGATATTTTATGAATTTATTTAATGGATTTATAAACCGCATACTTTTAAACCTAAATGTAACTGTAAATAGATTAGCATAGGTTATAGTAGAATAGGTAGATAATATGGTAGATTAGGTTAAGTTAGAATAGAGTAGAAGTAGAATAGTGTACTCATAGTAAATAGAATAAGTTAGAATAGTTAAGATTAAGAGGATGACCAGGAACTTGTTGGATACGTTGTGGACAGTAGGTAGACTTTTTATAATTATAATGTATATAAAATATAAAAAAAATAAAAAAAAAACCTTCAGTTTTTTTTTACTTTGGCCTTCTGCGTTTAACTTTCTTCATATTAAATATTGTATTTTAGATTCAAATTTCAATATATCTTCCACAGTCACCCTTCTATTTGTAAATTTCTTTAAATTTTAACTAATTTGTTAAATTGTTTTCAATTTTGTGAATAGTGAAGGTGGCATAATGCCTTAATTCCACACAAGCTAACTTGCTTCTGGAGATCAGATTTTATTTGTAAGGGCTTATCCCACACTCACTATTCCCAATACCAGTTTTTTGTCACTTTGTTTGTTTCTTGTAATTGTTAATTTGTTCAAACAATCGTATATATACAATTTTAACTTTTGACTTAAAAATCTTATTCACATTTTATAATATATTTTTTTAAATTGTAAGTTTACATCTTCAATTTTTGTAGATAAGCACTGATGATGGCAAATAAGCCGAAAGCGCTTTGCATTTATTAATTAAAAAGTTTTGCACGAAATACAAGTCTTTCCTTTTGAATCTAAACTACGTGCACACAGCTATCAACCTTTTTTGGTTATTTTAATAGTTAAGATTAGTTTAGAATAATTTAGGACTGTTAAGAATAGAGTAAACTAGTTTACATTAGTGTAAAACAGGGTAACGTAGACTAGTCAAGGATTAGGAAGAATAAAAGCCGTAACAGTTGTAAATAATAATTAGTAAACTCCTAGTTATAAATTCATAATATTTTAAACTAAATCTTCTAACTTTGGTTATTGATGACTAAAAGTGATTAACTCATTTCAAATTTTGATCAATTATGATATCGAGGTATTTTGTTGTGTGTTTCATTTTAATTATAAAGTTGTCATTTATTTGTATGTTGAGAGAAGGCCTTTGTAAATTAAATTGCTCTCTATGGATCTACTTTACCACAAAAATAATTTGCTATAACCTATAGCCACAAAATTATTTTTGTGCTAAAGTAGACCCCTAGTAAGCTTTGTTTCTAAATAAAGCAAAAATTTACAAATTATACAGAGTGGCCCAAAAGTCTGGAAACGGCCAATAATCTCGTAAATTGCCAGTCCTTATTATACAAAATTTGGGGTACACCTATTTTGTGAAACGTAGATTCCAGATTTGATATTTTCAATGTTGCCAGATTTGCTGTTTCTCTTATATAATTAGTTACTTTGGTTTTTCAAATTTATCACCCTGTATATTTAGTCATTATTAGAATCTCCAATTTAATACGTAACACTTATGATTTTATGTAGTCTGGAAGGTCTTAAATAAATAAAACAATGATGGAGAAATGTGGTAGACGCATTCTACCATCGATTAGGGTACTGTTAACTCACAAATGGAGCACATTTGGAACACTTGATAAAGTAACCATTATATTAAAAATGTTGTTATCTTTCAGTTGTTACGTTTTAATGTAGTTGAAAATAGTTTGTATTAAAAAATTTATTGAGACAATTAGGCGTTGCTAGAATTCTGTTCTATTTATTTAAGACCTTTCAGACTACATAAAATCATAAGTGTTACATATGGTTAAAATCGTATTGAATAGGAGATTCCAGTATTGACTGAATATATAGGGTAATGAATTTGAAAAAACAGTGACTTATAATATAAGAGAAACGGCAAATCTGGCAACATTGCAAATATCAAATCTGGAATCTCCGTATCCTAGAATACGTGTAATGTAATGTAAGAAAAATATCGGCAAAATGTAGAGCAAATATTTTTCTAGTATCTAATATTTATGTACCTGAACATTTTAAAATATGTGAAATTCATTAAGATAACTCAGGTATCCTAATGCTTAATTTACATGGTGGCTTGCCTTTTGTTAATAGGCCTTATAATCTAAATAATATTCAGTCATTTTTGTCCAGTTTAAGAACTGCTGCTAATTCAAATATTCATGTAACAAATTGGGAAGATAAAGGTAATTTTAGTTTAGAGGAATTTAAATATTTAACGTCAATTTCTAAAGAAATTTCAAGAACTGTATGAGTTGTGTGAACCAATTGATCAGTATGGTAGCAGGCGAAATATTGAACAAAAAGATTTACTTGCTTTTCTTGTTAAGCTAAGGCATGGATTATCAGATGAATTTATAAAATTACTTTTTAATTATTCTTCGAGACAAGTCACTAGTTTAATAATGTCTAATGTCCGTCTGTCTTTGCTGCAAAGATTTGTGCATAACAATATTGGATTCAGATCAGTAACCAGAGACAATTATATAATAAATCATATACCTCAATTTGTAAACAAGCTTTATAACCCTACTCCAGATGATCCAAAGGCTATAATTTATGTAGACTGTACATATAACTCCATTGAAAGGAGCAGCAATTTTAGAATATTACGCCAGTCTTATTGCTCTTTTAAGAAGGAACTTTTAGTTAAGCCAGAAAATATAGTAGCTCCTGATGGATACATTTTATCAGTCAACGGTCCCTGTTTTTCTGATGCACGAAACAATAATGCAGCAATTTTACGGCACGATTTAGAGAATGACGTTAATGGAATGAGAAACTGGTTTGAAGAGGGAGATATAGTAATAGTAGATAGAGACTACAAAGATGCCATTCCTACATTTGAAGAATTAGGTCTCATTTCTTATATGCCATCTTTGCTTCGTCGCAACCAACGTCAATTATCTACTAGTGAAGCTAATAGAGCAAGACTCATAACCAAAACGCGTTGGGTTGTAGAAGCTAGAAATGGACATTTTAAATCTATTTTCAAGTTTTTTAATGGACGGATATCCACGACTCATGCTGCCCACTTACGTGACTTTTATCAAATTGCAGGTGCATTAATAAATAAGTATCATTCTCTAATAAATATACCAGGAACAGTTGAGATAGCAACTTAAATGTTAAATAAACTGGATAATGTAAATATTGTCCAAGCACGCGTTGAAGCCCAAAATGTAGCATTCAGAGATGGTCGCTGGAATAGGCTAAACCATATGCATGTTCCCGAATTTCCTCGGTTAGATATCGATGATCTAAAATACCTCGTTGGTCCCTACCATCTATATTTAAGTCCATCATATATACAAGACAAATTACAAAGAGAGGAACTTAATGTTTTAGAAATTGATGAGTTAAGAGAAGAACCCAATTTCTTACGTTTTAGAATCTACTCTAGATTTAGAAATGCCACTAAATATAGGTTGTGGTTGGCATATGAGGAGCCACTTAATCAAGACAATCCTCCAGTTTTTTACCATTACTGCACATGTCCATCCTGTACGAGAACTTTAAGTACTTGCGCACATATTGCAACAATTTTATGGTTTTTTGTATATGCTAGACACCACAATAATATTAAATTTTCACAAACACGTCTTCTTAATTGTGTAGACGATGCAGTGCACCGATTGCTACCAGAAAATATCGATAATAGAAGAGAATAATTAAACTGCAACGATCATTAAACATTCTACTTTTAATAACTTAATGTACCTGTAATTTGGACTTCTCAATTTTAATACCTTAATTTACTCTTTATTTGGACACCTTCATTAATTTAATATATGCTTGTTATTGTCGCACATAATGACCTTATAAAGTACCTACAGTTTTTTTCCATAACTTCAACAATGGCAATGAACATAATATAATGATTCTACAAAACTATCAGTGGAATAGGCCTAAAGGGGATACCACTTAAAACAAAACGCGCCCATGGCTCTACCTCACGGGTGGTGTGGAAACGAGCTTAAAATTTGAAATATCGGTTCAATAAAAAACTAAAATATGTAAATGCTCTACAGTTTTCTAGTAAGTGCAATCTGCATCTATCGTAATATTGAATGACCCTGTATGAGGTTTTGTGCATCATACGTAAAACGTTCAAAACCTAATTTAAAAACGATTTATTAAAAAAAAAATAGCTAACCAATTTCTATTGTTTGGCAGCTTTTATTTTGATTTGTTCATTTTGACCTTTTACAAGCTCAAGTGAGATCACCCTGTAAGTATGATTCTTTTATTTTGTCTCCAAATAATGCAAAGGTACAATACACAGTGTGTAAAAATATTTAGTTTACGGTATTTCTCTTATTTCGTGATTATTATTTATTACCAAAAATTGATATTTTATAGACTAAACGTTTAATTTTTTCGAAAACTAGCCATAGGATCTAATTTTACCAATAAGAATTTTGAACGAGGACATCGAGATCTACACTATATCTTATATTGAGAAATATTGACGTTGATTTTTTTTAATGACATTTCATGCTATTTTTGTATTGTAAAAATACATACTTTTTCCAAAACAGGTCTGTGAAAGCATGAATCACCCTGTAAGTATCAGTATTTGAATTTTGCTTATTAGCTATTTATATTCTCTACATATCAGTCAGTAACTTCCAAAAATATTTAAAAGGGTGTTTTTGGTGTCCATTTTAAAGAAGTCGGGATTTTCAACTTCAACGCCCTGTATGTCAAAATCTAGCCATAGGATAGGATTGGGTCCATTGAGACTTTTAATCAGGACATCAAGGACTATAACATATAAAAAATTCAGACAATTTGACGGTGCTCCCGTTTGCATAAGAAAAGTGCGGGGTCCTTTGTGCAAACTTTTATAAAAAAATTGTATTTTAAGAACTTTTAGTGATTTCTTGCCGTATGTGAAAGTCAGATCAGCTTCTTGTAATATAGTTGATATTGCGAATTATATTGATTTTTTTCTAATAGAACTGATGGTACTATCTTGAGAGATATAGGTGTGATCATTAAGATCACCCAAATTAAACAGTTATTGAGAAGGACCCCTTTATGATTTTAAAATGTACCAATATTCAAAAAATTTACGTCCAGTATTCGTGGATAATTGATCTTTAAAACAATTGCTCTATTTATCGTACACCTGGCTGTGACGTCGTGCTCCCGCTTGTTTTAAAGACCACTTTAATATACTATTTCCTATTGTTTTTAATGACATTTTATCCATTTTTACGTATTTAATTATCAATGCAAATATCATCTAATCTTGTTTTTAGTAACAAAGAGGAAAAGGAAAAACCCAAGGTAAATACAAAATTATTTGTTAATTATGTGAAATCGGAGAAACAAAAAAAAGTTAGTCAAACGCCCAGACAACGCAAAAGAAAAACTAAATTACTCTCATAAATAAATTAGTTTAGTTTCAGTCTAAGTACGGAGCGACAACTGGACTAATTTGGTTTTTTAATTTGCCAATGAAATAATCTCATTCTTTTTGAAGCAAACAGAAGAGAAAAACCGAGAGACCGGTCAGAGTAATTTACGTTCAGGAAAGGTAAGTCAATAAAATTTAATTAGAAGGAAAAAACAAATGGAAAGCAACATTTCGATTAAGGATTAATTGTATCCTTTACAGGCATCCAACAGTGAAGTAAATTGGCTCTAAACGCGTCAACTTGTCTACGTCAATTCAGTAGTAATTAATCATGCGAAAATACCTTCATGATGTCTGTAGTCTCCTCGTTAGTTCTAGCGATTCGCCCGAAAATATAGCTTCTAGATAAAGTTGTAGATACATTCTCGATACACTGTTATTTTATTATGTAGGGTCTTTAACAATACCCATATCCCACGTGATCTCGTAACATCACAAAACGTTTAGAAAATGCCTTTTTAGTAACTTTTACGACAATAAAAGTTATCAATTTATGTTAAATGTGTTAATGGCGTTCATTTGATATTATTAAATATACACTCAACGGATGTTACAGGATAAAAGAAATTTTAGGATTAATAGGATATATTTAGGACTCATTTACCATAAACTGCATTTCTAAAACCTAGAATAAATCTAGTGAATTATTTCATATTTTATCATTTGTTTACTTCCATTAAAATTTTCTTACTATTTCATACTTGAGAATCCATGTATAATTTATCTAGAAGGAAAGAGGACATAAGTATCTTAATAATAACCAATTTTTATTATTTGTTACATTTCAAAACAACTTAAAATCATTTCAAAAGGTAATCAAATTATTGAATTAGTTTTGTTTACATTTTCATGATATCTACATGTCACAAAAGTCGATTTTATTGAATGACAATTAGAATGAACGATTAGTAATATGATTTAAGTAATCGTTCATTCATTTACCAGTTCTAAGAAATATACTAGAACTAGACTTTTAATTAAAATGTTTTGTCTTTGTCTACCAACTAGATTAGACATAAGTTAATCTCTTTTCAAGTATTAGAATTTGTAAACTAACAAACTATTTAATAATTTGGAGGGTCTTATCAAAAGGGAGTATGCCATTTTGTTCTTCTTGTGAGAGCTTTCATCAGAACAAGTGTCTCAACATTTTTGTGGATTTTTCCTAAAGTTCTTCGAATCAAGAGATTTCGAATTGTTCTATTGAATAGAAATTCATTAACCAAGGGTTGGATTTAATCTCACGTATTAAAACACTTCCAGAAACTATTGATCAGGAGACCCTGAGCAAATTTACTAATCTTAGAGGCCACACCCCATCAAAGGTACTTACAAAACTTATTATTAATAATATATAAAGATACTTACGTGTCTCTCTCTTTCAGGCCTTTTTCTTCTTTTTCTATATTTTTACGTTTCCTCTTATTTCTCCAAACATCCATAATTATTGAACAAATGACTTCCGACGTTCTATTCCTCTGTAAACGTCGCCATCACGGACATCTTCATCCAGACCATCCATGGGGAATCATTGACTGGTCTCATACGTCCCTAGTCTCATCCCCTTGCGATCGATCCAGATCCAGACACTAGCCACGGAGAATTATCGACTGGTCTCATACCGGAGGTATACCTAGTCTCATCCCCTAACCTACTATACAAGGTAATCTTTCTATGCTTTATTAATCGGGATTCCGGACTGTGTTATTGGACATTCAAACCTTAAACCGCGTGATATATTTTGAGAAATATTAGGCTACTCGAATTTGTACATATATATTTAGTTGTAACTTTTTATCAAGCTGATTAGTTTATAGTAAAAACTTACCATATCTTAACAATATATTGAACTTGTCCGATTATTTCCAACCTTAAACGTTGAATACTTTTTTTTTGTAAAATATTTGATTACCAATCATGTTGTTTGCCTAAAATATGCATATTTAAGGTCAATCTAAAATAATTAGTGAATATAATATAACATATAATCTCTAACTAATAATCTCTAATTACCTCCTATTGTAATATTCCATATTGAGATTATTCAGTTTTTAAAACAATTAACAATTTATAAAATATTTGTAACATAACCTCACTATCTACCACATAGCAAGACGACCAGGTTAAAATAAAAAGAAGACAATCAGACTATTCCGGTCCAAGTATTCATCATAAATAAAGCCACGTAAAAGGTAATCGATTAGTTTTTATTGTAATCATCCCCTTAAGTACCCAACCCCTGAGAAATAACCAACAACGCCTTATTATAGGTCAGATACACGTAAAATATTTTTCCTACGACCACTTAGGAAAGTGACACATATCACACTATATAGTCCTATGGAAAGTGCCCTATATCACACGCGTATGAATAAGAATTTACTTTCCACCCGAGTGAGAATATGTTACTTTCCGTAGTAGTTGTCACAAAATGTTAAACACCTAATTTCTATTTTGATCTATGTAATGTCCATATTAATACTAAAATCGATATGATTGTTAAATTATTGAAATTGTTGTAAATTAGATCCTAGATATTTATCTTTAACAATTATTATTAAAATAATTTTAATATAATGTTTGCTCTTTATTCTGGTTAAATACATAACCGATTAGATCATTCAATTGACATAAGGGCTATTAGCTAAGGTGGTTAGGACGTCGACCTTATCAACTTTGCCATTTTTCGACCGCGTTCAAATCCTGGCAAGGCAGAATTTTTTTTTGTTTTTTTTTTATTTTTTTTTTAGTTTTTTTTTTTGTTTAGAAAATCTGAAAATTAAATAAATACGATTATTGTTGATTATTTTTTTAAATACATTTTAATTATTATAGTAATAATAACCTTGGTTTTACATTTTTTTGATGACATTATTTTGTGGTCGTAGGAAAAATATTGTACATCACTTGTGTGAAAAGTGATTTTCCACACTCGTGTGATATTCGCACTCAGCTTGCGGCTCGTGCGACAATATTTCCCACTCGTGTGAAAAATATCACTTTCCACACTCGTAATGTAATATACTATTTTTAATCATGTTTTAATTCAAAACCCTCTACCTGTGTCTCACGGAATGGACCCTAGTTGGTAAACTACAAACGATATTAAAAACTTCTTTTACACAAACATACCACTGAACGGCGGCTACAAATTTAAATTAGTTTTAAATATATACAAGGTGTTGCTGCAATATTATTTATACTTAAATACTTACTTTAAATACTTTATTTATTTTGTTTTACTATGGCGGAAGTCATAGGTGTTTTAAAGTGATAACTAGAATATTTTTTTTTTTTTTTACATAAGTTTGAAATATAAGTAACCACGTCAATGAAAAGAAAAACTACTTTGGATGATATTTGTACGACTTTAAAATCGAAACCTTCCGAAACTATTAAAGACAGTTTCATAGTGGTCATTCGAGTATGTAAACCTACAAAATAATCAGCAATACGGAAAAATGTCCACTTCTTAATCTCTACCTTGCGTAAGAAGGAGCGAAAGGACAAAGAAAAACCAGAAAGACTTGGCTTTGAAGTAAATAGAGAAACCTGTAACGTAAAAGGTGGCGCATCAAAAAACCAAACCAACCAGACTGACACGGTAGCGGATGAACCACTTCAGAACATAACAGCTTCTTTAAGAACAAACGTAGTTGCTTCTAAAATCAGCAAAAAGAATAGCTCTGCTTAAAAATCTAAAGTTACTTCAACCAAAAGTAGAAATTCGAAAATTTTGCAAGCTCAACTGGCACTAGAAAAAGAAAAACGACTTATAGAAATTAAAAGAAGAATAAGCGGTGCCTGTAAACGTAACGGACACACGAATTTCGAAAAAAAATTTTAACTAAAAAATAGTACTAACTGTATATGTGAAATAACAAAAAAAAAAATTGCGGATTACTCATAAATAACAGAGAAATTTGAATTTTAACCTGCAGATTTTGGTGTTTCTAACCTAACATTTTTTCAATTTTCCTGTAATGTATGTGCATGGTTACCGAGAATTTTAATTTTTACTTTCCTATCTGTATAAAGATATAAGAAAAGTATAGGAATCATGATTTTTTTCGACCTCGAGTTTTCGACGGATTTTTACGTTTTGAGGTCCCCTGAATCCGTTTTGACTATTTTCGCGATGATGTCTGTGTGTGTGTCAGTGTGTGTGTGTGTGTGTGTGTCTGTATAACGCATAACTCATGAACCGATACACGGAAAAACACCAAATTTTAAAATTAAGCTTTGTTCCACCGTCTAATAAGCAGATTAGATTTTGGGCAGAGTCGGAACATCTGGGGGGGTACTTTATAAGTGGTCTTTTTTATATTTTATGGAATATATCTGTTATTTATGTTTGGAGAAGAAAATTGTTTAAATAAAAGTTACTTCTAATATTATTATCTTTAATTTTTGCTTTATGTAAAAATTTCCTGAAATGGTCCGTATTCGAGAAATTTGACAAAATGTGCAAAATTCTGATTTTTATGAAAATTGTTGAAATAAAAGTTGTTTGCGATATCGATCTCTATAATATTTGTTCATACATGATTTTTTTTAAATGGATCGTAATGGAAAAATTGTAGGAAAAGTGCTAAATTTAAATTTTTCAGTATTTTCATTTTCATTGAATATCTATAGAAAAAAGTAAAATGTTTCGCGGTAGATGTATGTGGAAAATGTAAATATTCAGTTTATCCTCTAAACATTTATAGAGATGCTGCAATAGGTTGTACACAATAAACGGAAAAAGCCTGTAATAACTAGATAGGAAAGTCATGTGTTGGACACATCAGATTTTTAACAAAACCCAGATAAATAATTGACAGAATCCAATAGGTATTTTTATGAATCGAATACTTACATGTTTTATTTTACTGTCTGCTTTAATCTCATCTCACGCAATTATAGTTATGAAAAATATTTGGTAACTATTGAAGACGCCCTTTTCTTAAAAATACAAATTTTTTACGAAACTTACATTTTAAACTTATTCATTAGAATTTTGTATTATATGTCAATTCAAATATTCGCGGTGTTGCCAAGTGTAATTAAAATCAACGAAAAAGTAATTACCCTATTTTTTAAATAGCATTTCCATACACTTTAAAAAACGTTGCTTTAATTTATTTTCAGTCACATCTGACGATTTATTTAACCATTTTGATTGAATTGTTGTGGTACATAATAAATAATAATATTACATCATCTATAAAGTAATAAACAAGTACTTTTTGAAAAATTTTGAACATAATCGTGTTTGGTTAATGTTTCGAAATTCGCAAATGCCCTTTTTACACCTACACCGTAAGAGCACGCTTCGCTAATAACACCTACCCACCCACCTGCTAACCACTAAAGGAGCAAGCGAGCGAAGCGAGCGCGCCCGGCCGACGTTTCGAAATTCGCGCGAATTTCGAAACGTCGGCCGGGCGCGCCCTTTTTGCACCTGTACCATAAGAGCACGAATCGCTCGTCCTACCCACTTCCTAACTACTACAGAAGCAAGCGAGTGCGCCCGGCCAACGTTTCGAAATTCGCGCGAATAAGTTTAAAATGTAATTAACCACATCAATAAAAATAAAAACTACTTTGAAAGATATTTTTACGACTTTTAAATAAAAACTTTCTAAAACTATTAAAGGCAGTTTCACAAGGTGTCCCAAATCAGAATAACAATATAAAGTTATATTTTTTAAATGGGACACCCTATAATTTCTTTTAATTTAAAGTTGAACTCTAAAAAATAATCCTAGTTTACAAAGATTTTCTATACCTATTGTTATAGATAAATATAACACCCTGTGAATAGGTATGTTATGATTTGTAAAGTTTTGTCCAAGGACAGGCGTGCTAAATAGATTTTCGATACAATAATAAAACGTGTTCTATTAAATCATAATATTAAAGTACAGGGTCAAGAAATATCAACAAGAGCATTCTTGGAAAATTACAAGTTAATTTTCGAAAAGTTCCTTTTGGTTTTTGTTGACGAGCGGTCGAAATCATTCGAATTAGGTGGATTCCTTTTTTTGTGTTGGAAAGTAGAATCACGATTTGGTCACGCGATTTCGCAGTTAGTTTTTTGTAACGCCATACAGTGGTAAAAGTAACGTGTGCTTCAGCCAGCCCTGCAGCCCAACGGATAGAATATAATGCTTATGTAAGTAAATAGTTTTAAGTAGTAATATTTAGTTTTGTGTAGTCAGCAAAGACTACTGGATTGCGAAAGCAATTCTAGCTGTTTTTATATTTGTTGAACAAACTATACTTATTTATTTTACGCTTATTGTTTCAATTTTTTTAGTTTATGAAAACTCACGATCATTTAAAGGGGGGATATTGGCAAAGGGAATAGTCCCTGTATGGCAAACCCTTTCATCTTCCTCTGAATCATCGTCAGAAAGTTAGGGGTCCTTAAAGCCCATCCCGTCTGAACTTAACCCCTTAGCCGTGTGTTATCTAGAGGCACTATAGGTCTATAATCTCACTATTAACACTATCTCTGATAATTTCCAATATATTTGAAATTGTTTGAAAATGTGGTGGTGTCAAAGTCAATAAATTACTCTTGATTACAAAATAATTAACAATAGAATTTTGAATTGTTATTTGACATTTCATTTAATTATTAAAATAATTTTTCTGTTCACTAATTTAACAATTCAAAATAAAATTTGACATAATCTAATCATATTTATTGAAGCGGTTACCTAGCAACCTTTATACGCACAGTATGCAATAAAGACCTGATTATTCACGTTTTTGAGTTTGTTTGGGAGAAATTATAATAAATAAATACTTAAAAAAATATATTTTAAAATTTGGGTATTAGTTACAACACTTATTACAAATTTTTAATTATTGGTAATAGGTCTAAACATAGTAGATACGGTTATTAGGTACTTTATATAACTTTTAAAGTAAATTCAATTTTCTTTATATTGGTACTATAAAACTCAGGGTGCGCCATTTAAATTAACACAGTAATTAAATAAAACATTTTATTATAATAAAACTTCAAATTGCAAATAGCTCATACATGTTTTTTATATTTTAATGATTAAGATAAAAGTTATAACACTTTATAAGGAACTGGAACTTTAATTAATTATTTTTTAATCAAGAGTAATTAATTTACTTTACATACTACATTTAACAAAAATGGCAAATAAATCGGCAATTATCAAAGATAGGTATAGGGAATCTTTAATAAACTAAGATTATTTTTAAAAGTTGAACTCAAAATTAAAAAATATAACTTTAAATGGGTATTCTGGTTTGGGACATCCTGTATACATTAAACTTAATTTAAAGTATAGCCGTCATTGTGTTTTATATTTGTGAAAAAGAATTTTTTAATATATTTTGTAGTTTACCCAGTAGGCTCCGTCCCGTTGAGCGTGGCGCACCCTGTATGTGTTTGCATTTTATTAGCACACATTTATTAAATTTTGTATTCTATATTAATAAACCAATTAGTTCTTTTTAGATTATTATTGTTTGATTTTTTTTTAATATTAGGTGCACATTTTATTTATTTTAAATCGTTAAAAAAAAGTTTATTAATTAGGTATAAAATTTATTTCAAAAAGATACATTAGAAAAAAATTATTTTAATTAAATGGCGTCTTCGTGCAATATGGCCATCATATTTACTATTGTTGCACAAACTACTATTCTATCTCTACTGTTTTTCTTTGGATTCAATTTAATGCCTGTTGCGGTATTAGCCTAAGGAGTAGTTGTATCATGAAAGGACATGGTAGATCGTAATATTTTGTGATACATGACTTAGAGAAAAACAGAGTTAAAAGAGCATACATTGCTTATGAACAATGTCGCCGAACCATGGGGCGCACCTGGGGTTTCTCCCATAGAGTCGTCGGCTATTATAAGACCTATGTTGACATATGGTGCAGTTATCTGGGTACCGAAAACCAAAAAATTAACAGCGATCCGTAAACTAGAACAAATTTTTAAGAACAGCATGTCTCAACAGAACAGGAGCCATGAAAACAACAACGAATAGAGCGATAAAAGTCATTCCAAGTCTCACTCCCCTTGATATTTACATCAATGAGGTTGCTCTGACGACAGTGACATGCCTCCGCACGGTTGGAATAGAACCTGATGTAGGATCTGGTGAGGCAAGACGTCACTTTTGGCAGGAGGCGCTCGATACGCTCCCACTGCTTTAAGTGAACATGGACTCCATCTTACCGACATATATCTTCCATAAGCCATATAAAGTTATAATAGAACAAATAGAAGAGCCAGAAGTGGCAGGTACGATTCATATCTACACCGACGGTTCTAGACCAAAACAAGGCTCAGGATGTGGAATATACTTCAGATTCTTAAACCTAAACATAAAATGGGCTATGAGCAATAGTGCCAGTAGAGTTCAAACAGAGCTAACGGGGATTCTCATAGCAGCAAAAGAAATAACCAGAAACAATATCACTAGAAGGAACATGCTCATCTATACAGATAACAGACAAGCAGTACTCACCCTGAACAGAATACAAATTTATTCTGGGTTAATACTAGAATGTCACGAAGTTTTGGCCGAAATATCCATCAACAATGTGGTCACCTTAAGATGTATTAAAGGTCACGTCACATCGAAACACTCTTGCTGATTTACTAGCCAAGAAAGCAGACAACCAAATACTTTTTGGACCTGGCCCATCTATAGGCCTGACAAAATTAGTAGTGACAAACCTAATTAAAGAACATTTTCTTGTGAAATTCAAGTAAAGATGGGATGAAACAAGAAACTGCAGAGTTGCCAGGGAGCTCTTAAGTTATCCTGACAACACTGCAGCAAACAAATACTTGACTATGACTAAACAGAATCTGCGCCTAGTCACAGGCATTCTCACTGGTCATTGCCAAGTGCGGAAGCATCTCCATATAATAATAATAATAATAATAATATTATTAATAATAAAACGTCTTTATTCAAATTTTTGAAAATTACAAAAATGCAATGTAAGGCGAGATTTAGCCTACAGCTATTCTTCCATCTAACCCTTTTAGTAACAGGATCGATAAATAATATTATAAAAACAAAAAACTATAAGAAAAATTAAAAATTAATGGAAATGTTAATGCAAATTAATAATAATTGAATTATTAATAAATTAAATTAAAAATTACACAATTTAATTTGATCATCGTTGTTGATGAAGCAGGATATTTTTGAGCTTACGCTTGAAACCAGTATATGAATGGGTATTCTTTAAATCATTGTCAAGTTCATTGTAATATTTAACAGCACAGTATGAGAAACTGCGTTCAAAAATAGCATGTGTGTGGCGGGGCATTGTTAACGTAGATTGCTCACGTACATTAATATTATGCATTTGATTTCTGTAAATTAACCTACGAGAGAGATATATTGGACTTTAAGTGTGTATTATTTTGTGCACCAATGATAGCAAATGATACTTATACAGATTACTGATATTTAGCAACCGAAGTTCTTTAAAGCTTTGGGAAATATGATCATATTTGCGTAAACCAAATATGTATCGACAACATGTATTCTGAATTTTTTGAAGCCTTATAGATGTTATTGAATCTAGATAAGGATAAAAAATTATATGACAATAAGAAATTTTGCTAAGGATTAGAGTTTCACATAAGTATTTTTTCATATTCATTGAGAGCAAATATTTATTAGCGTATAGAAGTTTGAGAATAAGATAACATTGAGTGGACAAACTGTTGATATGTTTAATAAATCGAAGATTCTCATCCAGTAGTAAGCCCAGACTTCTGGCTACATGTACCATAGGAATTGTCTCATCATCAAGTTTTATGGAAAAATTATTTTTAATATAAGATCGAGATTGGGCATTAGAAAATATGATTGATTTGGATTTTGATGGATTTAAATGCAGATTATGATCCAAGGAAAATGTTTTTATTCTAGCTAGGTCCTTATTAACCGCTTTACTTGCACCTCTGCATTAATGGAATGAAATGAATGGTGTAGTTGGGTATCGTCAGCAAAAAACTGGATTTTACATGTCAGAGTTTGTTCACACAAGTCTGACGTATACAGAAGAAAGAGTAAGCGACCTAGGACGGAGCCCTGTGGTACGTCTGATTTTATGGACTCAAATCCAGATGACTGATTATTTATTTGAACTTTTTGTGAGCGATTACTAAGATAAGATTTAATAAAATTAAGAGATTTGTCACTAAAACCATAGTAACTACATTTAGAGATTAATATCATGGGGCTGTCAGAATACGCACTCTGCAGAGGGTGCGAACAAGAAGATGAGACTATCGAGCATATCCTTTACGATTGCTCGACGCTCTCATTTATTAAAAGATTTGTGTTCGGCGAGTATCGACTAACACCGGCCGATATAAGAGAAGCACCTCTTGGCGACTTTGTCAACTACAATAAATCTGTAGGCTGGCTCACGAGCTAGGAGGTGCCTATCATCTTAGGAGAATGCACAATGGGACTAATAAGGCCTAAGTGCCGTTGGGGTAACCCACCCTCTACACGTTACAGATACAGATGGCTTAAAGAAATTCTTGTTTTCATTTATTTTACCTTTTGGTCATATATAAGTTTGGAATGATTTTCCTATTTTAGTATTCACTCCTAATGAGCAACTAACATTAACCAAAAATATTTTACTAAATTTATGTTTATTATATTGAGTCAGATTTTGACAGCCGAATTAATTTTTATAGTATATTTAAATAAATAATTGTTAGTAATTTTGTTGAAATTGCATAATACACACATACTTAACATTATATTAAAATTTAATGAAATTATTCGAAATATAAGATAAGAAAAATGCAATACTTATGTTGTCGATTTTTATTATTTCATTGAATTACAAACAGCTATAAAATAAAGCAAACGGGTATGCCGTATCCAAAGCCAATATGTACACAGTCTCGATGAATTTTCCCCCAAAGAAACTCCGACCAAATTGTCAGCCTTCCTAGTACTTTATCACTTAACAAACTTTCCCATCTTCTAATGAATTGTTCTATTTGTTCTTGGTAGAGAAAATTCAGACGTAATTCTCCAGCATTATGTTTGGATTGGTGTAATATTTTGCGAACGAGCCTAATTCTGATTGTAGGTACTTAATAAATGTGTTTCATTAAATAATATTTATCGTCACTGAAAATAAATTGTTATTTGGAGGGTGCAGTGTAATTTTCCTGTCGCTGTTTTCTTCAAAAGAATGAGGGATATTTTAATTTTATAAATATTGTTAAAAATTAAAATAACGACAGTATAGTACTAAATTAAGCATCGTAGTTTACACGTATAAGTGTGCTAAATGCCTAATTAAAATTGATTTGTTGCATATGTGTCGTTAAAAATCAAACTTAGCCATCTCCGTGAGAATTGCAATACTGAAAAAGGTACTCCTAAACAAAATTAACGAAAGGAAAATGAAATTGCGTTATTTTATTAAAAGTTTTCATTCACTTTTTTATATAGAAATACAAATTGATTATTTTGCACAAAAGCTACAATACAAAGCGGTATTTATTCTGGAGATAGCTCGGTTTAATTTTATAATTGGTGATTTGGCCAATTTTGAAATAAAACGTATTGTGATCAAATAATACCGTCTTAAAATATTTTAATTCTTCGAATTTGTTTTGCCAATAATCACCGTAATGTTTTTGAAGTAGATTTTTTACATCGTCTATTTTAGCTCGTTTTTTAATATATTCTGGATTAAGTTGTCTGACCGTTTTACCTCTTTTAACAAGACTTTTGGCAAATTGTAAGTCACTGTTATATGATATTTCACCCCTTACTAAAATGCCACTTTTAGGTCTAGTCAGAATAACACGCTTAGATTTACTAATTTGAAAGTGCCAGTTTGAAGTTGCTTTTAGAATTTCTTTACAACTATCTTTACAATTAAGTACAGGTATGTCAGTTACCAATTTATGTACATATGCATGACTGGAAATTATTTCAATATACTCTTCGGGATTAGCTATTATTTCTCTTCTTTTGATTTGTTTTTCCGTTAGCGCAAATACTATATCAGGGGGTAGAAAAGAGTGTCCTGTTACTTGATAAATAATTTCCAATCGTTCAACGGAACTAACTGCAGTCAGTAACCACTTCATTGCCATGTCTATAACCATACTATTTTTGTTTTGGCCGCCGCATCCGCCAGGGACTAACCTGATAGTTCTTTTTCCATGTACATTTAAATTATTTAAACAATGAAAAATATCTCGTTTAAACCTTTTCCTGATTCATCTTCTGTCCATATATAGGCGTGAATATTACTCTTATCTAACGTTTGTTTCGAAGAACCAACAACAATCGTAAAGTTGTACACGTATAACTATCGTGAGTAATAAGTTGCTTGATCTGGTATTTTCGGGACCGATAAATTTTTCTGACATTCGAAGCTTAATGTAAGCAAGTCATCTTATTCTTCTCTTAATAATTTAAAAAATGTTGCAGCTCTAAGTTTGTGTATTCTTTTTTGGGTCATCAAGTTTACTTTGGCAGAATGGTTTGTTTCTATTTTTAGCAATTTAATTAAGTGAAGACATGTAGAACATACATCTTGTCGCGGAGTTCCAAACCCAATATTAAAACTGGTATTAAAGACGAGTCTAAAAAGGCCTATTTTAACTTCATAACCAGCTTCTGCCTGATCATTGTACATTCGCCACATTTTATTTATATTAAGTTCTGGATGTAAGTAAAGTCGTTTTCGATTTTTTTCCCGTGTATAATATATTTCTAACGGCTTAAATGTTTTTATAAAGATTTCAATTGCTTCTATTTTGGCTGCATACAGAAACCTTTTTCGATCGCCTCCTCGTCGTTCCCTAGCAACTGTCCTATTTTGTAAATGTCTTTTAGTGACTCCCTGCACACGACCTTTTTTTAGTAGTAAAATGTTTAAAAATGTTTCTCTCCACACAGGAATGAGTTTACTAGTAGCATGTTTCGGTACAAAATAGTGTACACTCATTGCTTTCGGAGTTCGGGAAGAATTTTTTGGACGTCGACGTTGTGTTTCTGAAACTTTACAATATTGCAATATAAAGTTATCTTGTTGTGGTTTTGTCTTATATGTATAAAATGATTTATGAAAGAAAAAACAGTTATGAGAATTTAGTAACTGACATTTGTATGCTTCTATCTTATGATTGCACTGGGGAGTAATCGGTAATCCGGGAGCGGCATATCTGGAAAATTAAAGTCTTGTTGTAAAGTACCTTAAAAGAATGAAACTAGAACAGACATAACTACCTATTACGCGGAAAATAATTTTAAATTGTCTAGCTCGTCCGCAACAGGATGTAACTTGCATGTTAAATAAAAAAAATGTATCGATAAACCTATTACGTGTGAAAAAAATTAAATCAGAAAAGGATAAAGTTTTTCTCTTAACAAAAATAACTAGCCCTTCTACGGAAAAATGAATAATAAATATTTGCATAAAATTTGCCATATTAATTTCAGTTCATTTTGAGACTACGGCCCTGTCTCAAAGCAATACATGCATTAGAACATAGGTTATGTGGATGCTAAATTTAACTTACAGTTTAACCGATTTCGGCAGTCGTTTGATTGTTTTCTTCAACACATTTCTTTTCTTTGCCATATCTGGAACTACTTTAACAAGTTTTGTCTCCATAGCACTTTTATTTTATGTAATTATAACTAAATCCAAAACACACACATCTCATAACAATCACATCAAACGGTAATGTCTAATAAACTGGAAACAAAGCCATTTGATTGGACTGGATGGAGATGGCTAATTTTAATTTAACAGGAACTGTGGAGATGGCCGAGTTTGAAGTAAACTTATAAATAACGGTCATATTTTCACACGTTTGGAAAGGAGTTGGTCGAGTTTGGATAAACGATGTCAATAATATTAACCATTTAAAATTCAAAACTCAATTTTTTTGATATATGGAGATAGCCACGTTTGATTTTTACCGACACATATATGTTTAGGTACAGCTGAGGAAACCGAAATGTGAACACAACATTTTTATAATGTGATTAGAATATGTATTACAGTCATTCGTCGCATTTAAATAAGACATTTCTTAAAAATTATTGTCAAATTAATTTTAAAAAATTCCGCATAATTTAACTGAGGCAAAAAAGGCTATAGCAAAATTGTAACAAAATTGGTCAATAAGTGAAGTGGCTGCTAAATTAAATGTAAGTATAGGATGCATATTAAGTTTTATACATATACTTGTTATTAAGTTGTTGTTGTTTTTGTTGTTGTTGTTGTTGTTGTTGTTGTTGTTGTTGTTGTTGTTGTTGTTGTTGTTGTTGTTGTTGTTGTTGTTGTTGTTGTTGAAACATTGTATTTTAGAATTTATATTGTTATATTCTAAGCTTTGTATATATTTTTAATTGTTGAAATATCAGCGGTAAAAACAGTTGAGTTCTAAGAGAGTGCCAACTCAAAAAGTCATTTCTGTGGTTAAATTTAACGCAATTTAGAGTACTAGCGCTAAAAGTACTCATCATTTAAAAACGCAGTTAAATAGAAACTCTAATTGTTTGACAGACATCAGTTTCGCCGAAAAGAAACGCATTCAATGCTTATGGTCGGAAAGAAAATAAATTTAGTCCTTAAATACAGAGCAAAATTAAGTGTTGCCAAATCAATATATGGTAATTCCAAGTCAGAAGTTATACGATTAAACCACGAATTACAACAATGGCATCAAAAATAGTATTTTGAAGAAGAGGAACCTAAACTTTTTGAAAAAAGACGTGATAAAAGATTGACGATTATTGAGGTTCAACAATAGTTATCAACCCAAGAAACTGACAGTAAAGATGATATTAAATCATTTGGTCAGTTAGTAAATTTATTTGAAGACTCTGACTATCTGAATAAATGAGTGGAAAATATAGATATGAAACAGCATTTAGTTATACAAGGCACTTCAGGTTTCGTTGCAAGAGGAAATAAAGGCGATAATAATTTGCTGTTATGTATAGCTAAAAACTGCATTTTAAATTCCACCAACACAAATACCCTGTTCTTCCAACAAAAAATGCGTGAATTGATTTATTTTTCTGGTGACTTTATTGAGTGGTCTATCTATATTAATAAGTTTAAAAGATCTACTGAGCAATACAGGCTCAATTTATATATATATGATAACTGAATGAGATTAAATCGTTCTCTAGAATGTAAAGCCAGAGAAATAGTAAATACCTCTGCCTGAATATATCTCCAAAATTATAAAGAAACTGGAAACAATTTTAGAAGATCAGGCTGAATAATCTTTTCGGTAATAGATAAAGTTATATCTTTTGTTATGTCTTTTTTGTCTACAAAACGGCCTTACTTTCAGAACATACTACAAAAAAGGCATATGTAGGATTAATGGTTGTAAAGGTAGACATAACCATCTTCTACACCTAGAGCGATTCGCTCGTTATAGAGAGGCTTCTGAAAAAATCTACAGTCCATCAATACCTGCGCTAGTATGAGATTTTTGTGCCAATGTTACAAACAGATTTAAAAATGTATTACTCAGGATAGCGCCAGTGAGTCTTCGAGCAAATGGTCGAGAAATAAGTACCTATGCCTTTTTGATAAAGGTCCATGTGCTGTGATCAAAGAAGAATTGACAAAAACAAATAGATCTTGATGATCCCATAGACTGGTCCATAAATTCGTTTATGTTATGAAAGGACAAATATTATAACTCATTTTGAAGATACGTCACAATTAGGTTCCTTTCAAATCGTTGTCAACTTTAATTAACCCTACAATGCGCATTTTCAATATCGGCTACAAATTCGTAGGAAGTTCCACGTTTCTCTTTTGCCATGTCTTTCTCGTTGGGCAGTTTGCAATTAGGGATCCTTATCGCCTTACAGTTCCAAGGCAAAGTATTCCACAATTGGCTAAGTGGACAGCTAAGGGTATTGAAGTATAAAAATTATCAAAATATATTCTATAATTCTGATTGTGTGGCACATTTCTACATAATCGAATGACGACGTTAGCACTTGATCCCAAATCGGGCTCTTCTGGTTGTCTGTACTTGGGATTATTTTCATCTCCGGTAAAAATTTCAAATTTATAAGAAAATCCATCAGTTCCACAAAGCACGTAAAGTTTGTAGCCCCATTTATGCGGCTTCGCTGGTAAATATTGTTTTATATAATGCCTGCCCTTTGTTGCGCATAATTGTTCATCCACACAAAGATATTGCTGTAGGGGAACAGATTGAAACCTATCGTTTAACTTATTTATAACTGGCCGTAATTTATGTAACCGGTCATGATCAATATGATCTCTTGGTTTCAAATTTAAATTATGGTTGAAATGTAGATAACGCCTGATTTTCACAAATTGGTTATAACTCATGGTTTCCTTGATTTTGTCGAACCCAAGTGCAGGAGACCAATAGTTTCTTACATCAGGCATATGTACCAAAGACATATATATATATATATATATATATATATATATATATATATATATATATATATATATATATATATATATATATATATATATATATATATATATATATATATATATATATATATATATAAATATATATATATATATATACAAATTCCAAGGAACTGGCGGAGTTCCACTTCACTTATATTGGCAGGTTTACTTGGATCCTTTTCTACAGAAAAATAATTTGTTTCGTCCACTATTATCGATATGAGCTCGTTATCAAAAAAATAATTGAAGAAAGCTAAAGGAGTGCATAGATTTTCAATATCAGGTGAAAAAGTATTGATTCCCCGGAAATTTAAAGCATCATCACCTATAATCAATTTTTTTTTCGCCATAAAATATTTCCATACCTTTTTTTCAACTCTTTAGCTTCTTTTTTAGGATCCCTTGTAATATCTTTCCTCGTATTCTGCTGCACATCCCCCTCTTCAGTTATCTCAATGTTTTCTTCTTCCTCCTCTTCATCTTTTTTACTCCCCTGACTATCTTCATTACTCCCCTGACCATCTTTCTCATCGCCTTGACCAGCTTCTTCACCATCTCTGATATTTGCATCGATATCAGTTGTTGATATCAGTAATCCATCCTCGAATTCAATGGGCATGCTCAGTATATCATCTCTGATTTCATTATTAAAATATAATTCCTCATCATCACTCACTTCCTCGTTATCAAAATCATCTTCACTCTCTGATAGATGTGCAATTGCGTCTTCTAAATTACGATCTGTTAGTGAATTTGGACGCCATTTAGCCATATTCGCAATTATTTTACCTAAAATTAAAATTACCCACTTAAACACAATGTATCTGATATGATACAACAAATTTAAAGGCTTAGCCTTTAGAGAAATACGGTAGTTCTTGAAAGAATACAAGTATAAATATTTATAGTTACCTTATTTTTTGTATTATAAACAGATATTCTTAACACTTTCTACCACGTGGTTTTTACACAGACCTTGTACAGTATGCACACAACAATAAACATAACCACACACTCGGCATAGGCGTTAAATAATGCGCACCAATATATTTACCGCGCATATAGAGGTGTATCATCTTGTCTACAAATGTTAGTAAAGGAAAGTTTTGAAATCTGAATTAAGTAAAGCGAAATAATGTTAGTTGTATCAGATCGTCTACAATGCGCATTGTAGGGTTAAAAGCCAAAATTTTATAAACTCAATAATATCAAAACGTTGAAAAATTGATGAGGTTTAACTCCCTCAACAATTTAACCACCTTGACCTATCTATTTTAAGACGTTTACAAAATGCGAAACCTAAACTTTTGATTAGTCAAGACTATGAAGACTAAAGAGAAGAAGGCGAATCGGCATATCCGACATAGGGTCCCAAAAAAATGAACGTTAATTAAGCTTATACAGTTCACCGCAAGGCGCTGGTGTTGCTAGTGATGTTAAAAATACTTGTCTTCTTATGGGAATTTTACATAATTTTGTAAAAATAAACTTGTTTATTGCAAAATAAAACACAGAAAATATTGTTGTGTTTATTTCTAAATAAATCTTGGATGTTTTAAGTGATAATTTAGTTAATTTTATCCATATGAAATGCAAATTAGGTATGACCAAATTCGAAATATTTAAATTGTGAAATTTGGTAAGTATAATGTGGCTATTTGTTTTTTGAGTTATACCTAAATATAATTTTAATACCCAAAACACAGTCAAAAGATTTTTTATTGTTACAATACATGCATAAATGAAGATTCGGGAATATACATGGTATTGCTTCTTTCTTTAATGCTGGCCTTCCACTTTTAATTTTGATAATAATAGGTACCATCGGTAATAAAAATATTTGGAAATATATTTTAAAAAGTGTAACTCGCAAACAGCAACATCTCTAGAAAGTAATTAATCCGCGCTGGGAATGATCTGCCACTGTCCTAAACGTTTTGGACCCTACAAAAAAAAATGACAAAATTGGGGTTCAACAAAAAAATAATAATAGTAACTCTTAATCTAACAATAAAACTCCGAAAAAAAAAACAAATTTACTTTTCTAGTAAATTAAATATGTGTAAAATTATTGTTGTTTATAAGTAAGAACTATATTATAGAAATTTGTAATAAAATAAACTATACTTTGTAAAATATTGGTTTTGACTAGTTTACAATAAATATTATAATTAGAAAAAAATAATTTATTTTACTTACACAAGGAGCTTTAAAAAGACTGAATTGATATTTTCTTGTGTTTTCTTAAGTTTTACATATGTATTCCGTTTTATAACCTGGTACGAAGTAAATCTTGCTTTGATTTTTTTGTCACGTTACTTGTAATCAGATACTTTGGTGTGATTATTTTCACCAATTTAAAAAAAAAACACTTTATTTCACATTAATTTACGTAGAAAATTAACATATTTAACGTTCGATATGCCATTTACAGTCAATTTGGAAAACTTTATAAATAAAACGACGGAAATTTGAAATTTGTCCATTGCTGATTCGCCTCCTCCTCGGTTAAACCAACCTATTCTATTGTACGCCTATTTAAAAAATTTGGATTTAAATTTCTTCTTATACCTAACCCATTTATGTCCACTTTTGCTGCAGACATTCTGTTGAAGAAGAGCTTTACTTATTGGCGAAGAACAGTTTTAAGCTAGATGGCTTCGATATAAACTCCAAGAGTGATATTAAATCCGTAGAAGACAAGAGAGCAGTTAAAGTTACTTTGCCAATCGCTTTGAAGACGGTTGACTTTACAATCATCCATGGAAAGCAAAATTGATGAAGATAAATAATTTTTAAAGCAGTCCTGCCAAAAGTTTAAAGATCCTAATTATTTTGGCACATTAACACTTTCTCTGACAAAAAAATTTGCTTGCAATATAATCCTAAGTTTATAAAAACCCAATTTAAGTTATCTATTGTTGAATAGTACAATGAACATGTAAATTTAACTTATCTCAATGGGGTAGGTCTTCATCAAGGAAAACAATACGTCTCATCTACGATGAGAGATCTCCAAATCAGCAAACCCTTATAGCCTTCAAATAGTTCAGTCTTTTTGATGTCAATCATTAATTTTTGACGTTGATTACGATCCAATTAAGCAAATTAGCAAATATTTTTTTATATAACCAGGTAAAGAGCTTCTAACTCATTCTTCTTATAATAACTACATCAAAGTCATTCTTCTAATTTACATCTCAAAATAATTATTCTAATAAAACCATTGAAATGTTGCAAAGCATATTTAATTTTTTTTTTTTTTATTTAACAATTAACGTGTCTCAACAGCTATGGTTATTGACACGATACAATGAAATATAATAAACTATAATTTACTAAATACAACTTTCTAAAAAAAATAAATTAAATTATACAAGTTGGTATGCTGCAGAAAGTTTATCAATCTTGGGTACTGTTCGGGGACTCCAAGGATATCTTTCAAAGAGTTTCCCAATCCATGGCTTTTGCGGGCTTCTTCATATTGTGGACAGTCTACCAGTATGTGACTTATAGCAAGATTGGTATTATCGGAATATTTGCAGAACGGTGGATTATCCGATGCCATTAAGTAGCCATGGGTGAATCTTGTATGACCTATCCGTAATCTTAAAATTTTATTTTTTCTATTATTAGCTGGAAATTTAAAGGAGGTGACATCGGGTTTGATTGCATATAATTTGGTATTGCATCCTGTCCAGTATTCTGACCACTTAATCCAAATTGACTTTTTAAAAGAGCCTATTACATCTTTAAATAATTGAAAATTTTCTTAAAGGTATGTTACTTGTAATAGCTTTTTTGGCGTAATGGTCGGCCTTCAATACCCTCGTGTGAAGGGACTCAAATAATTGAAACACAAATTTCATTTTTAAATAATGTTTGAAGAGATTCATGAATATCGGGAACTAGTGGATGTTGAGAAAAAATGTCCTGGATAGATTGAATTGATGATAGGGAATCAGTGCAGATGGCCGCCTTCTGTCGTTCTTCAATTGGTAACTTCAGAGCTTTTGAGATACTAAAAAGTTCTTTAGAGTGAATGCTGCAGTTGCTTGGGAGTCTGAATTTTGCCAGTAATGCTTCAGCGGTTGTTACTGAGCCACCTACTCCATTTTCATTTTTAGAAGCATCCGTAAATAAAATTGAATTAAAATCATTTGTATTGATAATATGTCTAAAATATTGTTTTTAAAATACACTGGGAGTATTTTCTTTACTGTATTTGGATTATAAAATGTCTATATTAGCTAATTTTTTAGTCCAAGGAGGAGTACGAGAGAAAGAGATAGGAGTGGTGTTAGACAAGTCGATATTATCTAATAGAGGCTTTAAGATGTGCAGAACAGGTTGAGGCATTTTTGAAGAGTGTGCATTAGTGTTTAATGAATGATTAAGAAGTTTATCCACCGGATTATCAGAGTTTGAAGACACTCTAGTACAATAAGAAAGTAAATTAAGTTGATAGCGGAAATGTAAAGGAAGCTCCTGGGATTCACAATACAGGCTGTTCACTGGGCTGGATCTAAAAGCTATAAGACACAGTCGCAGGGCAGAGTTATAAATAGTGTTGAAGGTGCGTAAATATGTTTTGAATGCAGATATAAAAACAGGGCTACCATAATATAATTTAGATCGGATTAATGCTCTATAAATTCTTAATAGTGATTCTTCCTCCACCCCCCAATAATAGTGAGATAAAGTTTTTAAAATATTTAAGCCCTTAAGACAGACACCTTTGGTTTCTTGTATGTGCCGCCTAAAAGTGAGCTTACTATCAAAGATTACGCCAAGAAATTTGTTACAAGTAACAGTGTTTAGTACAACACCATCGAGGTTTATATGAGGGATTGAGATACTATTGTATCTTCTTCTGAACTTCATTACTTTTAATTTTGATGTAGAACTATACTTCTAGCCCAGTAGCTGAGCTTGTTCACAGCATTTTGAAGTAACGTAGAAGTACTGGCTGTATTCTTACCATGGCAGAGGAGAACAAGATCATCTGCCTATAAAGCACATTTAACTGGTTGTTGGATAAAAGAACAAATATCATTAATAGCTGGAAGGTGGGACTCAAAACTGAACCCTGAGGCATTCCATTCTCAATAGTGTACCCTATATTTTCTAGAAGAGAAAATATAGTTCTCAGCTCCGGCAGCTGTTCGTCTGGTGGCACTAGGGGTGACTGGCTTTTTGATTAAAGAATTTTAAAATAAAAATTATTATTTAAATCTTTTTTTATAATGGGCGCCACTCCAAGTTTTTAAGAAGGCTGTTTATCTAAGGAAAATTTGAAGTAACCTAAATAAAAAAATTTAGAAAAATTTGCATTCCAGTACCTTATAAATAAAACACATTAATTTTCAAAAAAGTAAGTTTATTATAAAAGAATAATTATGAAATAGTTATACCATCAACAAATAAAAAAATAAGAAATATGAAGTAGTTAATATTTACATATTTTACATTTTAATGTTTATACCCAAATAGAAATAAAAAATTAATATCAAGAGGAATGTAGAGTTGACTTTCTATAATAAGCAAGTTGCTTATGGCATTTAAAATTTTAGATATAGAATAGTGAATTTAACAGATTATATTTATTAATAAAAATGTGACAATATATTTAATAAAACCCACTAAAGAGCATAAAAAAACTTAAAACTAACTGGATCATGTGGACATGGTTAAACAAAAAAACATTTACCGTTTGAACCATACCATTAAGATATATAAATCGGCCTACAGTAACGTTACTTTCGGTGTACACTATATGTTGAAGTTACATAATATTGAGGCATGTTATGTCAAGTTTAAAAATACATGTTTTCTAAAAATAAAAAAAAATACCAACTCTTCAGTTCCCAGGGGATGAAACGAAACTAAATATGATTACTTCTGGACCTGGACATCAATTGCGTTGATAATTGGGGTGTTACTGCATGGCGGCCGATATAAATTGTAAGATGTGGATAGACCAAAAAACCGGCGAGGCCATGTCCTTAGTCTTAAAATTTCTGAGCATCATACTAGAAGCTCTCCTCCTCATGGAGTCTTTAACTGTATCCTAGGACCCTATCACGAAAAGAAACGAATGTCTCAATCTTGACCTTTACAAAGACATTTTTTTGTAAAAACAAATTCAACTCATCTTTAAAAAAAAAAAGGGTTGGAGGTTAGAAATGACTACGACTGCAAACTCTCTGCTTTTTTACGTCTACCGCTACTTCAAGTTGAAACGGAAACCAGATAGGACCCTATTAAAATAACTGCGTTTAAACCTGGTCACATGGGAACGTAGCAATTCAAAAAAGAAGTCAAAAAACTCACCTAACTAAAGGTTTTTCAGTTATGAAAATACCCTTCTTAAACTACAGGCTTTACTCGTACACAGGCAAATAATCCCCCTAAAACGGGGCAACGGCCTTCTTAATCAAGACGAACACTGGCCGAAAATGGAAAATCACTTCTTTCAAGGCGAACACTGGCAGAAATAAAAGGCCCTCTTTTTTACTACTAGCTATTTATAATAAACCATATCACAAAAAAAACCTTAACTGAAATGACAATTTTGACTTGACATATTTGACTTATCAAAACAGACAGGCAACTTCTTAAACATTCTGACCTTCGACTAAAAATGTTGACCTATCACATGTCTAGAATTAAAAACACTTCACTAAAATTGTACGGTTGCTAAAAATCGTACGGTCGCTCCATGAAGGTGGTATCGATTCTCGAAGCCTTCAGCCAACTCATAGAATATTCTGACACCCCAAATGTCAAAATTATATACAAACGAACATTGCCACATTTTAACCACAGAACTAGTTTTAGTTTGGGGACATTGGCAGAGAATGTTAACCTATTACCTATTTAAATAAACATGATATCTATTGTAAACGAAACTTTTTAAGATAAACAAATGCTAAAATTATTTATATATTTCAAACAAAAATTCAGAAGCTAAATATACCCAAGAATAAACTATTTTCTAGAAGGTAGGTTTATTAAGATTACTTTCTTTTAATAATATTTCAATTGATAATTATCAAAGTATTTAACCTATAAAATTCTAAATGCTACAATAGTGTATGAGCAAGAACTGGTTCCGTTTACAGCTACCTCAAAGGTTTTGTCAGACAAGAAATTACTTATAAAATTAGCCATATTACCAGATATTCCACAATCTTTAAGTTTATTAAGGATAATTGGTCTCGGTGAGGTATCGTATGCACTTTCTATATCCAAAATTACTGCAATGGCATCTTGTTGGTTATTCATAGCGTTCGCAATTTCAGTTTGAAGAAAGTCAAGATTATCCAGTGTATTGCGATTCTTTCTAAAACCAGATTATGCCTCATTAAACAGTTTAAATTTTTCCAAGTACCAAGTCAAACGTTTGTTGATCATTTTTTCAAATAGTTTGCACAGAGTACAAGTTAACGATATGGGCATAAATGAATTAGGAAGAGTTGAGATGATTTCTGATTTCCTAACTGGAATGACTATTGATTTACGCCAAGTTGAAGGAAATTCTTGACTAAACCACATTTTGTTATATAATTCCAAAAGTTTAGTTAATGAATCTTTATGTAAATGTTTTAAAAAGCTGAATGGAATATCATCTGGCCCAGCAACGGAATTTTTGGAAAAAGAAAGGACAATTTTCAGTTCATCACCTGAAAATGTAAGGTTTAAAAATTCAACATCTAAATGTGAAGTTGAAGAAGGATTTAAATTAGATAGTGGGAGTGTTGCATTGGATTTGGATTTATATTTAGCTTGAAAGTGTAGATCTAGGACATTCGCTATACTTTGATTGTCAGTAACAATTTGATTTTCGAATATTAGAACAGGTATTTTCTAATAAGTATATCTACCTTGTATTTGTCTAACTTTAGCTCATACTTGTGTTGCAGGCGTTTCACATGTAATTGAACTTACATATTTATTCCATGATTCTCTTTTGCTATCCTTTACAATTCTTCTAGATTTAGCTCTCAGCCTTTTAAAATTAATGAGATCATCTAGAGTTCTGGTTCGTCTATATTTATTTAAAGCTGACTTATATTCTCGAATCGCACTGGCACACGATTGATTCCACCATGGAACAAATTTGTTTCTTGATTGTAGTGAAAATTTTCCAATATGTGTTTCTGCAGAGGAAATTATGCACTGGGTAAATTGATTTACAGCAGTTTCAATATTATTTGAAACATTTATTAAATCAGTTAGTTCTTTTGCATTCATACTGAAATTGTCCCAATTAGCATGAGCAATTCGCCACCTCTACACATTGTCGGTGGTTTGTGTCTTATTATCAGAGAGTAAAATAGGGAAATGATTACTATGATACAGAGAGTCCAGGGTTTTCCAAGTGAGAAAAGATGCTAGGCTAGGACTACAGAAACTAAGATCTATTTTTGAAAAATTTCCGGAAGAAATATTGAAATATGTATTTTCACCAGTATTTAAAAGACACATGTCTGTTAACAAAATCACATTCTCTATTTGTTTTCCTCTGCTGGATGAATGGTCAGAATTCCACATTTCACTGTTGGCGATTTTAATGCTTATTTAATTAAATGGCTTTTTCAACTAAATGATAATTGAAGACACAAGTGGGGAAAGGTATCATGTCACTTTTTTTTAATGATTTTCATAACCAAATATACTTCAAATACAGAGTGAGGCACCGAAAACGAAACAGATCGCATATATTGAAGACACATTTTTAAAAAAAAAAATGCAAAAAGATGTCGATTTTTATTTCAAAGGGGACATATTTCGATCATATCCTCAACTATCCTACATTCCTCCCCACCCTTCTGTAACTATTACCAATGAAATTGAAATAGGGAAAGTACTAAGTGTAACACATCATTGAAAAGGTAATTTTATAAGAAATTTGACTGTGTAACATGTGATAGTTCAAATAAGCGTATTGTCATATGAAAGCCAAATTTAAAAATTTAATGCATAATTACCTTTGGAATAAAATTGAACTTACTACGCCTATGTTTTCGTAAAATAAATAAAGATTTTTATTTTTATAACCACCAGGTCAGTTTTTTAGTTTAGCGTCATTGATACTTCAAGTCTATTAGCGAGTAAAATATAAAAATGGTTTATTCTATTCAGGAAAGAGTAGAAATTGTTGAATGTTATTTAAAAAATAACAAATATGCTAACACTGCCTGTACAATTTTTAATGAGAGACACCCAAACAAACAGGTTAAACGTAAGTACGTTTTGGAATTTATTTCAAAATTTCGACAAACAGGATCTGTTCAAAATACAAAACGGCAGATTCAAAATCCAGTAAGAAACGAAGCCGTAGAGGTAGCCCCCACGATCTCCTGATCTATCCCCCCTAGATTACGTGTTATGGGGATATCTGAAAAGTAAAAGATACGCCACTCAGCCAGGTTCCTTAGAAGAGTTACGTGAACGTATTATTACCGAATGTCGTCAAATAACTCCAGAAATGCCCCAAAACGTCAGACAAAGATTTGAGAATAATTTATATTCGTGTATGGAAGGTAATGGACAACACTTTGGGCATTTACTTTGAAGTAACTTAGGTTTTAATTATGGGAGTTTTTCAATTTAATTTTTATGTTCACTTTTCTATTATTTTTTTTTATTTTTATTATGAATTGTCTATTGAATGAGTTTTACTTTCAAATGAAGTATCATTATTTAAAATAGGGAAACTTTTCCCGCAAGATAGCGCCAAAATCTAAAGTTACGTAATAAACTGTCACACAGTCAAATTCCTTATAAAAAACCTTTTCAATGATGTGTCACACTTAGTACTTTCCCTATTTCAATTTCATTGGTAATAGTGACAAAGGGGTGGGGAGGGATGTAGGATAGTTGAGGATGTGATCGAAAGATGTCATCCTTGAAATAAAGATCGACCTCTTTTTGCATTTTCTTCAAAAAAAATGTTTCTTCAAGATATGCGATCTGTTTCGTTTTCGGTGCCTCACCCTGTATACTATATTTCTTGTTTGCGATAGTTCTAATTTCCATAAAAGAGGGTATTACAAGTATCATAAAGTAAATATAAATTAAACTTGTTATTATATAAATAATCTTTTTGCTACATGACACTTTTATCCACTTGTCTTCTATGGTTTTAGCAAATCAATGTCCGGTAGTACCTCGAGTATTACCAAATCGGTGGATAGGGAGGCCAGGATTGATGGAATGGTTAGCACGATCCCCTGATCAAATTATTTTATTTTATTAATATTATTTTTTGCAATAAATCGGAAAACATTTAATATTTTCGAAACATTTAGGTATGACATAGTATATATATAAGAGAGTTGATAGTCGTTGCTGCATTACCCACAAATTACTGGTTAAATATATATATATATATATATATATATATATATATATATATATATATATATATATATATATATATATATATATATATATATAGCATATGTCTAGAATTATCTGATTATTCCAAAAATTAAAAAATATACAGGGTATTGCATTTAAAATAAGAAATTTGGTATTGGCCACTGTTACAAAACACACTGTGTATAAAAGTTTTTTTTTAATGCGCAATAAAAAATACTAATCGATTTGTCCGAGCGTTTTTCCAAACACGCCCCGATTTATTTATTACCGAATTTATGCTAATTATTTATCTATTACCGAATTTATGCTAATTATTTTTAACAGATATTTCTGAAAAATTACTTGCAAAAAGTTTACATATCTTTGCTTCGTTATCTGCTGCTTGATAGTATGTGAAAGTATCTAGGTACTAATGGATATAAAAGAAACACAATTTACTTGGCGCCCTAAAATGTTAAAAAGTATCATCCTCATCGAATAAAAAAATGCAATTAATCAATCGGACAGCAATCGAGGTTTTCCAGAACTCCGCGAACCAGAAGAAAATTTTATATGACGTTGAATGAAAATACGGTTAAACCGAACGAAAAATGCAATGGACTTCTGGAATTGACGTTCGGAACACATTAAAGCTAGAAATGTTTAATTTGGTGGTTTGATGAGTTTTTATCGCCCCGGATGGGTTTCTTCTCTGGAAAGCGTACTCATTGAGCCAGAAATGAAATTGTAGTTTCGCCATACACCGACATGTTCGAACCGGCCATTGTGCTTATCGAAGTCTCTCGATATAGTGATTTGAAGATTATACGATGATGTAAATCATAGGCGCCCTTCCAAACAGTTGGAAAAGTTGTGTGATAATAGTTTTTTTTTTTATTTACTATTACTCATTTGAAATTAACTGTCAAAATATTTACAAGAATTGAGTATTAATTAATGCCAATCTGTATTTCTCAGTTTTACATTGTGGTGGCTATAAAAAATACCTAGTGATAATAACTAAAACAAATCTGCTTAATAATGATTATATTATAGGGTAGATTAGATTAGATTAGATTAGATTAGGAGTTGGGATGGTATTTGTCTTTGTCCACCACGACCTTTTCAGATCTTTTGTGGGACTCCGTTTGTTTTAGAGTATGTCGTCTAGCCTGGTCTTTGTTATTAGACTTAGTAGCTTTGACAGTGGCTCCTGCATGTAGTTGCATGCATTTGGATTTTCTTCGCCCAATGTTAGAAACTTCATTCACCACAGTAGGTATTTCGTGAACTTGGCCGATGATTACTTGATGAACTGTTTGGCCTGTCTTAGTCTTGGATAGTTGTTCCACCATTCCTGAGAGACTGTGCAGTGGCGTGAGATTTAATAATACCTTCATTGCTGCAGTTGGCGTAGTGCACATGGCCCTAGTAGCACTTAGACAGGCTAGCCGCTGAATGCTAGTGAGTTGGCCTATTGCACTTGCCTGCGCAGTTTTGGTTACCCACGCCACTGCGCCATAGGTTATCATGGGTCTTATTACCCTTGTTTATAACCACATGGTCCTTTTGAGGTTTAGACCCCAGTTTTTTCCACATATTCTTCTACAGTTTACAAGAGCTATTGTAGCTTTGTATGTGAGTTTTTTGAGATGTTGATTCCACGTAAGCCTTTAGTCAAATATGACTCCGAGGTATTTGGCTTCTGTGACGAATGGAATAACTATATTGTTTAGTACTAGTTGTCTTAGTCCTGTAAGTATCCGTTTTTTTTGTGCATGGTACAACTGTTGTTTTTTGTGCGTTAATGGACAATTGGTCTTTTTTGCACCAGTTGTTCACTATGTTTAGAGCTGTTTGAGATCGCTTCGAGATTGTGCCTGCAGATCGGCCCCTGACGATAATTGCTAGGTCGTCTGCGTATCCTAGGAACTGATAGCCTTTTTTGGACAATATTTTGAGTAAGTCGTCCACAAGAACTGACCACAGCATTGAAGATAATATTCCTCCCCGTGTAACTTTTGCCTGTATGGTTGCATTCCCTAGAGTGGATAAAATAATCCTATTCTCTAGACAGTCAGTGATCCATTGCAATATTGTTACAGGGACGTTTCTCTCTTCTACAGCTTTGGTTATTGACCTGGTTCAGGCATTGTTGAAAGCTCCTTCGATATCTAAGAAAGTGGCTATTGCGATTTCTTTGTCATCTATTGACTTTGAAAGCGGCCTGTTTAGATCGTCCAGCGCTAGTTGGAAGGGAGCGGATTTATTTTTAGTATATCGTCCCTGATATACCTATCTTTCAATTTTTTAAGTTTAAATTATGAAAGAGGATAGGCTAATGGGCCATATTACAGGGTAGCCCAAAAGCCTGCTGATGTACCAGAGAAAAACTTATTTTTCCGCTTTTAAAGAATGCTAAAAAAGAACTATTTTACTAATATAATACTTTCTCATTCATCACCCTAAAATATCGTGTTTTGGCTACCCTATATGTAATTTTATCCACAGTTCATATTTTGGACACCCAACTACTAATATCTATATAAATAAATGACAATTCTTTCAAACTAATTGTCAGTATATTTTTTAGTTATTGAGATAAAATATGCATTAAAATTAGTTATTTTTGTGTAGTATTGATAAATTTTAATCATACTATATGAAATTTAATAACGAGTATTAAAACTAAATTCCTGGAGATGCGGACAGAACATCTACCCGGGACCAAATCTGGGCCAAAGACTAATTAAAATAATTTTTTTTATGTTTATTTTATTATATAAATTAGTAAAATTCAAAAATTATTTTAAAATTAGTTATTTTGTCTTAATGACCTAAAATAGTTTTTTAAATTTGTGAGGGGTCGTAGAAAAAATATTGTGCAATTCGAGTGGATTGTCCATATCGCACTCATACGATTGAGCACTCCGCCTACGGTGCTAAAACTTCGTCTTCGTGCGATATGGTCATCATATCCACTCTTGTTGCACAAATTACTATATTGCTAATATGTTCAGGTTTACGTCACTTAACGTACATTGGAAACTTAACTTACGCAGACAAAAATACAGGTTAAGTATGCATCAATGCATTTTTCATATATACCGATGCTGTATTTAAAGATTTGAGCCTGGAACATAATTTGATCCGAATTAGCACATTAAATTGCTGTCTAGGAATCTCGGGCATTTGTGTACAAAACAAAGATATCTGGATTCGTATCCCAGCGAAAATAGGCTTTTATTAAAATCTCCAGGTATGTGTTTTCACCTTTGGGGTGCGGTAGTGGTCTTAAAAATTCGTAGGGAGATTTTTGAGATTTGTTTCCGAATGTTTTTATTATTAATTCGTAATTTTGGCTATTAAGCCGTCATTTAGACATCGTCAAAATTTGAGGGTAGCTTAGAATGCATTACAAATTTAACAGAATTTATTAATATATTAGGGAGGGACAAAATGATAAAAATTTCAATAGGTCCAATAATCAGATTGTTTATTCTGTGATATTCTCCCAGTAGCTGTAAGTTTAGTAATATTATATAATATTGACTATCTCCCTAGAACAAACATCAGCGACTATTTCTCAAATCTCATGTCGCTTTTTTAAATGGTATAGGCCATAGGCTATCCTGACAATTACAGAATATTAGAACGCAAAATTATTGAAGATAACTATATTTGAGAGATTGGATTTCCTTCTTCAATTGATTTGACATATTAAAAGATATTAAAATATATTTAGGTGATATATTAAAAATAATAAAAACAAAGTAGTTCAGAGGTAGCTTTCATTAAAATAAAGAGAAGAGACAATGATACCTGAATTGGTAGAACATGTATCCTTTACGACAATATGGTATAAAATCTTTGAAAAAATTGCATATCTAGTAAACTTAGTCCACCAAGATCTCAGGAAAAAATAGTCTTAAAATGTAATATATTTGCAACCTGGTGTGTCCTGTAGATTTCAACTTCTTTTATTTTAAAACATTTTTTTAATCTTGTTTAATTAGCTTTTTTCTGGTTTTTTGTTTTTTGTTTTTTTTTTTCTCTTTTTTTTTTTCTTTATTTTATAAAAATTTGGTCTACTGAAATAGTCGTTCCAAATACAATACGACCTTGAATAATATTCTGTTGTTGCTAAATTTTTTGAACATTTTATAATTTGACAACATAATTTTGGCATTAATAATCAATTGATTAAAGCCCTCGAGCTAAGGCTCTCTGACTCTAATCAGATTAATAATGCCAAAAATAATGTCATCAAATTAATATTAAAATATTCTCGAGATTTAGATTCAACTAAAATGGCCTATTATTATCAAGGTCTTGGTATATTACCCTTGATAATTTATTTGTGAAAAAAAAAACATATTTTAAAATTGTATGACCTTTTTTGTATCCTATTAATTGTGGATGGTGTTACTTCTGCAGGTTCTGTTGAAGATTGAATTCAAATATACATATTTTTTCGCTGACGATTCCTAACAAGGAATAAACCGGTTGAAGAATCTCCTTAAAAAGCAATATGTTCTGTCTGCTGTTTTTCTATGGATATAATGCAATGTCTGTTATGCTATATAAGTTATATCTAATGAGCTAAATAAATTATCATTTTAAGCTCATTAATATTTTTATGACAGTTTCATTGCATCCCTCAAGAACTTTTTTATAAGGTAATAATAAAACAGATTTAAGTCGAATAAAACTGAATACCAAGGGTACGATGCACTTTGTATGAAATTTGGAGAAGGCATTAAACCTCTGTTTAGAAATCTTGAAGCTGTAAAAATACTTTTAGTAAAAGTTTTACGTTTATGGTTGGGATATTTAAGCATTGTATTTCGGCGATAGAAGGGAATGAAAGCTCTTTCACGCCAGTACTGTTTCAGTAAATATTTAATTTTAAGAAATAATAAAAAACAAAATTAAATAAGCGGTGAAAAACAGATACCGAACGCCGAATGAGTTTAAAGAAAGGGATCACATTACCAAAACCGAAAAATAAAATTTCTCAAATTTTAAAATTTTAAGATAGGAAGTTTAGGGAAAATAATACAAAATTTTATAATACAAACAATTTGAAATAGCTTTAGTTGAAAAGAAATAATTTAAAACTAACAATAGGTATTTTCCAAAGATTCTTACAAGTTTTTACATTTTAAAACAATGTTGGATTAAGAAAATATGAAAATCATTCATTAAGCAAGAATCTGCAAAGTTAAAAAAAATATAATTTTTAGTTGTCGAGAAATTTGGGTAATTTTTTATCGATAAGATTGATGAGTCATTGGTAATTTTAAAACATTGAAAAAATATTCTTGACTGTTAGAATCTAACTATCCATACGTTTTCTATGTGACATCACTGCTTATGAATTACAGCATACTTTGTGTAGTTAAAATTCGGCTGCATTTTTTTTATATTAATGATCTGATATTTAGGACTTTTTTTATTTAATTTTTTGAAAATTTCCTGATTGTTGAGATAAAATAACTATTTGTTGATATAATAACTATTTATCCTTTCTTTTACTTTCCTATCTGTATACAGATAAGGAAAGTATAGGAATCATAATTTTTTTCGACCTCCAGTTTTCGATGGATTTTTACGTTTTTGGATCCTCTGAATCCGTTTCGACTATTTTCGCGATGTCTGTGTGTGTGTCTGTATACACATTAACTCATGAACCGATACAAAGAAAAATACCAAATTTTAAACTTAAGCTTTATTCCGGCGTCCAATGAACTGATTAGATTTTGGGTAGAGTCAGAACATCTGGGGGGGTACTTTATATGTGGTCATTTTTATATTTTATGAAATATATCTGTTAGGGGAGAGTTGGATAAAACGGGATAGCTAACGTTATTTGACCCGTAACTCTCTAACTAGGCTATTGATATCTGCTGTTTCTTAAATGTAACTTCCTCATTGATCCCTTCCTATGTTAAGAAACAGTTATTCCTGAATAGCTTGAAGATAACATAGAAAAAGTCATATTTAAAAAAAAAGGTAAAGTATCCCGTTTTGCCCACCTGGTCGGGTAAAATGGGATAATGATTAAATACGAATAGAAAAGTATATTGAAATAAAATTTATTTAATAAAACTTGAAAAGAGAAACATTATGAGTTTTATATTTATAATTCGAAACCAATTAATGGTTTAACACCGACAAAAATCGCACAAGTACGGCTCACCATCGTTCTCAACCCGGCGCAAGCTTCATGAGCGCAAAGTTTACAGTCCCGGCACATTACCCAACCGTGGTTTGTCTTAGAATTAGAATATAATTCTGTGCAATAAATGCAAACTTTGTCGTCATCCTCCTCTTCTTCTGAACTGCTGTCTTCTTTCTTTCTTTTTTCCTTTCCTTTCTTTGGCTTAGTGACACATTTTTTATTTTTTTCTTTGTTATTCTTTACTTTTTGATTTTCCTCCAAGTTCAGTTTGGGTTTCTTGATAGGCTTGTTCACTACAGATGTTTTCAGTTCTTCTTTGTAAGGGGTTGAAGTTAGCACAGCCGATTTTCCTCTCTTTTTATCGTTAGGATTAATTTTTCTTTCTGCGTGAGGAACTGGAACTATTTGTTGAGGTGTTACTTGAAATTTCGTGATGGTGTATAAACAAGAGGGGGTCGCATTTGCATCGAAATCTCTGCAAGAAACAGGAAGAGGAGTATTATACAAATTTTCTTTACTTTCAAGCATCTGGGGCGTTTTTTGTGGTGTAACAGGATCTGGAGGCAATGCCGGTGTTGTTGCGGAGCTGTCAACCTTTCCTGCATCATGCCTTGCTTGCTCTTCACCTGCAACTTGGTTTTGTGATAATCGCCGTAAAACAAGCTTTTGTGTTATCGGTAATGGTGTATGTGGTGGAGGGCGGTCATTATTTTCTTCAGTTGGACCAGTTGCATTATTGTTCGTCGGTGTGTCTGTTGTTTGAGCTGACTCAAACATCCAGTCTTCAAATATTTCTGGATTAAAAGGTTGAATGCCTGTCTTTATAAAATCATTTACAGCTGTTCGGGTGCTAGCAGCTTTCATATATGCATTACCAAAAAGCTTGACTATTTGGGATATCGTAACTGGTCGACCTGGATGTTGCTGCATCCATTTTTGAACTTCTGACGTATATGAGCTAAGTGGTGACATGAAACTGACGTCTAGCGGTTGTAAACGATGCGTGGTATGCGGTGGAAAGCAGAGCATTACAACACCGCTAACTCTAGCTTTCTCTATAACGTCTAAATTTTTTGTGTGGGTCGTATGTTCGTCCAAAAGTAAGAGGACAGGATGTTCTTTGGAGGGCTTGGAAAACTCAATAAATTGATTGAACTAGTTCGAAAAAATCTCTTTTTGCATCTATCCTGAAGAATGATAAAAAGCTTTACTTCCAGGAGGAGCATCATATAGCAGCTCCGGCTTAGCTCTTGATCTAGGAAAAATGAACGTAGGCGGCATAAATACACCAGTAGCACTCATGCATATTTCCACGGTGACAAGAACGCCGCGTTCAGCTGAAGATATACACCCAACTTGCCTTTTTCCACGCAACGATAAGCATTTCGATCTTTTCTTTGGCACTGTCATTATACCCGTCTCGTCGAATTTGTAAATCCGTTCGGGTGGTATTTTATATTTTTCAAGCACTTCAGACAGCAACGAAAAATATTTTTGTACGGCAGGTCTATTAAAACCCATGGCTCTAGCAAGTGATGTTGGCTTAGGGGTGCGAAGTTTAACTTTTGGATGTCTCTTTAGAAAACTGTATAACCAAGCTCTACCGGCCATTTTTTTGTCTCTGTTAAATTGAGCTAAGCCATTGCGTTGAGCTAACTGAAAGGCCAAACTTCGAAAGTCATTCAAACTAAAACCAAACAGTCGTGATTCCATAGACAAAATGTGTCGCACCAACTCTTCTTCTTGCTCCATAGAGAAAACCGGTCTGTGACGCCCTAGTCCCTTTTTTGCTGAGCTCTCTCGTTCGAGAGTCCCATTTTTAATTTTTTTTACTCTGGCTTCAATAGTTGTCCGAGGTACCCCAAATTGTTTCGAAGCCTTAAGATACCCCATTCTTTCTTCGAGAACCTCTTCCACCGCCTGGCGCATACTTTCCTCATTCCAAGACTGCCGTTCAGTTTTTCTTTTATATTTTCCCATCTTTTAACAAGCCTGTAACAAAAGTAAAGTTTAAATTTCTCGTGAAAATCTATATAGTTTCTTGGTTGGACAAAACGGGAAAGTATCCAGTTTTACTCGACCGCTTGGTATCCCATTTTGCCCAACTGAACCATTCCAAAATGCTTTTCAAAGTTTTTGACAAAAAAAATAGTTGTCATAATCACAAATGTCGCAAAATACAGTCAATTATCTACAAAATCACAAAAAATACTCACCGTTATTTATTTTGCTTGTTTAAAATAAGAAACACTAAATTAACCGCTAATAAAACTAAATAGCATGACCTCACTTTTTCAAACTGCCGTTGTCACTCATTACTGAACAGCAGTTAATGAGAATAAATACTTCCTACATTCAAGCAAACGTTATTTATAGTGATTAACGCCACGACTCGTTAGATAGCGCTGCGTATTCATAAATATTGTCCGATATCCCGTTTTATCCGACTATCCTGTTTTGTCCAACTCTCCCCTATTTACGTTTGCAGAAAAAAATTTTAATAAGTTACAATATTATTATCAATAATTTTTTGACAAAATGTAAAAAAAAAATAATTTTTTATAAACATTGTTTGAATAAAAGTTGTTTGTTATATAATTTTCTATAATTTTTATCCTATAGATAATTTCTCTAAAATGGACTGTATTTGAGATATTTGAGAAATTGTGTAAATTTTGAATTTTGAGGAAAACTCAAAAAGGGATAAAAGAAAAAACATTACATTTTAAACTTAAGTTTTATTTCGGCCTGACGTAAAATGATTAGATTTTGGAAAAAGTCGGAACATCTAGGGGGTACTTTAAGGAAGGTCGTTTTTATATTTTATGGAATATATCTGTTATTTATGTTTGGAGAAGAAAATTGTTCAAAAAAGTTACTAATATTATTAACTATAATGTTTGCTTTCAAATTTTCCGTATTCGAGAAATTTAACAAAATGTGCAAAATTCTGATTTTTAAAAGAGTTGTTAAACTAAAAGTTGTTTGAGATATTGATCTCTATAATTTTTGTTTTTAGATGATTTTTCTAAAATGGACCGTAATGGAAAAATTGAAGGAAAAAAGCTAAATTTAATTTTTTCAGTAGTTTTGTTTCTAATGAATATCTATAGAAAAATGTTTCGAGTTAGATTTTTTGATTTAGAAGGACTCCATCCCCTTAGGCATTACTAATAATAGATATGTTATAAAACAATTTAATATTAACAAATAACAAGATATTTTGTTAGCTAAAAATTGTTTTAACAGAGGACCTTTAAATACAGGTGTGGCCAATCGGACACGAAACAGCCCCATTATCCGGAACTGTGTCAATATTTTAGACAAACGCTGGAATCCGTCAATTTTTGAATTAAGGGGAACATTTTTCTATCCTCCGAGTAAATACTACTAGGGGGAGTCTTCACCCCTTCCCCGCGCTAAATCTACTCCCTCCGAGGGGGGAAATACTTCTTCTGTAATTGACTTATTTAATCAGCGTTGCCAAGTTTGACTGCGAGAGTTCCGATACTTTCTGACACATGTTAATTTTTGATTTGTATTTTACGAAAAATATAATTATTTATAGCCTTGTAACGGTTTTAAATGTATATTTAAGATTAATTATCTGTAATAATATGGCGAAAACATGCTTTATGTGTAAAAGATTTGTGGAAAATACTTCTTCAAGATTATATCATAGGTAAGTACAAACACAACTTAATTTTAGAGGAGGTGCATTAGTCAATCACCTTTAACTTCCAATTAAACTTTCTTATTTTTGCAAAAGTAAAATTACTCCAGCTAAGTTCGTCTTCATCTATCTCACAATGATCATAGTAAGAATTTATTACTTATTAACATAAATAAAGAAAATTTAAACCTGTGAGTTTATTTTAATATCACATCTTTGTAAAGTTTATTATTATTTTTTTATTTTATAGGTTTCCTTTTCTTGATACGGAGTATCCCAAAACAGCAAAAAGGTAACAAAATTCTTAAAAAACTATTCAGAGCCAAAAATATGAAATAGTTAGTCTTCGTGTCCGAAATATAAAGATGTAGTTCTAAATATTTGGATATTATGAGTGATTTTTTATTCTATAAATAGAACGTAATTTGCTTCTAAATCATTAATAAACTAAATTATATAGTAACAAACTAAACAAGAATATCACATTATTCATGTATTTTTTATTTACTAAAAAACGTCCCAAAAAATAGTGAATAATTTTTCTGTTTGATGTAAGATTCATTATTATACATTTTTGTTAGTGAAATCGGATATGTTAAGATGGTGTACTGTTTTCTCTAATTATCTAAAAAGTATAGAACAGTACAAAGACTGTTTTAACAAAAACACGTTAATTAAACACACAATTAGTCAATTCAATTATACGATAACTTAAAGCAGAAATCCAGAAAACTTCTAGAAATAAGTTTTTACTAGACCAAGGACATTATACAAAATAATTATAAAAAAAAGTCGGCACCTAATAATATTGACGATAGATATTTATAATAACGTATGTCCCTAAAGTTTTCGGAAAAAATAAAACATTTATTTTTTTGGTTGGGAAGTAAATTTATTTAAAAATTAACAATGGGAAAGTATTTCTAGAACTCTAAACGTTATTTGATATTTTTATAGAACATACATTGGTCCATGTTCTTCGATGGCACGTAGTTTTGGCCATACATGGGCCATAAGCCTTTAGACCGTTGCTAAATCGATCTCCGAAAACTTTAGGGATATACGTTATATATAATAAAAAATCACAACGAACTACACAAAATGACATTATTAATAATTTAAGCAATAAAAAACTTAAGTTAAGTTAACAATTAATTTTTATTCTCCAAAAGTTTAAAAAGACTTATCTCTTACTAGACCCAAAATATCATAATGTTACCATCCAATTGATGGTTCTCCTGCTTTCCATAGAGTGAAATTCTCCTCAAAAGTACTAAAAAAAAGTGGTAGAGGCAACCGAAGAAGACAAAAAAGTCTTGCAAACAAAAACAAGAATTTTGTTTAAGAACCTAGATTTACCATTACTAATGTTTGATAACGTTTTAAGATTATGAAGTTCTATATGTATTTTCCTCTTTGATAAACTATGTTGGGACCAAAAATACATTATAATTTTCACTTTAACTACAAAAACCCTCATAATATTAAAAATTGGGAAAACGTTAGATTATTTATGTTCAGGGATCATCAACTCTTTAAACATGTACCTACTTAAAATGTGTTACTTTTAGAAGGTATATTAACTTTCTATTTGTACATGTATTAATTTATTTCATTTTCAAATTGATTTTGATATTAATCTTATCTATTTCTATTTTTTTATATTCACATATATGTTTTTTTATTGAAATAAATGTTTATTAGCTTATTAAATATAATGAATTTACATTGTTTTATTATTCTTGCATGACTAATTACTTTTATTTCCTTTTGAAAATGAATTTCGAAGATAATGCCGAATCAGTGAGTGAGAATGAAAAATTACACGAAAATGGCGATATCTACTTGAGCTTTTATCTGCATTTTCCTTTTTCGAGCCTATCTACACCTGATTTACAGAAAAAACGCCGGATCCTCTTTCACATATCCGGACCTTATTTGATATTTATCAGCCTTATATGTTGCCTCGAGCAATTTAAATTCATTCGTAATTGCTCATTCTTACCTCTTCTCTTGTAGATTCCGTACCCATTTTTCTTATTTTTAGTTTAGTGTGCACCGCTCTTTTATTTTTCCTTTTCCACAGATTTAAATCTACAAAACTGTAATGCTACAATATAGATCCATTTTTGTGATTTATACTATTTAATTTTAATCATAACTGACCAACCTTATATCGTTCCTCTTAAAATAATTAAGGATTATTGTATTACAGGCCTGAAGATGTCCCTGTGAGGCCGAAACTGATCTCCTGTATTTATTTATAATAAAACTGATGTATTGATTTTGAGGTTTTATTTTTTAATTGAAAAAATTAGACCTTTACAATATCCATGTGGATGTAGAAAACAAGTTTTATTTTTTTCAGAAAAATGTTTATTTTTATTTTTAATGGTATTTAAGTTATAATAACATATTTATAAAAAAAAAATACATATTTGGAAAAACTTAAATATTAAACTTTGTAGGTACTCGTAAATTAATATGGCTAGTGCCCACTAGGGATTTACTGTATTCTAGTGTAAATGCATTTTAAATATCTGGGATTTTGGTCTTGAGTTCTAGATTCGTTCTCAATGACCTTTTTATGTGATGCCCGAACATCGCAAGACACTATCTAACTGGCAAATTAAATTTCCATTTTCATAAGGCTGCCTTCTATTTGGTAGTCAGTTTATTTTTAAGATATTATATTAATTTTTAGTACCCATGTAGTAAAAAGTCAAATCTGCCTAGACCGTTAATAGATTTGCAATCCCAAATCATGACTGCCTGTAGAAAATTTACTAAGGGTTTAATACAATTTTTATTAAATATTTTAAATTTTGTTTTAATATTCTGTTTCCGATAATCGCTACTATTTGTTCAGAGCATAGCAAATAGAAGTACTTTCAGTGCATAATACTTTTACCAATAATATGAAAATACTGGTGAACAAATATTGTTGGAACCTACCCTGATCCATGTCTCCCTTTCCTACCTTCCCGACGATGTAATGTATTAAATGATAAATGCGGTAACGTACAAGTTTTTAAACTTCCGTATTTTCACCTTCTAATCTGGGCCGTGAAAAATGAATTGAATTCACCCTTGATACTCGCGAGGTGAACGGAGCTTGTTACTCATTGGCTTCGACAACTGAACTCCTGTTAGATCTAAGACCGTGATTCTTTTTTACGCCGGCCTAGCAGGGTGTTTTGAATTTTAAATGAACCGTAATGTGTAATTTTGTTAGGCGATTTAAAGTTTTCCGTAAGTTAAGTAAGTGTGAATAATTAGGATGTATGGCAAAAAGGTGCTATGAATAATTCTGGAAAATCTTTTAGATCTACTACAATTTTAATTTAAGCAGTCAAAAGAATAAAAGAAACTTCAATCTAAAATGTATAATAAATATAAACGTTTCTAAATTAGACTATGATCAACAAAGACAGTTATATGAGTCATTTTCGTATCAAAAGCTACACCATCAAAACCAACTTATGTGAAATACATCCAGTCTCTTCTCTCCAAATTTCCAATTTGAATGTTCAAAGGTATCGGTAATATCAGTTTGGTTCCATGCAGATACCAGTTAAATAACACAGGGGAATAGCTGTTTTGGTGTCGAGGTTTTTTGAGCTGATTCTATATCAATTTGATGTCCTGAATTCAAATAACGTATTTACCTAAGAGCTCAAATTTTTAAGATATACAATTTTAGAGAAATATAAGTTACATTATTTTAACTCAAATCCGTAAGTGTAGTAAACAAAAGTAGATACAAAATTTTTATTTTAGTTATACAAAATACAATATTATGTCGTACTTACAAACAAAAAAACATTCAAGAAATCAAATAGTCACTCAACACTTCGAAAGCTTCTTTTCCGCGACATTCTTGAATGTTTTTTAAACAATCTCTTTTTAAACTCTAGCAGTAATCTGCCATAATGTGCATGTCCCATCTTTCTTGGTAGCGGTCCTCCACAACTTTAATATCTTAGTGAAATTTTTCACCTTGTTCCTCACTAATGTCTCCTAAATTTTCTGGAAAACGGTCTAAGTGGTTTTCTGTAAATAGTATATTTTAATACTCATATTGCACCCTAAGGATTTGAAACTATTAAGCATCTTGTTAACCATTTCAACATAGTTTTGAGCTTAATGTTTGCCTAAACAATTTTCTACAACTGCAACAAATGATGTCTAAGCTTCTCGTTTAACTTGATTCATTGAATTTATGAAGGCAAAATCTTTAATTCTTAATTGTCTTATTTATTTGCCGTCAAATATCCCTGCTTTGAGTTTTTCTGTGCTCAACTGATGCATTTCTACCCCTATATATGCAAAAAATTACCCATTCTTACCCACTTTGCTGCCCAAGAAGAAAGTTTACCATTTTTAAGTCTACACAAATCATTCATTGATGTTCATAATACTTTATCTTCTGCAAGACCAAAGCTACGGTATTATATTCTTCTTTCAGTTTCGTTGAGTGAGCTAGTGGTATTGAACCATATTTATTTAACATTATGTAGGACACATTTTTAACTTTGCTTTGAACTGTCAATAAATAGACGCCAATCATCTGGAATATATTCAGTAAGTCCCATTTCTTTCATGAGTACATTAATTTCGTGACAAAATACAAGATTGTCTTCTTGAGAAAAGAATGGTAGCAGATAATTTTCTCTTGTACGGTAAAAGGTAATTTTGGTTCCTTGTTTCAATAAATTTTTGTCGTTCAACCTAAAAGCCAGTACTTTAGAAGCTTTTTTCGATAAATTGAGATCCCTGGTGAGATCATTTAATTCATTTTGATTAAAGCGTTGAGGAACTGATGACGACTCTTCATAGCCACTGTTAGTTTCATTAGCATAAGAACTTTTATTAGCATCAGAACAGCGATCAGAGGGAAAATATTCGTCCTCAGAGATATCTGGTAGCTGATGAAATGTTGGAATCGGTATTTCATCTGAGTGCGGGATAAGGCGTATTGCCGAGTCTACATTGAGATAAGTCCACTTACTGCGGTTATTTGGATTGATTTCTTTAGTATCTACTAAACAGAAATAACAATCATTGATGTGGTTTTTTGGTTTTCTCCAAAGCATTGGTACGCCGAATTTTAGACCATACAGCGCTATAAGATATTTGTTGCCAACAAAGGCTATCCTCTTATGAGTAGCGTCATGGTTCAGAAACGTGTAGCCACGTAAAAAAGGTATGGCTGTTTTGAATGGGTGCCCATCATCAGCTGAGGGCAGAGGCAATGCTACAACCAGTGAATGCGTAAAAAAACAACATTATTCCAAAGGGGAATGAGAGCTCTTATCAAATGAATTACGTCGAATAGAGCTGCTCACTATCTGTTCCACCCATGACACTTTTCAAGTCGAAAACATTTTGTATGTTGGAGCCCAATCCATTATGGATCACCCAACGATTATGACTTACTTGGAAGGTGGCTAGAACTACAATTTCAAATTTGTTGGTGCTTTATCTTGATACCTATTGTACCTTCGGAGCTTTTTCAAGTTTCACCCACTTAGTACAGGATTTTGAAGTTGCAAACTTGGTTTTATACAATTTATATTTATCCTACGAGTATATTTTAAAAAATCATTACAGTGCAATTTTTGAGAACTTTTAAATGACTTTCAAGTCTAGTTTTATTTTTTAAACTTCGGCAGACAGGTAACACAGAGAAATAGAATATCTAAATATAGGAAACCAAGGAGGAAATGTAACGAAAAACTACCATTAAACCTTAAGCTTTCGTTACCTGTAGTACTGTTCATATAATTACAATTTTTTCATAATTAACAATCGATTCTTAAACGCATATATTGCGCTGACATTTATCACTCCGTCCGGTCTTAATGAATTGTTCTTCGCATTGTCCGCAAGAAAGCCATTCGTAATTCCTTCCAAATTATGTTTAGATTGAAGCAATATTTCGCTAGAGGTCTTAACTGGGCAGTATTTCCTAATTGTGCGGCGTTTAGTGACATTGGGCCGAAAGACGCAGGAAGAGCGGGAGGACGGGACGGCGGGGGAGGAAGATATGCGAGAGGGTGGCCAGCGGCACATGAAATATGAAGTCGACGCATCGTTGCGAGCGATCGGGGCCCCGAACATCCCTCGACTTGTTCGACGCATCCGGACCGGGGGTGAGACAATGTAACCAGCGGTGATACACCGACCCCTCTTGATGCAATGTTCGTACGAAACAGAGGCGTAGAACTAGTTGACCGATTAACTAGAGAGATGTTATCTCTTAATTGAAAGTGTATAAACATTGTGCTGTTGTTGAAGCCAGTGAACCTTGTTCAAGCAACAAAATTGCTAATTAAATTAATATAAATAGAAGGTCTCTGGTTGCACAATAGGCTGCTCCTAAACACACTGCTGTGTCGTTAAAATTTTAATTGTTGCCTAGTATAAATCTACTCGTAGATTAGGTTATATTGAAAACGAGGTGGATAATTCGTCTTCCACTGCAACTCAGAAAAATCTATCGTGGCTCATGCCCAACTTTAAGTTCACCGTATTGGCCAAACCTTTCAATTGAGGTCACGGTTGAATTGAGCTTGTTTAAAGTCGGCAAGCTCCAGTTGGGCGAATCCGAAGATCCGTAACCTAGTTTTTTCCAAATCAGGTACATAGAATGAATTAAGGTAGTATTTTATGTTCTTTGTACCCTTACCCATAATTCTTCTGTCCTTTTCTTTTTTCTTATTTTATCTTTTACTTTCAACTAGGTGGCATGTATGGGTCACAGTCTAGTCATGTCTATCGCTCTTCTAGAGCTAGACCCCTTCACTCTACTATTAAAAATTTAAAGTTGTATAGTTTCCCAAACCAATTATGTCTTGGTTCCTTCGTAAATCGTAGCCATATAATGCAAGCATAGCCCTTATCCTCTTATAGAGTATTTATTCCTAATGATTATGGTACGGTTTATGTTGGTTGACTCCGGATCGTTCCTGTCATTTGGGAATGTCACTTAATAATGTCTTGTTATGTGTCTTTCGCCATACAGTCTTGATTATTGATCATTATTATCATCAATAAATCAATAATTATTAAGATAATTTATCTACTTCTACATTACTGGTTTAACTATTGCATCGATAACCAACTTTAACGGTTTTGGAATGTTCTCATAACATCCATAATGTCCAAACGTTTATTTTACTTATAACTTACTCTGTTGGTTTCTAATACACGTAAGTTTCTAATTTATTATTTATCTTTCGAATGCTAAAATACAACACCTTGGCCCCCTTGGAGCCGCCCTTGATCTGCATCTAGCGTTTATTTAATTAACTAAGTTAGATGCAATTTATCGAGCTATTTTTTTGTGTCATCGGCTTTAACTACTAAGGTTATTTCCCCTCGTATTCTGTAGGCTTTGTTACTGTTTCCAAGCGCAACTTTAGGAACATCACTGTTAATTAGAACCCAACAGGGAATAGTCAAGTGGATAATCCTACCAAGGCATCAGAATTAATTGGCTATTAAAATTGTAAATGTTAATATTTTTTCTATTTTTTCTTTGCAATTATGCTCAAAGCAAAACTTTTAAAAGCCAAGGAGAAGACAAGAGTCAACGTTTATGTGAATACATTCTCATGTAGGCATACTGGGAAATGAAGAAGCTGATCAGCAAGTCCGCGTCGCAGTATCAAGTGATTCTTCTAAAAATGTGCGAAAATGTGTTTCTAAACCTCTTTTTAAAGCCAAAGTATTGTGGTTGTGGCAAAGTAAGTGGAATCTTTCTAGAAGTCAATAACACTAAATTAAACACATTGTTCAAGGATTCCAATACACTTTAATCATCGAAAACAAATAGTGCTGTTTTGTTTGCGGCTGGACCATACGAACCTGATACACTTTTCACATGAACTGAACCTCTCATCTGCAAAAGTAGTATTTTTTGTTATTTTGTTGTTTGTTTTTTGTTTCGTTTCTTTTTGTTTCTTTTTGTTTCTTTTGGTTTCTTTTGGTTTCTTTTTGTTTCTTTTTGTTTCTTTTTGTTTCTTTTTGTTTCTTTTTGTTTCTTTTTGTTTCTTTTTGTTTCTTTTTGTTTCTTTTTGTTTCTTTTTGTTTCTTTTTGTTTCTTTTTGTTTCTTTTTGTTTCTTTTTGTTTCTTTTTGTTTCTTTTTGTTTCTTTTTGTTTCTTTTTGTTTCTTTTTGTTTCTTTTTGTTTCTTTTTGTTTCTTTTTGTTTCTTTTTGTTTCTTTTTGTTTCTTTTTGTTTCTTTTTATTTCGTTTTGCTTCTTTTTGTTTCTTTTTGTTTCTTTTTGTTTCTTTTTGTTTCTTTTTGTTTCTTTTTGTTTCTGTTTGTTTCTTTTTGTTTCTTTTTGTTTCTTTTTGTTTCTTTTTGTTTATTTTTGTTTCTTTTTGTTTCTTTTTGTTTCTTTTTGTTTCTTTTTGTTTCTTTTTGTTTCTTTTTGTTTCTTTTTGTTTCTTTTTGTTTCTTTTTGTTTCTTTTTGTTTATTTTTGTTTCTTTTTGTTTCTTTTTGTTTCTTTTTGTTTCTTTTTGTTTCTTTTTGTTTCTTTTTGTTTCTTTTTGTTTCTTTTTGTTTCTTTTTGTTTCTTTTTGTTTCTTTTTGTTTCTTTTTGTTTCTTTTTGTTTCTTTTTGTTTCTTTTTGTTTCTTTTTGTTTCTTTTTGTTTCTTTTTGTTTCTTTTTGTTTCTTTTTGTTTCTTTTTGTTTCTTTTTGTTTCTTTTTGTTTCTTTTTGTTTCTTTTTGTTTCTTTTTGTTTCTTTTTGTTTCTTTTTGTTTCTTTTTGTTCCTTTTTGTTCCTTTTTGTTTCTTTTTGTTTCATTTTGTTCCTTTTTGTTTCTTTTTGTTTATTTATTTGCTTCTTTAGTTTTTTGGGTTCTTTATTTTTTGTTGTTTATTTTTCCTTGTTTGATTTTTGTTTGTTTTATTTTTTGTTAGTTTTTTCTTAGTTTTTTGTTAGTTTTTTGTTAGTTTTTTGTTAGTTTTTTGTTAGTTTTTTGTTAGTTTTTTGTTAGTTTTTTGTTAGTTATTTGTTAGTTCTTTGTTAGTTTTTCTGTTAGTTTTTTGTTAGTATTTTGTTAGTTTTTTGTTATTTTTTTTGTTTTTTTTTATTTTGTTTCTGTTTTTTTTGTTTCTGTTTTTTTTTGTTAGTTTTTTTTTTGTTTTTCTTGTGTTTTTTTTTTTCGTTAAATTGATGTATTTATATTAATAATATTTTTTATTGTAGCTCTGTTTCAGATATTTTGCTTTAATTGTTAATGTTGTTAAATAAAAAGAATTATTAACACTGCACTGAGAGAAATTTCTTTTAGCTGCTATTAAAAATAAAATAAATAAAATAATAATTTAAATAGGCTAGCCTTCTCTTTAGTATTATCTAATATATATTTTTCATTTTACAGTTAGTTACCATTTACTTGTTATAATATTACCATTTTGGGATTTAAACGTAACTTTTGTGGATGAAATAGTTAATTTTCTGAGAAATATTGTGGCTTTATTGATGATGAAAAATGGTATAAATGAATTTATTTATGAAATAATAACGATGGTACAAAAATTATTTTTTAAAATAAAAATATAAAACATAGTGATACGCCTCTGGAATAATTCGTTCGAACCTACGGCCACTAGATTGGACGCATAGGGCAGGGGTGAATCGTGATTTGGATTTCTACCTTCTTCTTTGATGAATGCCTATTAAATCTGACATTAATAAGTGTTCTATTGTTGTTCGATGAGCGCACACTACGTGTATCCACGTTATTGATCTAATAAACGATGTGTAACAGAGGTGTTAACGAATAACCAACTTACTACGGCAGGTGTATGGATCAAAATTTGATATTTGAGTATTGAAATTAATGATGATAAAAGCGTTATTATAACTAATAATAAGGTTTATACCATTAAATAAATTGAATAAACTGCAATAATTGTTCTGCTTGGGCACTTAATAAATATTGTATTTCGTAATATTGAATTATAGATAGACATGTTTCTGGACATGGGGGGAAAAAATCATAAAAAGATTTAATAAAATCCCAGAAATATGATTAGAACCTACCTACAATTAAGAGAAAGAAAACAAGAAATATCAATAAAAATAAAAACTAAAAATAAAATGAAATGCCTTGAATGAATAATTATTATGTTAACCTGTAACCTGCAGTAGCTTGCAGCTGTTATAGGAAACGTACTAATACAGAAAAAGTGCAATGTATCCCATCAACCTACAGAGTGCTGCGGTCGTCATAAGTAAAAGTACGAGTAAAGGAAGAAGATAGAATAGTCCAGAAATGTCTGAAAATGTCATTCCTTGTGAAGAAAATTCCGGATAATTCGAGAAGGTTCTAGAAGGTTAGGCGAGCTATATAAGTCGATGATCCTGACATCAGTGTTTCAGTTTTATGATAGACGGTATACGTTCATGTTATCAGTAATATAGTTGAGTTGAAATGAACTGAGTTACCAAAAACCTGTGAAACAATAGGATTTCAATAAAAATACATGACATCGTTTCCCAATTCAAAACAGGGATCGTGGAGCCCAAAAATGGCATTACGAGACTCTTTGCTAATGTTAAAGGCTATTTCAAAAGTAAATTTTTTGTATGTGAACTCGAGAATGTAAACATTTTCAATCTAAACAACGGCCTATAAAAGAAAACGTATTGCCTTGGAAGTCTGTTACTAATAATCATACAGTGCAGACTATTATTAACCGCTTACGATTGAGGCTCACTCATTCATATCTTCTGATTAACAGTGATCCTCCTCGATATAAATAATGTGATGTTATAGTTATACAAGCTGTAATCCAATTATTATTGGACTGCCCTCAATTTAATATTCATCGCATAACCTACAAGATCTTAAATGACAGAAGCATATTGTTACGAAAAAACTGTCCGTGGAAAGATATAGCACATCTCAAAACCATACAATTGTTGCATACAATCTAGTTTTGTTTTGTTCTTTTTTTTTTATGTAATATAAATGCAATTTGTTTGTTTATATTTATACCGTCACTATTCAGCCATTGATGGATGCGACTCATTTTTGACATAAAAAAATCTACTAACCAGGCTACGTTTGAGTCATAGAGGAATATTGCATAGTTATTTATGTATCTCTAAAATCTAACCGAAATATAACCACGTCGACATCTGTATCTGTATCTGTAACGTGTGGAGGGTGGGTTACATCCACAGCACTTAAGCCTCATTAGGTCCATTGTGCATCCTTCTGAGATGATAGGCACCTCCTAGCTCGTGAGCCTGCCTACAGATTTAATGTAGTTGACAACGTCGCCAAGAGGTGCTTCTCTTATTTTGGCCGGTGTTAGCCGATACTCGCCGAACACAAATCTTCTAATAAATGAGAAAGAGCATCAAGCAATCGTAAAGGATATGCTCGATGGTCTCATCTTTTTGTTTGCACCCTCTGCAGAGTGCAGATTCTGAAAGCCCCATGATATGGAGATGCTTCCATACTTGGCATAGTCGTAGTCAAGTATTTGTTTGCTGCAGGTTGAGCTCCCTGGCAAATCTGCAGTTTCTTGTTTCATCCCATCTTTCCTTGAATTTCACAAGGGAATGTTCTTTAATTAGGTCTGTCACTACTGATTTTATCAGGCCAATAGAAGGGCTAGGTCCAAAAAGTATTTGGTTGGCTGCTTTCTTGGCTAGTGAATCAGCAAGACGGCTACCTTTCGATGTGGCGTGACCTTTGATCTATCTTAAGGTGACCACATTGTTGATGGATACTTCGGCCAAAGCTTCGTGACATTCTAGTACTAACCCTGAATACATTCATGGTCTGTTCAGGTTGAGTAGTCATTATCTGCTATCTATATAGATGAGCATGTTCCTTTAAGTTATATTGTTTCTGGTTATTTCTTTTGCTGCTATGGGAATCCCCGTTAGCTCTGTTTGAACTACACTGGCAGTACTGCTCACAGCCCATTTTATGTTTAGGTTTAAGAATCTGGAGTATATTCCACATCCTGAGCTTTGTTTTGTTTTAGAACCGTCGGTGTAGATATGAATCGTACCCGCCACTTTTGGCTCTTTATTTGTTCTATTATACCTTTATATGGCTTATGGAAGATATATCTCGGTGAGATGGAGTCCATGTTCGCTAGAAGCAGTGGGAGCATACCGATCACCTCATTGTGGTCAGAGCAACCTCCTTGATGTAAATATCGAGGGAAGTGAGACTAAGAATGACTTCCATCGCTCTGTTCGGTGTTGTTTTCATGGCTCCTGTTGTGTTGAGACATGCTGTTCTTTGAATTTGTTTTAGTTTACGGATAGCTGTTAATTTTTGGGTTTTTGGTACCCAGACAACTGCACCGTATATTAACATAGGTCATGTGATAGCCGTGTAAGTCTATGCGACGACTCTGGGGGAGGAACCCCAGGTGCGCCTCACGGTTCGGCGGCATTGTTCATGAGCAATTTTTTTTAACTCTGTTTTCGAAATCCGAGTTTCATGTTTACTTGCTGTCAAAGGTAAGACCTAGGTACTTCACCTTTGTCGCAAAGTTTAATTTTGTGATTGGGAGTTCTGGAGGTTTTTATTTCATTTTCATCCTTTTCCTTGTAAAAAGGACCATTTCTGTCTTCTTACGATTGATAGACAGTGAATGGTCCTTGCACCACTGTTCTATAATTTTTAGACGTACTTGCATTGTTTCGCAGAGTATGTTCACAAAATTCCCTGTTTGCAGAATGACCAGGTCATCTGCATATGCCATTGTGTAGTGACTGTCAATATTGAGGCGGCTAATGAGGGTGTCTAGGACCATATTTCTCAGTAGAAGTGATAGCACCTCTCCCTGTGGACATCCCCTCGCAACCAAGCCTCTTGGTTTTTGGAACAGTGTAATCCATCCTTTCAGGTTTGGGTATAAATACTACTTTTACCTCTCTCCATTTTTTGGGGTTATACCTCAGAGCCAACAAGGATCTGAATATACCCACCAGGTGTGGTGTGAGTTCTTCCAGATGCCACTGAAGTAGAGTTGGATAGATACCGACAGGTCCTGGCGATTTCAATAGAGAGAAGCTGGATATTTCCCATCTAATTTTTTCATCTTCTACAATGTGTTTGGCAGTTTGCCAATCATAGACAGATGATATGTATTCTTCTTCTGCCCAGTCGGCCACGTCTGTATGACCGAGTCAGAAAAGTGTGTTCACAGCAGAAGTTTGTTGCTATCTTCGAGGTTGGCAGTTTTCATACTATCCTCTTTGATTAGCGCACCAATGCTTCAATGTGGATCTTTTAAGAGACATAAAACATGTACTTTTAAACTTTTCTTTTGGTGCACCTCAACGTGTTGAAGCAAACCTGTCCGTAGGCTCAATACTTAATATTTCGGGTACTGCGTACGTATTTTGCCATTTATAACTAACAATTGGTTAATAACCTTTGTAGTCAACGCGATCTTTTCTTTTCATAAAAAAATATAAATGTGCTGATTATTGTTCAATTTTTTTTTTATAAGAGGTGATTTTTTTAGTTTTAATTGCCATTTCTCACCATATAGGTACTATCCATTTTATCCGCATGTTATTATTGAATTTATTTTATATTTTACGAACATATATTAGCTTCTATTTAGCTAATATTTGGAACCTTTTATTTAGTTTTATGATTGACCCTGTATACTGTCACGCCTGCTGTTGGTTCGCTTCTTATTTAAATGCGAAATTCATTGAGATCTATGTCTGGAGGAGAATACAATATTTCACATGTAATGCCATTTTTTTCTTCCCCACTATAATAGCTGTCTGTTATCGAATTCTCACCCCCTTAAACAAAATATCTCAAGCATATATGATTTTAAGTAGGTTCAGTGTTTATGACAAGCCTCTTTTATAAATGAATAAATGAATTTTTATTTTCAAATTCACTGGTGATTTTAAATTTATTTGAGTTTTAATTTATGCCTACATCTACATCAAAAAATGACTTTTTCTAACTTTCACAACTTAAGTTGTCAATTCTGTAACTGGCGTTCATTTGAAGATTGGGGATAATATTTTCTATGTTAATAACACATATTTATTTTTTATTCATAAATCAACCATTTCTATTTAGAGATTATTATTGCCTGTATCCTTTGCAATTAGTTTTTTTTTTTGTGAAAAAACACTCCATAAGGGGCGTTTATAATATTTCAAGTGTAAATGTATATACTTTTATTGACTAGATATATAATTTATTTTAGGTAAAGATATTCACATCCGAATCAAATTATATCATTTTAATTGCTCATTTTCGAATTTTATCTCAAAATGCTAAAATAAACTTATCATATTTAACTCATAATTGTTGTATTCAACAATTTGAGAAACGCTTTCCAGTTAAATAAATAGAATATGATACCTTTGTAATCATAAACAAATACTTATTCAATGTTTTGTAAAGGCCCATAGTAACAACAGAAGATGTTGTTGAAGATGTGTGAATTCATATGGTGCAAAGTCTAAATAAATCAATGAAGAAAATAGCATCTCAAACATGTGGGCACAATAATTCGAGAAATACAAAGTCAAATTTAAAAATCTTTGTTTCAAGTTTGTTGCCAGGAGCTAGCCATAGTAGCATAGCCATAGTAATGCATTTCCTATAAGTTTTAGATATTGAGACAATTGTTTTACCTTGATTTTGTTAAGCCTATAGAATATTTGCAGATGATTTAATTTAAGAGAAGTATTTGCTAGTTGAATATGAACTGATACTATTATATTAAACTAATTACAAAATACAGGGTGTCCTGAAATAAGACGGTCATGTTTTAATAGCGTAATCTACATCCTTAAATAGGAGTAAAAATTTATATAAACATAGGTCCGAAAACGTTTTTTTTTTTTTTAAGTGAAGTCCTGATGACACATTTTGGTAAATATTTTCTAAACTTTCAAAGATAACTATGTGAAATTTAGTACAAATGCTAAACTTTTTAAGCTCTATTTAATGGACTAAACGCCAGTTTGTGATCATCTTCAGAGGTGGGTAAATTAGGGGAGGGGCTTAGGGCTAAATTGTCCTGAGTTTTGTGATGACGGTTTTTAAAATTTTTGACTACAAAATTCGAAAAACCAATATTTTCTTCATAATAAAGCTACTTTTGTTGTATCTCGCTAGGACGCACTATTTTCAAGAGAAAAGCATTTGAAAATTTCATGGTAAGTTGATGTTATCTTATTAGAAAGTGTAAACAATTACCTGTGGAATCAGAATTTTTTTTAACTTTGAAGAACCGGTGACTAAAGAAGTTTTAGAAAATATTTACAAAAATGTACCACCAGGACTTCACTTGTAACACCCTGTATCTCGAAAATAAAACGTTTTTGGACCTGTGTTTATATAAACTTCTAATTTTATTTTACGATGCAGATTACGCTGTTAAAATATGACCGTCTAATTTCGGGACACCCTGTATAACTAAACATAAACTGAATAATGTATTTAAAAATGTGAAAAGAAGAGTTGGTAACGCTTTTTGCGTATGATCTGTATTGAAACTATACACGGAAAAAACAAAGCCAAATAAATTATTTACTTGAAAAAAATACAATTGCCATAGTTATTTTATTAACTATATCAAAAAATAAATCAATTACCATAAGTAAAAGTATGTTTCTAAACACGTAGACACAAGTCTCCTAAAATGAAGTTTTTTAATTACTCCCAATAAACAGTTAACTTAACTTAGGCACCACTTTGCCTACGACAAATGAATAATGTTTCTGAAACTGCTTTAATAACCACAGAATCACATATATTTACTATTAGTTAACTTTTACTTATTGTTAAAAAATATCCACTTACGGCTAGCGATCGCTTTAAAACAGTACACGAAAAAAAAAATTGTAGAACAAATTTCTACAATTATAGATTTTTTCTCTACAATAAATAGTACATATAGGGACAGGGACAATTTGTAGTAAAAATTTCCAAATATTTGTGGAGAATGTATTGTAGAGTTATTATCTACAATATTTAGTAAAAATATCCAAATGCATCATAAGAATTGTTCTACAAATTGTTTTAATTTTTGCTATTCATTGTATGAATTTATATTAAAAATGTATTGCGTTTTATGAAAATAAATACGAAAATTTTACACAATAAATAGTAAAAATTCATACAAATTGTAGTAATTTTTAATAAAATTTGTAGTATAATTATTATAATTATAACCTAGAAAAAAATGTTCCTTAATAAAATATTCAATTTATTGTTTTAATATAAAAGATACAAAGTCTTAATTACATTATGTAATAAATAACAGTAATAATAGCGCCCTCAGTCTCAGTTGGCTTTTCTGCACCTGAAAAATATGAAATAAAAATTAATACCAATTGAACTGTTCATACCCTTAAAACGGGAATATTTATCACCTTTACACTGATTTGGATATTAAATGACTAAGTCAGATAATTAACAAAAATGAGAAAGTAGGTATGTCACAATTAAGACAAAAAAACATCATTGAACTTGGCACAAAATTCGATCGTTGGGCACAACATTCGATAGTTGGCCACAACTATTTAAATAATCTACTAAGGTTATTTAAATTAGTTATCTAAAGGTAAATTATTCAGAAACAATAATAAATGTACTTACCACCAATAGAATTTATTATTAAAATTTTCTCAAACGCATAGATGCTTATAATATAATAATGTGTTATAGGTACTCGTATATGTACCATGCTTTGTTATGTGAACATGGCGAACGGCTACTGCTGTCTGGCCATTTATGATCGACGTCAGAAAACGTTGGCCAATAGCAGAATTCTGTTTTGTTCACATGACTTAGAATTTCTACAATATTATAGAATATTTTTAAACAAAATTGAATTTTTTCATAAGAAGGGATGTAAAGTATTACTATTTTTTGTAGAGAAAATTACTATTTTTTGTAGAGATAATTAATAATATTTGTACAAATTTTTACAGAAATTAGTAGTAGTAATTACGATAATTGTAACAAATTTCTACTTCTACAAACAATAGTAAAATATACTAAACATTCTGGACTTCTTTCCTATTGTTGTAGCATTTTATTCGACAATTCAATTGCTACAATAATGAATAGTTTTTAACTATAAATTGTAGTAAAATTTTCTACAAATTGTTAAGTATTTTTCTACAAGTCTACTACTACAACATTGTAGTAAAATTTTCTAGTCACATTTTTTTCCGTGTAAGTTCCGATCACCACCGAAACAGCAACGAACTAAAAATCGATTAATCCGATTTCATTTTTGTATTGTCTTTCCTACCGGACGGTCACAGCTCATAGGGAAGCTTAAGTCGAGGTCATACACCTTTTCCATGAAATCCTATGTAGCGTACAGGGTTTTTGCGATAAGTGTACGTATACATTAAAGTATAAATATTTGTTCATGAGTGTATTAAAAACTGTGCCATTTTAAATATAATAATAATACTATGCCTATGCACCCCTTTACAAGTGAATTTTAACCCCAGAAACAGAGTTTGTGCAGGGTAAGGACGGAAATTATTATTATTTGTCATTATTATTATTATTATTAATATTATGTAAGTACCTTATACATTTTTTGATACGTCAATCGTGTATTTTTGACTGTAATATTTTTTAATCTCTATATATTGTCCCTATTCATATTTTTGTAAAAGTTGTAATTATTTTAAAACACCTAAGTACTCAAATTTTTATAAATGTTATTCGTACTTATAGCCTATTAAGGTAACAATAAGGTTTATAAAATCTAATACTTTCTACATAATAATATTAATGATAAATAATGTTTTAAAGCCTATAAATAATGGAAGATCATAAATACATATATACCACCCACTAACACAAAAATCACTTTTCACAAGAAAGCAGTTAACTAGCGACAAATAAACCAAAACCAATAAGTAGCATAAAATGTACCTATAGTAAGAAACTAATGTACACTAACCACAAGTAAATAGTTCACTAACTGTAGGTCGTCTAAAAACTAATTGAACTGTTTACTAACCACAGATGACCAATTTCAGAAATCTTGTTTTACTTACTGTAATTAAACATTTTACCTGTCCCATATAGTATACAACTTTTTATTTGCGGTAAGTAAAAGTTCGCTAACGGTTAGTGATTTTTTTTCATGTACTTTTATTGAAAGAGGTCATTATTAGTAGATTAGATTAGATTTAGATTAGATTAGGAGTTGGACGTTATTTGTCCTTGTCCACCGCGACCTTTTCAGATCTATTGTGGGACTCCGTTTGTTTTAGAGTATGTCGTCTAGCCTGGTCTTTTTTATTAGACTTAGTAGCTTTGACAGTGGCTCCCGCATGTAGTTGCATGCAATTGGCTTTTCTTCGCCCAATGTTAGAAACCTCATTCCAGCCAAACCTTCACATTGGCACAGGACGTGGAATGATGTTTCCTCTTCTTCTTCACAGAACCTGCACAAAGTTGCTTCTTCTGCTGGATTTATGACACTCATGTGCCTTATGAGGCGACAGTGTCCAGTAAGAAGGCCTACTGTTATCCTAACGATTTGACGTTTTTGATCCAGTAGGTCTTTCGTAAACTTGGCCGATGGTTCCTTGATGAACTATTTGGCCTGTCTCAGTCTTGGATAGTTGTTCCACCATTCCTGAGACTCTTTTTGCATCCATTGTTTAATGGATGCCTTGCACAATGCCTTAGCGACTCCACAAAAGGGTTCAGGGCCTGTCATGGCCTTATCTGAGCCTTCTCGGGCTAATTCGTCGGCCTTTTTGTTGCCCTGATATCCCTCATGGCCTGGAACTCAGGCTAAGGTCACCTTATTTTGACTACTTAGCTCTGTCAGGTCTTCTAGACAGTCTTTCACCAGTCGTGATTTGATTTCTGGTGAGAGAATTGCCTTTAGAGCTGCTTGGCTATCAGAGTATATGGCAATAGTTTTGCCTGATACTTGCTGATTTAATATTTCTCTTGCACAGTGTTGTATGGCTATTAGCTCAGCCTGGAACACTGTTGCATATTTTCCTAAGCTTAGTGAAATCGTTGATTTCGACTTAGGTCCATAGATTCCAGCACCGGCTCCTTCCTTGGTTTTTGAACCGTCTGTGTACCAGACGAGTTCAGCCTGTACGGGAGGTCCCTGTTTCCAGGATTCTCGGGCTGGTATTTGAATTTGAAAATTTCTTTCAAATTTGTATGTGGTTATGGCTCTATCAGTAGGCATAGCTAGAATATTATCCCTTTGTACTTGCTGATATAGCCTTGTGTGGTCGGCGCTATGTAGTTGGCTTATTGGGTTTTGTCCCTGCATTAGCCTGTGAATAGCTGACCTGGTTTCTCCTTGTATGAAGATGTGCAATGGCGTGAGATTTAGTAATACCTCCATTGCTGCGGTCGGCGTAGTGCGCATGGCCCCAGTAGCACTTAGACAGGCAAGCCGCTGAATGCTAGTGAGTTGGCCTATTGCACTTGCCTGCGCAGTTTTGGTTACCCACGCCACTGCGCCATAGGTTATCATGGGTCTTATTACCCTTGTGTATAACCATATGGTCATTTTGGGGTTTAGACCCCAGTTTTTCCCACATATTCTTCTACAGCTTACGAGAGCTATTGTAGCTTTATGTGTGAGTTTTTTGAGATGTTGATTCCATGTCAGCCTTTGGTTAAATATGACTCCGAGGTATTTGGCTTCTGTGACGAATGGGATAACTGTGCTGTTTAGTACTAGTGGTCTTAGACCTGTGAGTACCCGTTTTTTTGTGAATGGTACAACTGTTGTTTTTTGTGCGTTGATGGACAATTGTTCCTTTTTGCACCAGTTGTTCACTATGTTTAGAGCTGTTTGAGATCGCTCCGAAACTGTACCTGCAAATCGCCCCCTGACGATGATTGCTAGGTCGTCTGCGTATCCTAGGCACTGGTAGCCTTCTTTGGACAATATTTTGAGTAAGTCGTCCACGAGAACTGACCACAGCATTGGAGATAGTATTCCTCCTTGTGGGCAGCCCCGTGTAACTTTTGCCTGTATGGTTGCCTTTCCTAGAGTGGATAAAATAATCCTGTTCTCTAGACAGGCAGTGATCCATTGGCATATTGTTACTGGGACGTTTCTCCCTTCTAGAGCCTTGGTTATTGACCTGGTTGAGGCATTGTTGAAAGCTCCTTCAATATCTAAGAAAGTGGCTATTGCGATTTCTTTGTCATCTATTGACTTTGAAAGCAGCCTGTTTAGATCGTCCAGCGCTAGGTCAGTTGACTTTCCTGGCTGGTATGCATATTGGTTGGGATGGAGCGGATTTATTTTTAGTATATCGTCCCTGATATACCTATCTATTAATCTTTCTAGTGTTTTAAGTACGAAGGAGGATAGGCTTATGGGGCGATATGACATAATAATATTAATGATAAATAATGTTTAAAAGCCTATAAATAATGGAAGATCATAAATACATATATACCACCCACTAACACAAAAATCACTTTTCACAAGAAAGCAGTTAACTAGCGGCAAATAAACCAAAACCAATTAGTAGCATAAAGTGTACCTATAGTAAGAAACTAATGTACACTAACCACAAGTAAATAGTTCACTAACTGTAGGTCGTCTAAAAACTAATTGAACTGTTTACTAACCACAGATGACCAATTTCAGAAATCTTGTTTTACTTACTGTAATTAAACATTTTACCTGTCCCATATAGTATACAACTTTTTATTTGCGGTAAGTAAAAGTTCGCTAACGGTTAGTGATTTTTTTCATGTACTTTTATTAAAAGAGGTCATTATTAGTACAAATTACCAGAACAATTTCGATTTGCAACTAAAAACAGATCAACGAAAAGAGTCTTAACAAAATAGAATTTAATGAGTCAACGTTCCAACAAAAATTTTAATTATAAAACTTACAAATAATTGCAAAATTTTAGTTTATAATGAGATCATTGTGTTACGGGTTTTATTCTCCCTAAATCTATTCCAGTCTAAAATTACCCTAGTTTACACTACTCTAAACTATTCTAACCTATCCTATTTCCTAGCCTACCCTATTGTAAATTATTCTAAACTTACACTACGCTAAACTAGGTTTTTCTATTCTAACCTAATCTAAATTATTCTAACTTATTCTAATGTCTATCCTACCCTATCCTAAATTAGTCTAATCTATCATACCTATTCCTATTCTACACTTAACTATTTACACTATTCTACTTCTAATCTATCCTACGCTCAACTATGTACACTATTCTACTTCTATTTAATTCTAACTTAAGCTACTCTAATTACTAAACTAATCTATTACTTATCTATTCTACTATAACCTATGCTAATCTCTTTAGTTACCTTTCGATTTAAGAGTGTGCGGTATATAAATGTATACAAATAAATAAAATGGGTCCATTGAATAAATCCATAAAATATCCATTTTTATCAAACATATTTTGTAGTAAAATATAAAATAATGTTTTGTAATAGAGTATAATCTCACCTGGAGTGTATTCAATAATAATTAATACCTTAATAAATAATTTATAATGTAAGTAAATCTATTTCGCTACTTTGAACAATAACTCTAGCTCATTTAATTACTAAAAAGCTTTATTTTTATTGTTATTGTTTACATGTCAATTTTAACTCCTTCAGATGTCAGATTCTTCTAAATTTATAAATAATGACCACAGTCTTACCAGAAATTATCCTATTACCCTTTTGTAGTCAGGGCCTTCTTGCTAAGACATTGACTTTTGTTGGCCATTTTGTGGAACTTCCTTCCTGGCCCAGTTTTTGCTTGGATTCTGATTGTGGCATGTGCCAAGATTTCAACTAGGATTTTCTAGGATTCATTCTTGTGCAAAAACCAGAGATTCCTTTAGTCCGATATATTGTTAATGATCTTTGTGATTCATACACCTAGTGGTGGATATAGTATCGGGCTAAAAGTGTGAATTTAATTATTAATAATCTAAAAGGTCACATACCATCAAGGGTGAGTTTTTCAAAATGAATTATTATTTCACTTACCTATATTCCCAACAGCCTTCTGTATACATAATAGTTACAATCGTCCATGTTTTTCAGACCTCCTTGGTTCGCTCCTTCCATTAGTGCGTTCCTTCCTTCGCTCGCTCCGATTTACAATTCTGAGTAACGCTTTTATTAGAGGAATACTTCTAAGGACTGTGTACTAGTTCTCTCCACCTCTCCATACAGAATAGGGCTTCTTCACTGCACCGTTTGCGTGCTAGCAACAGAGTTCGGACAATTAGATAACCCCACCGAATACGAAGTCGTTTTCATAGCCGTCTACTACCTACCGATATCAAGAGGAAGCTGCCTAACTGGACATCGTGCTTAGTTGAGTTCACTTAATCACCACAAGTAAGACAGTTCCTTTTTCTAACCCTATATTTCGGAGGGCCCCCATCTACTCACGAGGTTAGGTTGTTTGAGACAGCCTACAACAAGCAGAGTTAAATACCTGAGTAAATACTTAATTTCTTTTGTATATGTATATATTTAAATTGTAATATCCACCTACCGGTTTAGTTGTCTTTTGTAATACGAAGAGTACTCTACGTAACCGCATTTTTACCACCCACTTGGAGGGTTATATATTATAAGGGTATGTAAGTTAAAGGTAAGAATAGTTGTGGGAACGCCTTGAACATAATAATTTTCTTTTATTCCTAATAATAGTCCACATTTCTGATACATGTAATTTGTTGGTTATAAATTTTACTTTTGACAACGATCGAGGCATCGAGGTTATAAGATAATAAAGGCCCGTTCACATTCTATCAGTCATTTTCTTCTCTATTCACAGGAACCCGACCCTGAGAGGTTACTAATCAACCTGATTAGGGGAGTTCGGTAATTTGAACCCCTTTAATCAGGCTACCTGTAATAAATTGGCGCCCGCGCAGGGCGCGAAAATTAACAAATGTATTTATTCAACCATAAATCATCAGAGAAAACTCTGTCCTTTGTTAATTTTATTTTTGTTTTGAGAAGTAGCTAATTCTTTATCCTTATGATTTCTACCGGTAAAATTTCTTTATCACCCGTCTGTTATAGAAGTGAGTATGAAGAAAAATAATTTGTGAAATAATCGTTTTCTACAATGTTTATCATCATTCTGGATCATATGATTTGAATTTCAAAAATTTTATTTCTCTTTTCATTATGCATCCATCATATTTTCTTTTTTTTTTTGTAATTTTGTTATTAATATTGTTTTTCTACACCCGTATTATAATAATGCACTTATATGCCCATAATCCGTTTCATAATGATACCCATTATGATACAGATTTTTCATTATGATACAGATTTTTAATCAATAGAAACCTACAATTTTTCAATCAAGCATGATGTTTGACGTTTGTCCTAAATTCCTATGTAATTGTTTTAGTTGTCAAAACGTATTAAATTTTCGTAGATAGCTAAACTTCGATAATTATAATATTAAAATGTCTGATATCAGCGATATAGAACACTCCTCCACACATATAGGAGAAAGGAGAAAATGCAGTACAAAATATTTTGCCCCAAAAATCTGTGGTAATACCAGTACCCAAGGTAATACCATTAATTACAATTTTGTAGAATTTTTTATAGAAATACGAGTAATTACTGTTATTGTGTTCAATACCAATATAAATAGAATATTTATAGGTCTTGATTATTTATCGGGTGTAGAAAAAATAGCGTATGAAACTCTCATGTAATGGTTATTAAAACACTCGCATAAACCATACGAAACTCGCCTTTGGCTCGTTTCGTATCCCGGTTAATGCTCGTGTATTAATAACCATCATTACATGATCGTTGCATAATATACTATTATATGATGATCGTATACAAGAGAAAATAAATAAACACTGGCGATCGTGTGGATAACGGCATTTTTAAATGGCCCATCATAGTCGATCGTATATAGAAGCCTTTATAGATACGTTTAGGTACAGTAATTATATAACAGGCCTGAAGTTGTTTTTGTTCAATATTTCGCAGTTGAGAACACGTAATATTTAATGTACATGTCTATGTGTGCCGGATTAAAGCAGTTGGATAACCTCTTTACTATTTTATTACTTCCAACTAAATTTCATATAGCTGAATTTCTCTTTGTTTGTTCCAGAAGTTTGCTGTCATGCCTACTCCTTATTCCACAAATCTTCAAAATACGCTTCATTGGGATACCGCCTCTCTAGTTTTTTATCTTTTAAACCTTCTACACATTTTCTTAATACCCTGCCATTATTATCCATTTTTTATCTAAAACATCTAATTAATAATTTTTCAATTATTTCATAAATTTCAGAATTCTATCTTTGCTGTCTATCTTTTAAAACTAAGTCTAAGTATTCAACTGCGTTAAGATCTTAATTTTAATGTGAGTTCTTTGCTTTTTTATAATCGACGCTTCAGTTTTGTTTGAACTTATTTTTTATTCGCTCCATACGCAATCGAAAAATGGAATAATAAAGAGGCTTGAACCAATTTTTAGACGACGTTTTTAATCTTTGACACCCTTAGAGTTTTTACAATGAAACAGATCGTTTTGCAATAGGAGGGGTTTTATGCCAACATCGCATCAGCGATCGCTGTAGGGTAGTTTTATAGGTATTTTGTCCTCCCTAAGGTCTCAAGCAAGAAGGGTGGCTCATCCTTTATAGCTACATTTTTAAAAGCGATTTTTCCTACTGGCTTATTTCCGATATTTCACGGGTAGCTCTTTACAAGAAAAATATTGGGCTAAGGAGATTGATTTTTTTATCTCGAGAAGGATTAATAATTTTAAATAAAGGGGTTTGCAATGTATTATATTTTGGATGACTGTCACATTTTAATCGTCATTCAATCAAATTTTTATTAAATTTATAAATACCAAAATATTTAATAATATAAAGAAAGGGTTCTTATATAGATACCATAGACCTAATCTGTGCTAAGTTATACTAAGACGAAATTGTTGTTAAGATTATGCAGAATGCATATTCACAAAAGGATAATCTGACGGTAAGTAATTAAAACAAAATCAAAGACTACCAAAAATAAAGAAAGTTAACCTGTGCGACTGGAGTTACACAAAAAGTTATATAAGGGTTAAGGTGACATTGATGTGACTTTTCTTAAGAGTCAACAACTTTTCTAATACGCTTTAACGTTCTTGTATATGATTATGTGACTTTTAGTGTATATTCTTACCCAGCACCTTGTAGTAGCCTGCGGCTGTTATAGGAAATATACAAGAAGAAGCAGTATGTCATCCATCACACTACATGTGCTGCGGCCATCATAAGTAAAGGTGCAAGTAAAAGAAGAAGAGAGAATATTTGAGAAATGTCCAGAAATATCATTCCATCTCAAGAAACATCTGGACGATTTGAGAAGGTTCTAGAAGGTTAAAGCGCTCTACATAAGTCGGTGATCCTGACGTGAGAGTTTTAGTTTTATGATAGAGCTTATACGTCCATGTTATCAATTGTATATTTGAATTGTAAAAGTTGAGTTAAAATAAATTAAATTACCAAAAACCAGTGTAACAATATAATAAACAATAATTTATAAAAATATTATGACAACCACATTATTATATACACTTTAAATACCGTACATATTCGTGACTCGTTAAAAGGTTTTTATTGTCTTTCTCTGAAGGCTGATTTTGGACATGTACGGTTTTCGAACTCACTGATTCAATTTTACTTAAATCTTACTCAATAATTTCTAATAAAAACTATTTATCTTCAGAACAAGGGTACAAGAAACCAATGTAAAATAGCTAAATAAACGAGATTAATGAATATTTGCATTTCAACACTTCTCAAGGCCAAGTGAAGTAAAATTAATAAATTTGAATAAGAATAATTTCTTGACCGTAGCAGAATTTTATATAAATAAAAATGTTCTTGGTTTATTTGGTCGTTTTTATCTTGTATCACAGTACAACATATGTTTCGGAAAACTTCTTCATCTACGGGTGCAGTCTAAATTTAATAAAACATGGGAACGATTAGGTTAGGTTAGATTAAAAATGAGTGGGATGCTCTCTTCGCCTTCCACTGCAACCCAGATGGGTCTATTGTGGCTCATGACTAACTTATAATTTACCGTACAAGCCACACCTCTTGGTGAAGGCCATAGTTGAATTGGGTGAGACTTGTTTAAAGTCGGCAGGCTCCAGTCGGGTAAATTCGAAGATCTGGAACCTGGTTCTATCCAGAGCGGAGCAGGCACATAAAATGTGTGCTGCAGACTCGTCCTCCACGCTGTATAATCGACAGTCCGATGTTTGTTGCACACCTATCCTTCTCATGTGGTCCTGTCATTAGTCCCGTAAAATTGCGTAGATCTTTCCTACTCCATTCTCGGATCTGAGCAGAGGCTTACATAAAAGGGTTGGTTATAAACGACTTTGAATGAGTTAGTCCTGGGGTATCTCTCCAGTTTGTTAGTGTTGTACCTTCCGTCCATTTTGAGATAATTCATCTGGCAGTACTCTTTGCAATGCCCAGGAATGATTCTGGTCCTATGAACACAGATTCAGTTTCTCTTTTAGCAAGCGTGTCGTCTTTTACGTTGCCCTCCACACTACTGTGTCCCGGAACCCAGATGAAAATAACTTTGTTTCGGGCACCGAGACATTCAAGGGTATTTTTACAGTTCCAAACCAGCTTTGAGTCAACTCGATTGGAGCTCAGGGCCTTAAGGGCTCCCTGGCTATCTGAAAATATCTTTATAGTCTTATTTGCGGGGAGAAAATTTATCAATTTTCTCGCTCCCAATTCTGGAAGATCGTAAGCAGAGAGCCTAGGTTTATTGATATGTCAATTATAGGCCTCTGGTCGAAAACTCCTGCTCCTATTCCTTTTTCAGTTTTGGAGTTGTCCGTGTACAACGCTTAGTCGGCCTGGGAAAGGGTTTTTTCCCTCTGCTCCATGCGTCTCCCTCTATAATGAGGACGTTGTATGGCTTTTATAGGTGCTGTCGGATAAAAAGCGAGTCTGAGACCATGCTGAGGATGTGGTGGTTATTAATTTTACTCATCAGCTCCGTCTTGTCCCATCTCAGTTCTTCGTAGCATTGACTACCTACCTTCAGAAGTCTGTAGGAGACCACCCTGAACTCCCTTTCCAGCAGAATGTGAAGAGGGGTTAGGTCCAGCATGGTATCTATGGCTCCCGTAGATGTGGTTGACATTGCTCCAGTTACGGCGAGGCACGCAAGCCGCTCTATTTTAGCCAGCTATGCTCTGGTCATCCGTTAAAGTCCCTTGTCCACAGAGCCGTACTGGGTTTTACCACTATTTGGTAAATCCAGTAGATCAGTTGAGGACTGATCTTCCATACTTTGTCGCATATTCTTCTAAGGGTCCACAGGGATAATCTGGCTTTGTTATTGGTTTTATCCAATTGGGGGTCCCAGGTGAGTTTCTTGTCTGGGGTGATCCCCAGATATTTCACCTCTTCCGCAAAAGGAATGGTTTCCCCAGCCATGGTAGGCTATCGAAGCCTTTTGAGCTTTCTTATCTCTGTTAAGGGGACGATAACAATTTTGCGGGGGTTAAAAGACATCTGCTCTCTCTCGCATCATCTGTTGATCGTATTAAGGGCTTGTTAAAGGATGTTGGAGATCACTTCTTTGAACTTTCCTCTAATTATGATAACCAGATCATCCACATAGCATTGAAAATCCACCCCTTGCCGGAAGAGATTGTCTGGCAGGTTATCCACTAGAATGGTCCACAGTAGGGGTGAAAGTACGCCGCCTTGTGGATATCCTCTGGCTGGTCTGAAAGTGACCGTCTCTCCAGTGATGAAGTTATGTTCCGGTTTGCCAGCATGCGTTTGATCCAGTTACAAGTTAGTTTGTCAATTGGGACGATTACAAACAATTTAATTTTTTTTTAAATAACAGAAACCCCATCTTTCTAGAAATTTTTATTTATATGAAATTAATAAAGTAATGGCCGGAATATATGGGAAAAGTTGTTAAACATGCTCGTATTATTTTGGTTTTTCGCTGTATTTGACCATTATCGTTTTTAGTTTGTTAGAAAAAAATTAGGTAGATAGAGAAACTTAACATATTCTTATATTATATTCTTCAGATAGACGATTTTTCGAAACTTTTTGTATGATATATTTACTTATCTTTTGACAAGTAATATTATATAAGTAGGGATTCCATAAGTAATTGGTAAATAATTGCCCTATATTTAAGATAAATACAAACTTCTATTTATCAGAAACATCAAACCATCTGAAGTAGTAGTAACAATAACAGCGGGAATATACCTACACTAGAAATTATGTGCTATAAATGTAGCTCCAATGAATAATTTCTTTTTCGTTGAAACGTATATCATTCTACGAAGAACTAACCTAGAAACACCACTTTAATATCTTATTCGATGGGTGTGAATATTAGAGAACCAAAGAATTGTAATGTGAGTCATTTCATTATTCAGTCATGCTCTAATCCTCCAAGTCCCTCTTTGTCTTATTTGGCCTTTGGGGCTCAACTTGTCTGATTTATCATACATAATTAAACCCCTTAAGACCAAACATATGTGACGTCTATGGCGGAGAAGCTTTTGATGATTATTCGAGAAAGAACGGGATAATGTTTCTAGTGTATTGGTGAGGGTAAGAATATGTAAACTTTCTAGCACCTTCGCCAAAGTTTTAAATTTGAAAATAAATATTGGTGAAGGACCAAGCAGGAGTTAGTTATTATATAATAATATATATGGACAGTGAAGATAAATAGTGAACAGTTTATAGACATTCGAAATATATATAAATTAGTTTAGTAGTGTTATAAAATAAATAAGTGTTTAAATAAATTATTAATAAATAAACTGTTGTTTAAAGTAAACAAACATTACAGAATAATAAATTTAATCACGAACAGGATGAAAGGTCGGATTAAATGGAGAATATTTTAGATAATTTAACGCTGATCTTGGTTCTGTGTTCAAAATTTTTAAGTTATGTAATTTTTTGTCATATAAAAAAAGTCAAAATGTCCATGTCTGCAACATATACAGGGTGTTCTGCACAAGAACCAACACAGAACAGGTGCGTGTTGAGCACCCCAAAATATGATGATTTAACGCAATTGCAGTAAATCAAGTAGTTTCCCCAAGGAGTTACAAAAGCCTAAAGTGGGGCCAAGTTTACTTAATTTTTGTTACTTAGATATTATTATTATGATTATTAGTTTTAATTGTGTTCTCATTTAAGTTGATTTTATTAAAAGTAATTTGCTATTATTAAAATTGAGAAATTTTGGTATTAATACATACATTGATTTAATTTTTCTAGTTTTTCTTGAAAAATATTAAGTTTATTAAAAAATAAAAAGAGTAAAAAAAGTTTTAAAATAAAATTTTGCATTATATAAAATTAAAAGTTTAAAAATTGGCTAGTGGACAAAAAAGTTATGTATAAGAGTGGGTTACTCCAAAACCACCCCTTAATATATTTCAAATAATTCTTACTCACCTCTAAATTTATACTTATACAGCGCCTAAATAATTTAACAATAAACGGTTGCAGGCATATTACTTTTTTTTTTTCGGAATTTATTTTCCGTAACTCCTTAGTGGTACAACATGGTATAGAGGTAAATTGCTTTAAATTATCTTATTTTGGAGTATTCTACACGCGCCTGTTCTGTGTCGGTACTTATACTAAACATCCTATACAAATAAAAATAATTTTTTTACAATTTGTCTTATTTATGATTTTCTTTTATTGACTGCAAAATAACAAACATTTTTATGAACACGCCATCTATTTCAGTACCATTTTTAGCAAGTTGAGGAAACAACCCCACCGATTATATAAATTATTATTTATTTCTAAAAATATTATAAAAAGAAGTAAAAGATTATAAAAAGCAAACGTAAAAAAATGATTTTTTAAATATTCTTTTACTTTGGGTTGCAGTTTCTTACTTGCCCGTACTCTTGGTAAAAAAGGTTTAAACAGATATACTTTGGGTTAATTTATTTATGTATAACGTATAATAAGTTATATTTAAAATTTAAGCTAATTTTTATCTCTACACAATGGAGTAAGGTTGCTTATGTAAAAGTACTTGCAAATAGGAATTCTCAAATGTTAAAAATTTGATCTGACATGACTTTCTTGTGAGTAACGTTATCAAAAATATTGAAAGGGGCCCATCTACTCAAAAAGTGTTCATAATATTAATCAGAGATAAAAATTATTTTATTATTAGGACAAAATATTATTTTATAAGTTCATTTCCAATGATAATAAAAAAAAAGTTTTTTTTTTTTTAAATTTCTCCATTACGGTCAATTTTAGAGAAATCATGTATATGACCAAATTTATAGAGAATATCGTCATAAAAAACTCATGTCAAAAAAGTTTCTTCTATAAGTATTATCAATAACAGAATTATACCAGAAAGTAGAAAAATGATCCTTAGTAAAGTACTATTACAATTACTTGCGGTTATATTTTGATAGGAAACTTGGCAAAAATGTATTTGTCAGAAATCAGAAATAGAAAAAAAAAAATAGTTTAATACCGGATAATATTTTTTGTCGTGCATAATTGTTTAGGCTTATAAATAGATCTGGCAATAAATGATTAAATTAATTTTTCAAAGTAATACCACGAGTCCCCTATCATCTAACTACATTTTTTAGTTTCCACAAAGATCCTTTAATTTTGAAAAACAACGGAAAAAAACCGATCACTAAAATTAGTTTGTTTGAGTGATGAAATAATGGCGTTTGACAAAAGACAAGTGGTATTTGAAAATATTATTTTTTGAATCAATTTTGTTTAAAAAAGACAACCACATATTTGGACAAGTTATTAATCTAAAAGCTTCTACAAGTATTTGTTAAACATACCATTAATATGTGAAACTGATACAGATTATAAACAACAGTGTCCTCGTGATTAGAAGCTAGATATAATGGGACTTCGGGGACCACAAAAAGACGTGTTAACTGAATAAAGCAATTTTTATTTAACTATCAATAATATCATGATATGCACGACAACAATAAGTATATAGTTTACACTCAGTTCATAACTCAACGAGTAAACTCTAAAACAGAAAAAATTATTTAAAAACTATCAAACCTGACAAGTATATCAAGTAGATTTTAGGGTTCATCTGTTTGTCAAATCTGAGTTTTTTAAGGTTAACATTAATTTGACAAGTTCGTTGTTTTAGGGTTAACATTAGTTGTCACTTTTTAATTTGATAACTCCCATGTTGTGGCGAAGTTCTTTAATGCGAGGCTTGTTAAGTGCCTTTCTAGAAATATCGGCTCCTTGCTTCTCTGCTGTTATGTGTCGATTTTCAAATATTCCTTCCTTCACTTTTTTTTTAATAAAATAGTATCGCACATCTATGAGCTTTGAATTCTTGTGATATTCAAAATTGTGCACCAGTTTAACAGCACTAGCGTAAACTGGGATTTCCGGTACTCTATTTTTCTAAATTTCTTTCAGTAATCTCTTCAACCATACTATTTACTTTGCTCCTTCGCAGCTTGCAATATATTTCATCAAAATCTATTACTGTTTGTTGAGAATAGTCATTTTCAAACCTTACTATCATAGGTATCTTTCAGTTTAAAGATATATCAATTCCTGATAATTTTTCTACTTTTCTGTCAAGTACCATTCTACAACAATGAATGCATGTCGCCATCCATGGCACTCCTCCACTTGTCTGCATCGTCCGATGAAAGAGCCTCCTCCACAGTAGCTGGTTCCTCCATACAAATCATTGCACAAGCATCATATATACTTGGCCTTCTTATCTTGGTCCTGTCCCTAAGATTCATACCTTTTTGAATATCTAAAGGTGAGGTCGAACTGCTTTTAAAACTGTTCTCGAGATGTAAGTTTTTGATTTCTTGTATCTCACAGCTTTCTAATGGTTCAGTGTTCCCGTTAATTTCATAACTTATTTCAGTACTTGTAGGGAGTGCTCCTTTATCCTTAAAAACTACATCTTGACTAAGGATAACATTGTTCTTTTGTGACACCCATATTAGATATCCTTCTTTATTGTCACAGTAGCTAACAAATATTCCTTTTTCTGCCTTCTTGTCCCACTTTCTTCGCTTTGATACATGAATAAAACATTGGGTCCCAAAAATTTTAAAATGGTCTACAGGGGGTGTTTACCAGACCATAGCATTATTGGGGTTTCTACCTTCTACAGAAGTTGGTCCGGATCTATTTAAAACGTAGGCAGATATGTTAACGGCTTGCGCCCAAAGATTTACAGGAAAACTTTTAGCTTGTAGCACCGTGCGAGCCGATTCTACCAAGATTCTGTTTCCTCGTTCCGCAGCACCATTCTGTTCTGGTGTATAAGGCATTGTAATCCTATGTTTAAAACCGTATCTGGCAGCTAATTTCTTTATATCTTGATTTGTAAACTCCGTATCTCCATCAGTTAATAACTCTTTGACTACATGTCCGGCAACACTTACTTCTGCAAGAAAAGTTTCTAGTTTATTTTTAACTTCGGACTTTTGTTTTAAAAAGTATACAGTGCGATATATAGTAAAATCGTGTTTAAATACTAAATAATATCTAGCGCCACCAACAAAATTAACAAGCATCGATCCACAGACATCGGAATGAATAATGTCTCCAGGTTTTTCTGATTTATTGGTTCTAGTTTTAAAACTGAGAAGATGTAATTTGCCATACATACAGGAATCACACCACTCTTGATCAGCATGCACTTCAATACCACGACTTTTTAAGAAATTCTGTACGTGCGTTTTGTTTTGGTACAAAAATCGTTCGTGCCACAATTATAGGGTGTTTGTAGTGATAATTTGTACTTCAGCTTGCTTTTCGGGACAAATTACACTAATGTACATCCAGTATAATGAGCTTTTTCTAACTCCAGTGGCAACAACTTCACCGTCTTTGACAAAACTGCGGATATCTTTATTTAAACAGGAAGTAATGTTTTTATCTACAACTGCAGATATAGAGAAAAGGTTTCTTTCTACTTCAGGAACATACCAGACATCTTTTAGACAAATTTTAACCCATTTTCCCTTGATAAACATCTCAACATTAATTCATGACTAAATTCTTCGTAAGAAGAAAACCAACGACGGTTCATCGTCATGTGCTGGGTAGCACCGGAATCAGCTATCCACGCATGCAGAATGCAGAATCTTGAGAATCACTTTTATTGTTGTTTTTCTTTTTAAAAATTTGTTTGCAATTCTTTTTAATATGGCTATTTTTACCGCAACCATAACACTTAATTGATGATTTTTTCTCAGTTTTAGCATTCTTTTCTTTATTGAAGGATAAATGAGCTGTTTTACACTTAGAATTACAAACTTGTGCTCGTTCTTTCATTCGCAACTCACCAGTGCACAGACGCTTTTGCAATAGTGTTAATGTGCGTTGGTCTTTTGGTATAGATTCTCAAGCATTTAAAAACTCAAAATATTCGGAAGGTAGGGTATTTAGTACTCTATTGATGGATAGGGACTTTGGTAACTTCACTTTATCTTTTTTCCAAGTTTCTTCCTGTAGCTTTACCCACAACTTCTCCAGCTTTGTAATATGTTTGGCTACATCTTCTAGTGGATCTTTCTTTTTTACACCAAAGAATTGATTAAACAATCGATCCTGCCGTTGTTCCGTTCTTTGCTTGAATACGCTGTGAAGTTTCATCCACATTTCTTTAGCCGTCGTACACATATTGAATAATTAATTTCTGACTTTGACTTAGTCTAAATCGTAGCTATTGATTTTTCGAAAAATGCTATGTTGAGGAAAAAAGCTTTACAGCTGAAGCCATGGCCATGTTCACATGTTTAAATGGTACCATAGTAAATTATGATGACGTGACATCATCGCTAGTGTAAATGTGGTAAAAAATCGCCCGTTTTTTACACTAAAGGAGCTTAAAAGATTGTTAGGAATATTTTACATGTAGCGTTTGAAATAATAAACATTTAAAAATACATTTTGTATTATATTTATGTTAAACTACTTCGCAAACCCAAAATTACCGGTTAAAATATTTATATTTTAAAACAATAACCATAAATTTGTAATAGGCGACTCGCGAAACCCCTCTATAACGATTTACGATAAAATTAAGCGAGTTTTTTCAGAAGCTGTTCACCATATTGTATCCACCATTTTGTATTCTAACAAAATAACTGCAAGTTCGAAATCAGAGATGCACAAAACTCTTCTATACTTATTTACTTCAAAGTTAAGCGAGTTTTTTAGAAGATGTCCGCAATATTGGATCCGTCATTTTGTATCCTAACAAAATAACTCTATACATTCGTAATCAGTGACCCATAAAACCCCTCTATGCTGATTTATTTTAAAAATAAACAGGATTTTTCAGAAAATGTCCGCCATATTGGATGTGTCATTTTGTATTCTGAGAAAATAATTACATATTCGTAATTAGTGACATAAAAAAACCTTTGTACACCAAATTTTAAGTCTTGTATCTATAACTTTACTGTTAGCCAAGCTTTGGTCTATTTCCACTGTGCGCTGGCTAGCTAAATTCCCGATAATTTATCTTTTTTTTATTTTGAAAAAATATATAAAAAGATTGGTAAAATACGACTATTGTTGTTTATTTTTTAAAAATACCTATTATCATAATATAACCCCTTCAATATTCATTTTACTATTTATTTTGTACTGTTTTAATTACAGTTCAGAAAAAAAATTGTATTGCGTCTTAGGTACATTATTTAGCTGCAGTTCGTAGAGGTTAGGTAATTAAGTTTCGTTTCTTCTTTAATTTAAAAATCATGTTCTGGTTTTCCTAAGATAGATAATTCATATTAGAATTAAGGAGTAAAATATTATTAAAATATTATCTTTTGCTGAAACAGGCTCCATCTATAATCTAGAAATACTTTGTTATAAATTATTTGAGATAAAATTAATAGGAAAAATTTCTATTTCTGCATATGTGCAAATTTATAGGTCAAAAAAGTTACCAATTTATGGCACCAAAAATGTTTAGTTATTTACCCGAAACACTGAAAAATGAAGTAGCAATTTCTAAATATAAAAAGGCTCTAAAAATATTTGTTAAAGAAACAGAACGACTAGAATAATTGCGCATGTTTTTTTTTTCTCCAGGGCTCGTCTATGTGTCTCCGAATAACACTGAAGCCTATTAGCTTATTGTGTTTTACCCCATGTTAGTTCATAGCACCCACTCTGTCACCTTTGTATCTTGTACAAGTTTGTACAGATCCTTGGGTGAGTGGGTTCTATACGTTGTTGGATTAACCTGGGGTTGTCCAAAAAGAGCCTGTCTTTTGCGATCTAAAAGTTCGCATTCACACAGTATGTGTTTGGCCGTTTCTGGTTTCTTATGACATAGTCGGCACATGAATTCCCCATTGTACATGCCAATTTTGTTCAAGTGTCCCTTTACTGGGGCGTGCCTAGTCATGAACCCTGTTATCACTTTCAACTGGTTCCTATTCATTAAGAGTAGTTCTCCAGTTATTTTGGGACATGAGCTGCCTATGAAGGCTTTTCCATGTGGCAGACATCCTTTTCACGCCAAGGTCTTCAATTGCGCATGTTAATTGAAAATTAAAAAGAAAAAAATACGAAAATCTACAATTTACCTTATTCAGTAAAAAAAAGTTTTACTTGAGTAATATAACCTTTGTATTATTATTTTTAAATAGTTTAAATTTGTTAGTTCCTAGTATAGTTTAATTAAGTTCAAAAATTGTATAAATTATTTAATCTATACACAAGCACTTCAGCCTCGTAGAAATTGGAAATATTTATTGACATATTACCAATTGTTATTTGTTATTTATGTATTTACTTTTGCCAATAAATATTATTAGTATTATAGAGCCAAACAAGAATATTTGGTATAGATCGTGTGTGTTATTTATTATTTTGATTTATTATTTAAGGCTGATTTTTGATTTCCAGCTCATTCTGAAGAGGTCCATATGATTAATTATGACCTATTTGAATTTTATTGAATTAAAAGTAAAATAATTAAAAAAATATTATCCATTCCATAAATGTAAAATAATGAATGTGCAAAAACGGGATTTCTAAAAAATAGCCGAACAATTTGCGTTTAAAAAGAGATATCATCAAAATGGTGTAATTTTATTCACCCCCCAGGTATTCGGTCCCGTTAACGGAATATCAATAATTTATTTAGCATACACAGCGATCTGGCTTATCTGCCAAATACAATTATCGCTGAAACTGTACTTCGGAGTCCAATAAAAACCGAAAGGATTGTGTAATATTTCAGATAGCTCAAGACAAAGAGAAAATAGTCCCGGTAATACAAATTTAATCACCATTTTTCACCAATAACTGTAATCGTTACGCTAAAATTACGACCATCAGAAGAAATTCAATGTGGTTTATATTCAAATGTATGCGCTCCACTGTTGCAATTCGCAGTTTTTTGATCGCTTTAATATTTATTTAAATGCAGACCGTTTTCACTTGTCTCGAATTGGTCTTTTTTGTATGTTGTTAAAGGGGACCGTTTCTATGTAATCGAATTTGCGATATTTTTTCCTACATTTAAATTAATTTCAAAATTAGAGAAACAATAAATTTGTGGTTTTCACCTTATCGGAACTAAGGCCCTCATGGACAAACAAGAAAAAAACAAGAAACGATTTTATTTTGAACGAAAAACCTAAAATTTTCAGGTTTCTGAGGCATTGGCGTTACTTAGTCTAAAAACACAGAAAATAATAATAATAATAATAATAAAATGTCTTTCTTTGTTAAATGTAGAATACATTTGAACCTAGAAGGCGAAGATTAGCTTAGAGCTACTCTTTAACTCATAACGTTCTAGGATTACATAATAATAACAAATACAAAGAAATATACTCTTTTTTAACGATATAAAAAAAAATTAAATATTGAAATTAGGATTACTGAAAAATATTATAAACAACAAAAGAAAAGGTTACTGTCTAGCTAAAAAATCTGATGTGTCCAACACATGACTTTTCTATCTAGTTATTATAGGCTTTTTCCGGTTATTTTATACAACCTATTGCAGCACCTCTATAAATTTTTAGAGAATAAACTAAATATATACATTTTCCAAATACATATACCTAGAAACATTTTTCTATAGATATTCATTGAAAACGAAAATACTGAAAAATTTAAATTTAGAACTTTTCCTCCAATTTTTCCATTACGGTCCATTTTAGAAAAATCATGTATAAACAAAAATTATACAGATCGATATCGCAAACAACTTTTAGCTCAACAATTTTCTTAAAAATCAGAATTTTTGCACATTTTGTCAAATTTCTCGAATACTGACCATTTCAGAAAAATTTGACATAAAGCAAAATTTATAGATAATAATATTAGAAGTAACGTTTATTTAAACAAAAGAATATTCTTCTTAGTATCTTCTGTTGCCATATTTTAATCTTAGCTTATTATTTTTTATTTAGTGTCCACTGTTGTAGAGCATTGTTGGTCTAATTATTGATTTGTACAGACTTCCTTTTATTTTATTTTAATAAATTATGTAAATACCATATCTTCTTTGCTCTTTGTTAGACGGAGATCTATTTTAGCTTGTTTGTTACAAGTGTTTGTAATGAAAATCCCAAGATTTATGTGACTGTTTATTTAATCTATTGCTATTTGTCCTACGATTTTAGTTTGTAATTCTAGCTTTCCAGGGTTTTTTCTTAAATGTTTGCTCTATAATTGCATGTATTGTATCTTATTTTAATTTTTTTTAGCTCTATGGTTTCTACCGTGTCTAATAACTGTTCTGTTATGTTTTTAAGCCTGTTTTAGCTTCTCTCTAACAGTGCGACATCATCTGCGTATGCTAATGCATGGTGGCATCTGTTGATGAGGGTTCCATAACTGTTTATTCCACTGTTTTTGATAACTATTTCAAGAGCTAAGTTAAAAAGAATTGTCGATAACGGATCTCCCTGTCTAAGTCAGTTTTTGGACTTTAAATTCTTTTGTTTTCTCTTCTGCTATTCTTATTGCTCTATTGCTCACCCAATGCTTTACAGGATCATGTTTGTTAGTTTTACAAGTTTAAGAGGCATTTTGAGTACTTTCAAAGCATTTTCCAATTTTCGTCGATTTGCTATATCATATGCGTTTTTAAAATCAATAAACATAATACGGTTCGGTATTTGGTATTCGTAGCAACGTATAAGTATATGTTTTTAAATAATTATTTGATCATTCCTTGACCCACCTTTTTTAAAGCCGCATTGGTATTTTCCGATAATTTGTTCTGTTTCTATTTATGTTCTTCTTCTTGAAAGTGACTAACGTTCAGCACAGCTATATCTCCATAGTTTTCACAATCTGCTGGGTCCCCTTACTTCTCTATTGGTAGAATTATTTCTTTCCTTTAATTTAGTGGCAATTCTTCCGCTATCCATATTCCTCTGATAAGTTGTCATATTTCGATAATTAGTTGTTGTCCTCCATATTTTAGGTTCTTTGCGTTAATTTTGTTTGAGTGAAATATATTTTTTAAATGAACGTAATAAATGATCTTTCATCATAATAAAAGAAAACAAATACTTATTTGGAAAGTGATTGATAAATTGTTTTTAGGCAAGTCTGGCACTGAACCAATCAACCAAGAAAGAAGACACTAAAGGACTAAACCATTTGAGTTAATCTAGTATTGAAAAATCAGATCATAGTGCAAAAAGTGTATAGGTTTAATATTAGGTGTAAAAAGGCCCTAAGAAACACTATTAAATAGGACTTTAATTTAAAAATATTCTGAATCGTATTCATTTAGGTTTCAATTAAATTACCCATTGATCGTTTCTAGTAATCGATTGAAATACGAAAATATCCTGCAAATGGTATTTTGTTAAATAAAAAAATAAAGTCGTTGTTATAGTTTTTTTATAAATGTCTGTTAAATATTAGAATGATCTGTTTTGTGAGTAAAATGCCTATAAATTAAATTTGAATGTCGACTCCAACTTACACCCTTTCTAATAAGAAACTGCTGTCGAATACGGCACACTCTGCACCCCAAACCAAACATCATACACAAAACATACGAGCCTTTAACTACGCATTGTGTTTATGACATATATATTTCGAGCCGAATAATTTGTTTTTGGATGAAATGAGCTGCTTTTCACGTTAGTTTGACAGCCGAGATCGATTGTACCAACATGTGGTAATGAGAAACACTTGTTGTGCCCGTTTATTGTATAGTGACTCATCTGTTTTTTTAATTTCCCAAATGATGGATGACATCAGAGTGATAAAATCAAATTTGGAAACTATGAATTGTCCGATACGATCCTATTGTTTGGACGTGTTATTTAAAATTCGATGTGTGATCAAGCCCTATAAATATTTATAATATTGATACATGTGTTTTCTGGTATGAATAGACTCTCGGCCGAAAATCATATTTATAGAGAATTTATGTCCTGTTGCCGGTGTTATCCTTATGGCCGATCTATATTGTATGCTGGGCTACAGGACGAAATAACTCAAATTGATCAAATTGTATTGTTTTTCATGTTTGGATACTTTGTTAACTGTATTGATTTTGCGTTTGTAAATGGTTTTTAAATATTTTCCGAATCATTATTTTCTAAGAATGAAACAATATACATGATGTTTAAGACTGAAATCTACATACGTAATTGTAGACTTTTTCATGAAAAGAATATATTGGGAGTAACATTATTATATCTGATTTTAATGCTGTTTGGGGCAGCGGTACATGAATAGTTATGTTTAGGTTGGATTATAAAATTATTTTTTATGGATATTTATCATTATTGAAAGGAACATAATAATAATTAATTAAATATAAATATTACAAATAAAACAAAAAAAAAACAAATAAAGTAAGAAAGACACCCACTGATGATCTGTAAAAGGTTGATCATGGGCTACTTTTTACAAATAGAACTTTATTATTGATAATTAAAACATGTTTGCTTAAAAAAATTAGACCAGTAGTAAGTAATATGAATAAATAAGTATTAAATAAAAATTAATGATAAAAGATAGTCAAAGATGCTACAAAAAACCTCTACAGATCTAAGGTAAATAGATTAGCCAAACTACTTCTTTGATTGTTTGAATACTATTAAACAGGTTAACCCTACCTTTTTAAAATATATAGTACTTTTGGTTGCATTACTTTTTTATTAAACTTGCGGAAATAAAATCCTTAAAAATGTATCTTCAAGAGTAACTCTCAAAAATATAAGAAAATGGGAACCTTGAATAAGTTGTAGAATGAACAAAAATGATCCAGATTGCATTTCCTTAGGTAAATATTAAAAATAAAAAAGCAAATTATGATACATCTACACAGGCGCTGATAAAACTGTCGAAACTCATCTTCTAGGTAAACCTAATAAGTTTTGTTTTGATCCTGCTATTTCTGAAGATCATAAAAATCAAATATAATATTTTTTACTAATAAAATGTCTTTTGGCGATAAAATAATTTACACATACGGAAATACTTATACTATACTATACTATACTATATTCTATACTGGATTCAATATAAAATCCAATGCACGTCATTTATCATTTATGAAGTCATAACATAATCATCAAATAGTCGAAACATGTAAGATTGTAAAAAATTTTATTTTGAAAATGTAAGGTTATGTTTTTTTTTCTTATTTCTGATATTTTTTTTTTTTTTTTTTTTTTTTTTTTTTTTTTTTTTTTTTTTTTTTTTTTTTTGGCATAGACTTTTTTGTCATACAGCCAGTCACAAAATGAAAGAGGTAAATCATTAAATATTTCATTTCAAATAACAAGAGGATTAAACGGGGACACTCGCTTCTCGCCTAGGGACCCATCAAGGCATTACAGAAAAACAGACTACACTAGGTCACGGTAAGGAGGTAAAATAAAACAATAGGAAAAAAAACAAAGGTAACGAGTCTAAGAGAATTACTAATCACAAGCGTATACCTGATTCCATTAAAAAATTAAGCAAGCAGTCATAAATGTTTGTGCAATTGGAGGACAATAAACTTTGGATATTCCAAGGGGAGCATATTTTGCATTTAAGCAGGTCGTTATATAGCTTGTCAGAGAATTTTTTGTTTTTAGTACAATTAAAGAAGATATGATCCAGATCTCCTTTTTCATTACACGTCTCGCATTGGTCACTTTCAGAGACTTTAATTTTGTATAAATGGCTAGGATAACAGGCATGACCAAATCTCATCCTAATCATTGTCGATATGTACTTTCGCGGTATTTTATAATGCTTGTACCAAGGGATCTTAGGAATGTTTAACTGAAGAGTCGTATACCTCGTTGGGTTTGTAAAACAATATTCCTGCCACAAGTGTTGCCATTTATTGAATTGATTTCTTTTTAATATTGCAGTGACATCAGAAACAGATAACTTATATGACGTATTAGAACCTGTTACAGAGCCTTTTTTGGCCAACAAATCTACATGTTCGTTGTGCTTCAGCCCAATGTGAGCTTTAATCCAAATAAAATGCACGTTCTGGTCTCTTTCTGAAAATGTTTGGATAAGTTTCTTAATTTTTATTACAAAAGGGCAACTCGATGTATTAGGAAGCCCATTTTTTTTAATAGATGTTAAAACTGAGAGGGAATCTGATACAATAACTATCGTTTCTCTGTTGCAGGAAGAGGCGTAAATAAGTGCTTCGTAGATAGCTGCAGCTTCCGCAGTATAGATGGAACATTCTTGTCTAATTTTAAAAGATTTTTCTATGTGCTCTTTAGGTTCAAAGAAAGCAGAGCCTACGCCATTAGCTGATTTGGATGCGTCCGTATATAATATTAAGGCATCTTCAAAATTATTTAAAATAGAGAGTAATATATTGCTACTTATAGATATATTTTCTTCATAGTTTGGTTTAATAAAGGAAATGTCTGAATAAAAGCTAAAAAAATCATTAATTTCAGGGTGGTGGGTTGTTTTATACAGAGCACTTACAATATTGCTATTGTTTTGTAAAGCGAGACAAAGGGGTGGGGATTTTTTTTTAACCCAATATTTATTAGTCAAATCATAACTATTTAATATGATAATCTGATGAAATAATTTAGGATTATTGGTATAGACTTTAATTAACATTTTTTCACTGAGATAATTTCTTCTTATTTCCAAAGGAGGTTCCAGAGCTTCCACGTGTAAGGGTTGAATAGGAGTAGACTTCATGGCACCTAAAACTGTCCTTAGAGCAGAGTTTTGAAAAATATTGATTTTGTTTAATAGATTATTACTAGCAGAACCATATAATGTACATCCGTAATCCAGGATAGAGCGAATATAAGCTCTATAAAATAATTGAGCAATTTCAATATCAGCACCCCACCAAGTCTTACTAACCGATTTTAAAAAATTTACTCCTTTATTGCACTTATTCAGCGTATTATCAATATGGGATTTCCACGTCAGCTTTCTGTCCAGAATCATACCCAAGTACCTCGCTTCATTTTGAATCATGAAATCGTCGGGTCCAAACATGATGTTATTCATATTAGGTGAATTGTGTCTTGTAAAAATACATATCATAGATTTGTTAACTGATAATTCAAAGCCATTTGTGGTCAACCATCTTTGTAAAACTAAATAAATATTTTTTAGGTTTTCTAAGGCGGTTTCAATTTTTTTGTGTTCAGTGTAAATACAGAAATCGTCGGCATATTGTACAATATTAAATGATAATGTATTATTTATTTGAATATTATATAAATCAGTTGTGTACATATTAAATAAAACAGGGCTCAAAACAGATCCTTGAGGTAACCCTTTATTATTAAGTCTAGGGCCTAACACAGATTGATTTGTTCGCAAGTAAATTGATCTGTTGGTGTAAAAATTTATAATACTGATTGCAAATTGTTTTGGGATATGAAATATTTTAATCATTTTATCTAGGAGAAGTGGCAAAGACACAGCGTCATATGCACCTTCGATGTCAAGAAAAAGGACAGGTAAATAATTGTTTCTTGAGAAATTGTTTTGAATATCTACCACCAAAGTACTTAAGGCATCCATTGTGCCAAAACCCCTTTTAAAACCATACTGATTTTCTGGAAGCAGCTTTTGTTGCATTAACCACCATTCCAACCTAAACTTAATCATCCTCTCTAAAGTTTTAAGAACACATGAAAGCAATGATATGGGTCTATAAGATTCAGCTAAGTTAGGGTTCTTCCCTGATTTAGGTACGGGTACAACAATAATTTTTTTAAATACTTCTATGTTAATGCCTTCAATTATTATTTGATTAAATATATTTAAAAGTAGATTTTTAGCAGTGTCTGGTAAATTAAAGAGCATAGGGTATTTAATTTGGTCATAACCAGGAGAAGTATTGTTGCGGTTATCAAGTGCAAAATCCATTTCTGTTCGTGAGAAAGGGAGTAATAGGAAATGATTAGAATCAGTAACCTTAGTAACTTTAGGTATTGGGGTGCTTACAAACGGGGGTGCAATTTTATTGTAAAAGTCGACTAACCATATATCCTCTAGGGATGAGAATTTGGGGTTATTTACTGATTTCCTTGACATTTTTTTTGCTTGATTCCAGATAACGGTGGATGGAGTTTGTTTGTTTAAAGAGGAACACCATTTGATCCAACTCTGTTTAGCTTTAAGCTTTAAAAACCTTTTAGTACGAGCACTGGCTTCCTGACACTTGACAAAATTTTTATAAGAAGATGTTTGCTTATAAAGAGTTAAGGCGTTTTTCCTATCTTCAATAGTTTGGTCGCATTCCACATCCCACCAAGGAGGAGGAGGTCGTTTTTTGGCTTTATATGGTTTGTATTCTGGGATGGATTGGTGAGCTGCATTGTCAATGCAACTCATTAAAAAATTGTACTTTTCACTAGCATTTAAAGCATGAGGTGGATTATCATTTATATATGTTTCAATTAATTGTGTGTATAAAGGCCAATTTGCTTTCTTTAAATTCCATTTACTTTTAGGGTAAATTATATCATTATTTTTTTCTGTATTTTCGATGTCTATTTTAATAACGAAGTGATTTGATCCTAATGTATCTACATCTACCGCCCAGTTGGTTTTATTAAATATTTGTGGTGAACAAAAGGAAATATCTATCATAGAAAGGCTCCCAGGACGAGTTTGACAAGTAGGTTCGCCATTATTCATTACTATTAAATCTAAATCATGTACAGTATTTAAAATTTGTTGACCTACAGAATCGTTTTTTGCAGAACCCCAAATAGAATTATGCGCATTCATATCGCCTCCAATAATACAAGGTTGGTTAATTTGTGAGAATAACTTGTGCCAATCTTCAGTTTTAGTTTTAGTTTGTGGGCATCTGTATACCGAGAGAAAATTTAAATTGCTGTTGTTATATTTTATTTTAATCCCACATGCGAGTAATTCATTATTAAAATTTTTATTGATTTCCAGAGCCTCGAATTTAATATTTTTTTTAATAAATATTGCGACTCCAGCATAGCCGTCGTCACGATCTTCCCGTACCAAGTGGTATCCGGGAAAATTGTAGACAATATTTTGTTTAAACCAAGTTTCACTTATAAGTGCTATGTCAATATCTTCATTTAACAAAAAATTCATTAAACTATTTTTATTTGAAACTGCAGAGCGAGCATTCCATTGAATAATTTTTATTTTATCTTTTAAATCCATTGCTAATTTTTTTTAAGGGCTTCATCCAGTACCATATTTATATTTTTAGCAAGTGTGTCACCATCTATAAATTTAGCTTCTTCTATAGATTTAATATTTTTCAAAATTTCAGTAAAGTGATTGACCAGTGAGTTTATCAGAGTAGTTTTTTGTTGAACAAAGGTGTGGTAATTTGGTGGATATGGATTAGGTGGCAAAGGCTGAGAGGGCCCAAATCTAAAAGGAATAGTGGGTGTCTGTGTAGGGGATTGAGGAGTCGGAGAAGTTGCCTTCCTTTTTTTATTGTTATAATGTGTAGTTTTACTGTTACCAGGCTGTGTTAAACTGTGTGTTTGAAAGTGAGGTTTACTAGATGATGGTTGTGTTGAAAAAAATCTTTCAGAATTATGATTGGGAAGTTTTGGAAAATCAGCTTCCAGATTTGATAAAACTGAAAAGTTGTTTCTACATGTGAGTCCAGAATATGAAGATTCACAATATTTTTTAGCCTCTAAGAAGGAAATTTTTTCTTCAATCATAATATTTTTAATTTTTTTTTGTTGTTCATAGTAGGGACAATTTTTGGAAATGGAAATGTGGTCAGTGCTTTTGCAATGTATACATAACATTTTCTGTTCAGAACATTGGTGATTGTCAGTCTTAACAGCACTACAACGTATGCATAATTCGTCAGTGCCTTTACACTGCTTGGAAATGTGACCGAATTTAAGGCATTTGAAACACTGCGTAATTCTACCAATAAATTGTTCAACTTGGAAATGTACAAAATTAGCTGTTACAGAATTTGGTAAGATATTACCTTCAAAGGTAACTACGATAGTTTTTTTTGGTACATACTCTATTTTTCCATCCCGTTCAACCTTTCGGTGCAACCTTTTGATATCAATAATACGAGAACTAGATGTCATGTTTTCTTTTAAATATTCAATGTCATATTTTGTATCAACGTCTCTAATTAAACCCTTAATTTCAAGTAGGTGATTAGGTATATACGCTTTTAAATTTTCTGTAATTAATTGAGTGTTTGTAACTAATTTATTAGCATCTAATATAGACTTTAATATAACTTTGATGCGGTTTCTACCGATACTTTTAATTTCTACAATATTATTGATTTTTAATTTTTTATGTAATATGTGACCTACTGTCATAGGGTGCAATCGGCCTATATTCTGTTCATTATTGCTACTTTCAATATAAACACAACAATTGTGGAAATTGTACTTATCTGAATTAACATTAAACAGTTTTATCACTTTCGTTTTTTGGAGGTTTCTGATATAACTAATGGGAAAATTGAATTTCTTTGTGCACAATAAACATCTGAACAAAATCTGTAAACATGTCAGAAATAGTTATGAAATAGTAGTTTTTTGTAACAAAAGTGGATGTGATGGCCATATCACACGAAGACGAAATTCTAAGTGCAATATGAACAATCCACTTGAGCCGTACAGTATATTTTTTCTACGACCCACTAACGAAAATCTACAAATATTAACAATTATTTTTGGTCATTAAGGTAAAATAATTAATTAAAAAATGATTTATGACTTTTACTAATCAATAAAATATACAAGAACAAAAAAGAAACAATTGATTTAATTTTTTTCCGTTTTACAATTTTACATGCTTGTTTTTTACACAAATTTTCTGCAACATTTGTAATGGTAAAGTAAAGTAAACTAAACTAACCTAAACTTGATATTTAATTTCAGTTAAACGGTGAATTTTAAAATTATATTTTAAAATCTTGTGAGCCATAAGGCCTCCCCCACCCTTTTCAGATCTATTGTGAATATTTTTTAATCGTTATTTAGAGTACCTTGTCTAATTTGGTTTTTTGATATATTTTTGCAGTATCACAAAACGTGTTTCCTCTTCTTCGTGGCAGAATAGGCGTAAGGTATCTTCTATCAGTCCAAAATTATACATATGTTTGTTAAGCCTACAATGCCCTGTTAATCGACCTATTACTACTCTAGTATTTTTCCTATCATGGCTTAGTAGATGCTCGGCGAGTTAGGCGATGGTAATTTAAATAACTCACTAGCATTTCTGTTCTAGTGAATTTCTCATAATTCCTGAAATGTTTTAAAAATCCGCTTCTTTGTGCATGTTCTGATAGCTGTCTTTGTGACACGACAGGAGGGTTCTAAGCTTGTTATTCGATACTTGTTACTAAAATAATCTTTAACTAATTCTACTGTTACTGACTTCACCTATTATTTTTATAATTTATTTATTAGTACACTTAGATTTATCGTTTAAAACGCCCGTTTCAGATCTACAAAAACAATATCTATTACACTATCATTATTATTAATTTATTTTCTCCAATTTGAGCACACTAACTAAATGGCAGTTTCACATTAGTGTTTCCCATGAACATATAACAGACGATTTTCCTGAACAAAGGCTTGGAGTTGATCCCTGATTATAATTTTAATTACTTGATCGATAACTGGTAGGAGGTTTATAGGTTGACCGTCTTTGGGACGACACTTTAGCAATTGGTAGAATTATGATAACTTTTAGGTCTACTGGGAAACGACCTTTCGTGATGACTAAATTTACCAAATTAAATAGATGATATCCTATGACAAAATTAAAATATTTGAATAATTTTGCAGTTAGGCAGTTAACACCAGTATTATTATTTTTTAGAAAGAACACAGTTTTCTGTATATTATTTATTTACCTTTTGTAAATTTTTAGTCAAAACTGGTGCACTGTTTATGTTCTTTGCTATATACTATTTATATATGATGCTATCATAGTAGTATTTATTATAAACTATTTCTAAAATTATGTCAAAGTACTACGACTTTTAAAAAGTACCTACAAAAAAATATTTTTCTTATTTTGCCATAAAAATAGCTATTAATGCAACCAGTTACAAAAGGCTTTATTTAATGTAATGAGTGAATCTTTGAGGGATAAGCAAAGCGAGATCCCGTAAAATGAAAAAGGTTTATTTTATTTCTTTTCTTTTCACAACTGATGACAATGAATTTTTCGTAATAAGTTTCATAATGTTCAACTTTATGCAACTGGTTGCATAAAGTAGATCTTTTTGATACTTGTTGCGATTACAAAAATGTCACTTTATGTGTCAATATAAGAAAAAAATATTTTTAAATTCAAAAGTTGAAAAATTGTTTAAAAACTAATTATTAAGAAATAGGATCTCTAAAATAAAACGTGCTAATTCGAAATCAGTTTTTTTTTAACCTGAAAGGCAGAAAGTTGAAGAAGAAGCAGCAGAAGAGGAAGAAGAAGCAAATGAAATCCCTGTGTACACCGCTGAAGAACCCACAGAAGAGGAGATAATGGAAACTGTTTCAAATAAAGAACAATAAAAGCCCCGGATCAAACAAAATTACCGCAGACAACCTAAAATATAGAGGAGAACAACTTATAATACAAATAATACAACTAATCAAAGAAATATGGAAAGCGGAAGAAATGCCAATAAATTGGAGGAAAGCAGTAATACTGCCAATATATAAGAAAGGGGACCCAGCAGACTGTGAAAACTATCGAGGTATAGCTTTGCTGGACGTTACACATAAGGTACTAGCCACGTTAATAAAAAGAAGAATAGAAGTAGAAGGAGAAAAAATTATCGGAGAATACCAATGTGGCTTTAGAAAAGGCAGGTCAACGACTGACCAAATCTTTATTTTAAAACGGGTACTCACATGTTGCTACGAATACGAAATACCGACACATATCATGTTTATTGATTTTAAAAGCGCATATGATACAGTAAATCGACGAAAATTGGTAAATGCATTGAAAGAACTAAAAATACTTCCTAAACTTGTAAAACTGACAAACATGACCCTGGAAAATACAAGGTGTGCAATAAGAGTAGGAGGTGAGGAAACTGAAGAATTTGAAGTTCAAAACGGGTTTAGGCAGGGAGACCCATTATCCACCCTTCTTTTTAACTTAACCCTTGAAATAGTCATCAGAAACAGTGAAATAAACAGATATGGAACCCTGATCAACAGATCCCACCAAGCATTAGCATACGCCCATGATGTTGTACTGTTAGCGAGAAGCCAAAAAGAACTTAAAAACATAACAGAACAGTTTTTAGACGCGGCAGGAACAATGGGGCTAAAAATAAATGAAAAAAAGAGTCAGTACATGCAACCGAAAAACAAACATTTAAGAAAAAATCCTGGAAAACTAAAACCATAGGAAAAATAACAATAGACGAAACAGACAGTTACATGTACCTCGGTGTTCTCATTACAAATAGATGCATAGAACAAGCTGAAATAGATCTCCGTCTAGCAAAGAGCAATAGATGCGCAGGAGCATTACATAATTTACTTAAATCTAAAGAAATGTCATTAGAATTAAAGAAATGTGTGTACAAAACAATAATCAGACCTACAATGCTATATGGTAGTGATACATGGACACTAAGTAAGAAAGAACAAACCAAAATTGAAATATGGGAACGGCAGATACTAAGAAGAATATATGGAGGCAAAAAGACAGAAGAAGGATGGGAAAGACGAACAAACAAAGAAATTTACTAAATACTTAACGAACCCAACATATACGAAATAATTTAGTCAAAAAGGTTAGAATGGTTGGGGCACTTAGAAAGGACAGTAAAAAGAGTAGCTTGGACAACACCAGAAGGAAAAAAAAAGAGAGGAAGGCCTAGAAGAAAATGGAGGGAAGCGATTATAGAAAATATTAAGGAAAAAAAGATCATCAACTGGAAACAAATGCCAAGAATAGGGACGAATGGAAGAAACTAACCAGGCCATAGACCTTAACGGTCTGATTCGAGCCTTATATATATATATTTTTTTTTTGTATTTTTCCATTTTTCCTGTTTTCCTGTTTTTTTCTTCTTGAATATCTTAACGAGATATGCAAATTTTTATTATACAGGGTGTTGCTTTTTTAGTAAAAATATATGGCCAAATTGTATGATTCCGGACCTGGATTTAAATTATCATTATTATGGTATCATGAGTATAAGCTATTTGTTAAATTTTATATTTTCATACCGTATGTTTGTTAAGTTTTAGGAAAAAAAATATATATTTAAAATCAATATAACAGCCTATACAAGGTCCCATCCATTTTGATGACAGAATATTTCATGTAGGAAAAACTTGGTGTGACAAATTCGCTCTGAGACAAATACATGAAATTAGCACCTTATATAAGTATATTGAGACAAGTTAGCACCTGGTATAAATAAAATGATGCATGTTAGTGTCTGATATAAATAAATTATCTCAAAAAAAGTGCTTTAAAAATATCATAGACCTTTTATTTTGACAAGCACTAAATTGTCCCAATGGATGGATGCTCTGCTGAAAATCATGGTGCTCTACAAATTTGTTTTGTTGTATATGGCTCAAGGCTGCACAGGTTTGATAAATTAATTGTCATGCGTTAATTTGTCTTACTTTATTTATATCAGGCGCTGACTTGTCTCATATGTATTTGTCCCAGAGCGAATTTGTTGAACCTAATTTTTCTCGCGTTGAATTATCTCGCTTATCTTTTTAAGATAATACCTGTAAAACAACTTTTCAAAATAATCTCGCCAATTATCTTCAGAAATATACTAGACAAATATGTTTACAGAAATGTTGATTGACATATAGAGGGTGATTATAAGGTCATTGAAATAATAAGCATTTTCAAATTACTTTTCAGAAAAATTAAAATTTAAAATAAAAATCACATGATTTAGGTCTGGTGATTTCTGTGGCTGCGCAACTCAATGTTAACTAATCCTTCTAATAAGGCAAGCGATTCAGACACCGTGGTCACCAGAGCTAAATTTTTGTGATTTTGTTTTCAAGATTTTCTTTGGGATATTTATTTTTGAATTTTGTTAATTTCAATGATTTATAAACGTAGTTAAAAAAAATATAATAACTTAGGAATCGCTCTACTTTAGATGTTCTTCATGTCTAGATATTTTTAAACAGCAATATTGTTCATACAGGAGACCGCAGGAATTATTTTAACAACAGTAGATTATTTCTGAGAAATCAAGAAATTGGAAAGAATTGTGAGAACTGTTGAGAAATTATGAAAAATAATAGAAAATTTTCGTGGAACTGCTGTGAAATTCCGGAGACATACGAGAATTTTCAATGAATTGCAGAGCAATTGCAGGGGGATTAAGAATACTATGGGAATGACGAGAATTAAATAGTAAAAGAGAATAAGATTTACAAATTGTATTCTGCAGTTAGCTTTTCGTATTCTGCTAAATAACATTGGGTCAAATGTTATTCAATGCTGAAACACAGGGTGTTAAAATTTATTTTTATTTTATTATTTAACGTATTGACCGGAAATTTGGTGTGGTTTTGTTTTTGGAATGATAAATCCTAATTTTGTAATAGGATGCCATATATTCTTAAACTGTATTTTTCAAAACTCTGGGGCTCTATAGAGATCAATGAAGGATTCCACGAAACTAACAAGCTATCTGAAAAAATAAAAAAAGTGATCAAAATTAACGTTAATTTTCTAACTCTTTTTGAAGCAAATAAATACTTTTTGAAATTATTGTTTTTGTTTTAAATGATCCACTAAGAGATTGTATAAAGATATCAGACAAGCTCTTCTCACCCTGCATAGACTACTAATTTACTTAGGGTTATTACTAGGAAGTCACCTGTTTGCCGAAGTATCCATCAACAATGCTGTCTCCATAAGATAAATCAAAGGTCATGGTATATTGAAAGACAACGATTTACTAGCCAAAAAAGCAGCCAGTCAAATACTTTTTGGTCCTGGCCCTTCTATTTGACTAAAACCATCGAGATAGAATTAAGTAGACACGACATGAACACTATTTTGCGATATGACAGATGAACGCACTTCGTGTCGCGAAAAAGTGTATCTAATATGGCGACTTGAGTTGTATTTTGATCTATTTAAAGTCAATAATTTTATATTTTAAAACTGACGGAATAAAAACGATTTTGTATCATTTAAAAAAATGGCATTTATTCTCACCAATACTGACTATCTTGAGTTTGATAGATGACGTAAAAGTGTATTTAAAATATGTGGATACTTTAGTTTTTCCTCTTTATTCTATCTTAATGGATAAACCTAATTAAAGAACATTCCCTTGTGAAATTCTAGAAAAGCTGAGATGAAACAATGAACTGCAGAGTTGCCAGGAAGCTTCCTGACATCACAGTAAAAAATACTTGACAGTGATTACTAGTATGAATGTTTTGGGATTAGACAGAATCCGTGTCTGATCACAGGCATTTTGATTGGCAATTGCCAAATACGCAAGCATCTCCATAGCATGGAGCTTGTCAGAATCCTCACTCTACAGGGGGTGCAAACAAGAAAATAAGACCATCGAACATATTCTCTATGATTGCCCTACGCACTTGTTTAGAAAATTTGTAATCGGCGAGTTTTGGTTAACGTCACCCGATATTAGAGAATTACCTTTTGGCAACGTTATCAACTAAATCAAATATGTAGACTGGTTGACGAGCTAAAATGAGCCCACTAATTCGTAAGGATGTACAATAGACCTAGTAAGATATAAAACTATACTATTGAAACAAACCAGGAGTTCCACGATAAAAGTGAGTATTAAAAAGGGTTTCATTTTTTAAAAATTTTAAAAAACGCTGATCTAACGAATGAAGAAATAACCCATATGAAAAAAGTATACATATGACATAGGCATAAATTGGACTGACTTCGAACAATATACATTTAAAATTTTCTTGACATGCCTAGTATCTATTTATGGCTGTGAAAGTAAGTTTCACAAATTATTTGTTTATTTGAAAATATTATTTTCCTTAAAAATGAAGAAAAGATGTTTTACTAAAAACAGCTAATATATAATACCTTTCTGATACTTTATCGCCCTGTACCTCATTAGTTGATGAGAATAGACATAATGCTATTTAGAAAAATAAAAATATATTTATATCCCGAACCTGTGATTGAAATATTGGCCATTCCTTTTAAAACAAAATGTATAACGTTATAAAAGTTTGAAGCTACATATTGTTAATATGTACCTTTCTTTTTTACAGGTAAGTACTAAGACCAAATTCTGCATTGCTACAGGGTACCTTATTCGACCGTAAGTATTATCTATATGGAATTTTTCTACATTTCCATAAATAATAATATAACATTGAAAGTTATGAATTATGATTTCGGATAAAAGTTAATTCAATTTACTAAAACACTTGTAGGTAATTGATGTAGTAAAATTAATAAAAAAAAACTAGAATTATGATATATAAGATACTCCTCACAGTTTAACAGAGCATCCCCTTAACCCCCATCTACAATAAAAAAAATTCATAATCAATACGCTGCAGTGTTCCCTTGACGTTTTGTAGTGTTTAACGTCAATTGACAGTGTGTTATTAAAGTTGTTTACAAAAACGTATTAAAAAAATATGAAAAAAAAATGATTTACCAGTGAACAAATATCTAAGGATAATATAATGACCTTTCTATAAAAGAAAATAAATATAGTCCTAAAAATTAGATAGTGGAAAGGCTTACTAAAAAAATTACATTGGGCTGAAGACCAAATGTTAATAGATTTTATTGCTGAGTGCTAAAACTATAAATGGCTGAAGGCCTGAGTATATAAAAAAAAACTAGTGATTGACGATTCGACCGCGTGCCTTTACGGAGCGTTAAAATACGAATTGAACATGTTGCGAGGTGTTGAAAACTAGGACTTCCCTGTCATTATTCTGGCTGAAGTGGTCCCACGAGGTAGTTTGAGCCTACAATTGGTCAGATCAGGACGGTCCAGTGACTAGTTTGGTCGATGCAGATCCTGGATAAGTAACCAGTAAGGGATCGGTTGGAAGATGACTCCTAAGCCTTAAATGCCGCAGCATATATTTATGCCGATCGTGGATGATGTGGTGTCTCTGATCCAAAACTAACTTATTAGTACAATAAAGAAATTAAGTGTTATAAACTGTATATATTAAGCTACTTAAGTAACTACTGAAGGAAACCTTGTTGAAATGTTTTTTTTATAACTTACTAAATACCCACCTGAAAAAAAAAAACCGTTAGATAACAATATTGAATGAAATATAATATTATTAAGTAACAATTGGATTACTAAAGATTCATATAGATGAATAATAAATAATTTTAGACTTCTGAATCCAATGTCGTTGACAGTGATGGATTATAATGGCTTAGTATAGGAGGTTTTATTAGAGCTTCTCGAAATTTCGGAAATTCTATTAGAGAAATTTCCAAGCTGATTTACAAGACCCATAAATGATCGAAGTTCGGTTAAACAAGTGGGTTTTGGAAATTTTTGTATTGCTTGTACCTTCTTAGGATCGGCTTCAATTCCATTTACTCCAACGATGTAACCTAGATATTCTACTTCTGGCTGAGCAAAGATAAACTTATTTGGGTTTAATGTAATTCTCTTGACTCTGCATCTTTCTAAAAACGCTTCTGTCTGTTTAACATGTCCGGCAAATGTTTCATCATATAATAAAACGTCATCTACTACTTTCTCCATGTTCTTAAAATCGGCTAAGGCTTCATCTCGTCTTCGACAAAATTCATCTCCGGAACTAATTTGGCCCATTGGAGATTTTAAAAACATGTAACGACCCAAAGGAGTAAGGAAAGTAGTTAACTTCTGACTATCTTTATTTAACAATAACTGCCAATAGCCACTGGTAGTGTCAAGAGTACTGAAATATTTAGTATCGCTTCCGATATTGGATACAGCCTCCCAAGGATATTTAAAAGGATGGATTGGTCTTTTATAAAGGCGTTCAGTTTAGTAAAGTCTACACATATTCTAATTTTGCCATTCTTCTTTTGTACTATCACCAGGGGACTAACAAAATCTGCGAAAGTATCGTCAACTAGTCGACTGATATTTTTTTAACCAAATCATCCAATTCAATTTTTACTGCTTCCCTCCAAGCAAATGGAATTCTCCGAGGACATGTTATTGCGAAAGGAACAGTATTTTCTTTAAGGTGTATGTATACTGGCTTAGCATCCATAGGTTGAAGATTATTTTCAGAATTAAAAACGTCTTTATAAGAATCTAAAAGTCTTTTATTCATTTCCTCACGAAACTAAACTGACGGATTTTCAGGAATTCTGTCTAATTTTTGTAGCTCTATACTAAAAATCAGCTTTGGAAATTCTGAATGAATTATACCTAACTGTATCATAGATAATCTGTTGATCAGTAGTTCTTTTATTCCGAAACATATATACACTCTTATTTGAATGTAACTACGTTCATAGGTAATTTCACATTTTATTAAGCCCAAAACTTTAAGTTTTGACTGGTCTGATGATTCTAAATTTACTTGAGTTTGTTCTGCAGCAGCTTTAGAATATCTTAAGTGTTTCAAAAAATATTCTCCTGCAGCACAGACTTCAGCTACCGTGTCTGGGATTGCTTTATATTTAAATGTTATATTCGGATTTGATATCGACTTGACTTGTACGTCAATTTGTCGTTTTTGAAACCTTCTATTTGTAGTGTCAACAGTGGTGATTTTTAAGCTTCCTATTTTGGAATCTTCTATTTGTTTCGATGTATCTTCGGTATAGCAAATTCCCTTTGTCATGCAACATTTTGTAAAATGCCCTCTTCGTTTGTATTTATCACAACTGGATTTATATGCAGGGCAGTCTTTTATGCTTCTATGCCATGGGTTACTACATCTTGGACATTTTTTATTGGTCGCAGTGTTAGGTTTATTAATTTTAATCTTAGCAACGCTATTACTGCAAATATTTTCTTCATTATGAGCGGCTTCTTCAGCTTCACATATTTTAATAGTATCTTCGACGCTAGCCGTGTCTGGAAGGGTTCTACATTTTTTTCTTAAATCTACATCGAAAAGAGATTCTATAATATGATCTGACAAACAACGATCGTAGCAATTCAAACAAGGATCCATTAATTGGAAGAGTTTCGCTTTCTCCCTATAAAAGGACATAAAAGACTCTCCTTGCTCCTGCTTTCTATTCATAAATTGACTTCGTCTTAAAGGACTATTCTCTTTATTTTTAAAATACTCTTCTAGTTTATTTAAGAGATTTTTTCAACATTGTCATCGAATTTCATAACAAGTCTTAGTACATCGGAGACGTCTTGACTAAAAAAGGACTCAAGAAATGCCAACACTTGTTTTTCTGGTATTTTTTTTACATTTTGAAATACTAAATAGTTTTTAAATTTACGCCTCCTGTCTTTAAATTGCGAGTAACTTAAATTCTCTACTATCTTCTCTGGGCTGGCAACAGCACTTAAAAAGCGAACAGAAGTATTAAGTGAGTTTTCACTTGTAGGAACGCTTGTATCGTTCCCTTTATTATTTCCATTAAATGTACTAATGTTCTGTTAAGAAAATGTCATTGTAGGTGCAGGCCTCTGAGTATTGCTTATTAGTTCTCGCATCATTTCTTGTAAACTGTTCACACCTTCCTCAAGTGAAGTCAGGTGACCCTCAGTTGACTCTTTCTCAGACGATTTTGAGCGCTTCTTTTTCGGCATTCTAAGTATTCGTTTTAAGGTTTTCTTTTGGAAACGTTGGTTTATAATTATTTTAAGTGCACCATGGTAAGTAACACAATAAAAGATAAGACCTTTTGCACTCACTCCTTATTTTCGTCAGATGAACTGACTGCTGTAGACCCAGTAAGTCCACATATAACATAAACTAAAACTAACTGAATATAATAAATATACAGTAGCTTATTCCCACATTAAACACTTCCGAAATATAAGCAATTTTATTTCGCGCATGTTTACCCAATACCCTTACATAGTCCTGCTGCATACATTAAATAGCTGTTCCGAGTAATTACAAAAAACTACCGCATCGCATTTGCACGCCGTAAATGTATGCAAAGTAGCTTTTCGTGGTTTATTTAACACCAAAAATAATGCTGTGAAAAAGCATACGTTTACCAATTGTTTTTCAATATGGCCTTTTTTTTAACATGTGCAATTATTAATTTTAAAACATACTACACGAAGGAGGCGTATGCAGATTATTTTCTGCGGTATATATATTTTTTTTTTTTTCAAATTTAACAAAAAAAAGATTTGCGTGCATTTACTAGTCTTTCGGAATTATTCATTTTCAATACAAATTCAAATTTGCTTAGTGACGCCGCTGCATGCGATCACTCTTAGATAATTGGCTAGAAAATGTTAAAAACCTTTAATAATCATAACTTAAAAAATGTTGCACAAAATCTGTCATTACCCGCTAGTCTATCATGAGCTATTGAAAATCGCATTACTTTTTGTAGGGTGTCTTTGGTCATATTTTTTGTGGTATCAAGAGTACACTCGTTTCAGCTTTATTGGTATAAGACTCTAGTTTATTTTTATATTCTCTTTTATTTTCTTTAGTTGATAAATCTGAAAGAGATGCAAGCAATTTCATAGTTGCTTCTATGAATTTCAGAAACTCCATCAGGTAAAATTCATACTTTATAGTTCCAAGTACACCAGTTGGATTTCTCATTTAACCAACAAATCTATAGTTAAGTTGTTCACTTTTTCTCTTTGGTACAAGTCTTGAATAACATGTTTACCAAACACTTCGGTAACTTTTATTAGTTTTAGATTTTTTTCACGTACTTGGCATGTCTGGGCCCATAATCTGTTACAGTTGATGATCTGGATAAATCCTCGCTAAATAAACTTATAATTGCTATAAAAGTAAAACTAATGTAAAATTTAAGATAAAATAATTCAAAAAATTATTGCATCAATATGTTCTTTCAGATAGTCACTGAACGTCAGTCATTCATAGATTTTATTATGAAACGCAGCCCATTTATGAAGCATCTCGCATCAACTTTATAAAGTGCGTACCAAATAGTTACGACGCACATTCAATGACTGACTAGAGGAAGTGAATATCAAAAATACTATAGAAAGCAAAACACTAGTCGTGACATTACACACTTAGGAATACTAACTTTTGCTGTATACAAAGTAAAACTAATTTATTGAACTACATATGCAATAGTACAAAATATTTTTTTTAATTTATTTACCACATTTCTTTTTGCTTACCTCGTATAAACGGTAACTAATTTCCTCTATATTCGTAACATTTTTAAATTTCCACCATTAATCTTGATAGTACTGGTCTTAGAAAATACTGACAAAACAAATTCGTCGAAATATACCTTATACTCGTACTTGATTTAAATTGTTCAATACGAAAAATCGACCGAGCTTTAATGGATTAATTTCCTTTTAAAAAGATTTTTCATTGAGTTAACCGTGCCTTCATTCGTTTTATATTCAGAAATTGCATGTATTACTGGATTACTTCAATATTATAATAATACGTTCTACTCTTTACGAGGTTTAACTATTAAGTAAAGTATATCTGATTATCATTAGTTGATTTTTCAATTTAGAATATAATTAAAAATAAATAAAATCACTTAAAATATATACCATATATACTAATACAAAGTTTAAACGGCAATCGGTTTCTGCTCAAGAGTCGTCATCACGACTAAAAGGAATAAAAATATTAATAAATACAAACAAACTTTATAAATTAATAATCTAAAAAACACGAAATTTGTCATATACTATTCACCATCAAATTAATATATGAAAAGGTTAAGTGGTGTGTACACACTGAATAATAAGAAATTAATCGAGAGAGTATTTACAGCTCCGTTTTTTTTCTTTCTCTTTTATAGAGTCTCTGATGATGGCTTAAGAGGTCGAAAGCGCTCATACAAATTTTTATAGAGTTTTTTTGAATAAAACTCAATTTTACACACTTTAAATACTCTCTCGATTCATTTCTTATTACCCAGTGTGTACACACCACTCAACCTCTTCAAGAATTTATCAATATGGATAGATTGGTGCCTATTTATAGAAGATTAGCGGTGAAAATATCAAATATTAATCTAGATATTTGGTTCCTTTATCAATGTCAAAAGCAACGAGTCACTCCTTCATTTGCTAAAGCGAAACTATCTAAGAACGTTTCTAAGAAGCTCTTCTACAAAGTTGAGAAGAAGACCATCCAAATTTGTAAACACTACTCTAAAATCAACGCCATTAACATTGATCTAAAAATTCTATATATGTCACTGTTCCTCATAATATTTTTAATTGCAACTTTAAACTAAATCTGCTCGAAAACCTTGAGATACACAAAGAGTTTAATAAAACAAATGTCACATGTGTTAACACTTAAATCCATATCAATAGCAAAGTGCCTCCCTCTCTTTAAGAGTATTGGCAACGGTTGGTCTGAAGTTACCTAGCATGCTTCGCTTTGAATCTTCTTGCAGCGGAATTGATCTTGTCTTCTCCGGCGATTGCTGATTTCTTCTGCCTGCGACTTCGGTTTCGCTGGGGTCAGCTTGCTCAATTCTGTTGTTTTCAGCTTGGAACCTTTTTAATTTTTAATAATTTTTTTTTAAAAATATGTTTTTTACCTTCATTTACTGTATATTTTATAATTCTATTTAATTATTGTAATCTTTTGCTGTTTAAAATTTAAAGTCCCGCCATAACTTGATCTTGCTTGCTCAGTGGTACCAACCCACTTTTATCATTTTCAATATCAACTTTTGACAATTTTTCACTAAATTCATTTCAATTTCTCAAGTTGGAAATTTTCTTGACAACTTCATTGTCAAACGTAAATTGTCACTCATTCTGTTTTGGTAAACTGTCAAGATGGTACCCCAACTTGCCTTCGCCTCACGGTAGCAATTGGCAAAATCTCGCTGCCTTCATGTGCAAGACTAGCAGTTTCTTTTTCTCTGAATTGTTTGGAGTATTTTGTTCTACATGGTCGGATGAACCTCCACTTTATTGGTTAAAATTTAACCGCATTTTACATTGGGTTTACGGAATTTCGGTGTGTTTTTTCTATTTTCAATTATCCAAGCTGCAAGCTGTGGTGGAGACTTTGGACTGGTTTGTTGCTGTCCTTTTTTAATTTAGTTCACTTTTCATGTTTCTTCTAAATTTTTTGACGAGTAAGTGTACAAGTTATTGTTTTTATTCAATGTTTAGTAATGTTAGAGTTGATCACATTGTTACAGCTGTACTTTTTTCTCTTTTATAGAGTCTGAGTATTGAATAAAACTCAATTTTACACACTTTAAATACCCTCTCGATTCATTTAAAATTAATATATATATTTGGCAAGTCATCACAGCAAAAATAAAGTAGCGAATTAAAAAAAGAGAACTGCATGATATAGTTAAAAGTGATAAAAAAATAATGTGAATATTGTGTGTGTATGGTTGACTTCAGACCTTTGCCATTAGCCACAGAAAATTTAATTAAGTGATAGGGTTATAATTAATTTTAGTAATGGAGAGATACATTTTCACTTAGGTTTATTATTATATTAGAAACTTTCAAAAACTCAATAATTTTGTCAAATATTGAAATGTGAATATTAGTGATATTTTAGTATGAAAATTGGGTATTGTATTGATCGGTAAAATCTGAAGGATCGTCAACTTCTGTTTAAAAATAATTAGAAATTTACAGTAGTTCTTACCTACACTACATATTATAGTAGTTTACTTGGTAAGTTACTCAATATTATACTCAGTTTTAAACTTATTATTTTACTTGGGATTTTACTCAATATGTATTCTACTCAATACTTTACTCAGTTTTTAATTATTATTTTACTAAGTGTTTTACAAATTATGTTACGAAGTTTTTAAGTATTTTATTAATTATTTTATTAAGTATTTTATTAAGTATTTTATTAAGTATTTTATTAAGTATTTTATTAAGTATTTTATTAAGTATTTTATTAAGTATTTTATTAAGTATTTTATTAAGTATTTTATTAAGTATTTTATTAAGTATTTTATTAAGTATTTTATTAAGTATTTTATTAAGTATTTTATTAAGTATTTTATTAAGTATTTTATTAAGTATTTTATTAAGTATTGTATTAAGTATTTTATTAAGTATTTTATTAAGTATTTTATTAAGTATTTTATTAAGTATTTTATTAAGTATTTTATTAAGTATTTTATTAAGTATTTTATTAAGTATTTTATTAAGTATTTTATTAAGTATTTTATTAAGTATTTTATTAGGTATTTTATTAAGTATTTTATTAAGTATTTTATTAAGTATTTTATTAAGTATTTTATTAGGTATTTTATTAAGTATTTTATTAAGTATTTTATTAAGTATTTTATTAAGTATTTTATTAAGTATTTTATTAAGTATTTTATTAAATATTTTATTAAGTATTTTATTAAGTATTTTATTAAGTATTTTATTAAGTATTTTATTAAGTATTTTATTAAGTATTTTATTAAGTATTTTATTAAGTATTTTATTAAGTATTTTATTAAGTATTTTATTAAGTATTTTATTAAGTATTTTATTAAGTATTTTATTAAGTATTTTATTAAGTATTTTATTAAGTATTTTATTAAGTATTTTATTAAGTATTTTATTAAGTATTTTATTAAGTATTTTATTAAGTATTTTATTAAGTATTTTATTAAGTATTTTATTAAGTATTTTATTAAGTATTTTATTAAGTATTTTATTAAGTATTTTATTAAGTATTTTATTAAGTATTTTATTAAGTATCTTATTAAGTATTTTACTAAATATTTTACTAATTATGTCACTAAATATTTTACCAAGTATTTTACCAAGTATTTTACTAAGTATTTTACGACGAATTTTACTAAGTATTTTAACCAGTATTTTACTTATAGTGAATGGTAACTGGCTTGTTAAATGATCATTAAAAATCCGAGTATACAGTCTACACAAATTACAAATCATGAGTCATGCATTGATGATATTAGTTGATTTAAGTTTTTCATTAAATAAATATTTCCCATTTCAAATATAAATTTGTCTACCTGAAAATAACACATTTTTGAAATGATTTACTTATGTAGTATATAATGACAATTTTTTCACTAATCTCTTCTCTTTATTTTGAACCATTTCTATTCATATAAATTCATACCCTTTTCACCCTTATTGTTAGAATGATATCACCCACCCCAAAAAGATCCTTAAATCCGAAATGCACATGTCCTGTAAAAATTATACGGGATACAACAAAAATCTGAGTATCCATATTTTCTGAATCATTACTTTAATGTATATTCTATAATAAATATTCATTAAATAATCTCCATTATTAATGGTAACGCACGTAATTGTGTTTACCACATATGTCTAAAATACACACAGAGATATGAAGTTCACCACATTCATGTCCTGAGGATAACAATATACCCCTATTCTTATTGTCGGTGGTTTCAGTGGCGCCTCCTCAGGGTAAAGCAATAACAGAATCTACAATTTATACAATTAAATTAAATTTTATATCTAACGAGATTGTTAATGCTTAAAATTTCATGTAAATCAAATAAAGATGAGAGACGAATGCGAGGCGATATACAAGGGAGATATTTGGAAAACATAAAATATACAGATCCAAAAGATCGTTAGTTATTTGGTAATCATTTTAATAATGTCTTTTACACATTGATTCTTAAGGAAAAATTGAACCAATAATATGGCTCTTGTCTATGTTAATCTTTTCAGTGTCTTAAAGGCTTAAACACCGAAAACGCTTGACTTTTTCTCAATAATAAAGGAAGATATATTAGTATAATTTCCTTTTTAGGCCCCCTTTTAATTACAAAATCGTCTATATAATTTTCTATTAAAATTTTTTGACGATATGGAAATAATTAATTCTATTAGCCCGTTAGAGTTACTGAAAATGTATGACAAAAATGGCTCTAGGATCAAAACCACAGATTATATCATAGTGATGTATTATGGTGATAGACTTTATTTTACGTTGGCCATTTTGTAACCGACGTGGATGACCACGCTACCACCAAAATTCCAGAAATTTTACCAAATGATATAGTGTTCGAAATACAAATAGAGATCTTCATCGAGCCCAATTTAAGAACCCAGTACTGACTAATTTAAGTACTAAAACTGCATATATTATTACACATAATACCAGGAAAAAGCATACAGGTTTTAAAAAAATTATTTATATTTGATTTAAAAAAGTAAAAGATTTTTTGCTCCTTATTTATGGTCTACTATGCTAATTTATAAATAATTTCAAAATAATACTCGTCAATAGTAGGTACAATTTTATATTTTAAATTTCTTCGTTATCCAATAATAAACCAGCTATTATATTGAGATGAAAAAAACGATTGACAAGTGCATAGAACAATCCATTTTACTCTATAATAGGACTTATATTTACCCATGTTCTGTTCAAAAATTGTAAAACTTCTCCTATAGCGAAATGTTTTAAACAAGATTATCATAAAATATAATTTTAGTTAGGGTCAGGACCTCGATATGTATAGCAGGCTGCCTGTCGATATCGCTAAATATGTAATTTCCTAACAAATTTCATACTAAAAAAATATGGAAGCTGTTATATTTAGAAAATATATTAAATTCAATTTAAAATTTGCCATATTTATAAAAGGTTTTTAGATAATCTGTATAACATAAACCATTTTTATAATTTCTATTTGTTACCTTATTAGTCTCTACGTAATGTAATTGCTAACCTTTCTAAATTATAATAAATTTTCATCATTATCATTATTACAAAAAATTACGTTCTGTATATCACAAAATATTTTTAAATTATGCCGTTTCAAATTCATATAACTTTTATTTGAAACCTGTTTGCCTGCGTATAACACAAATTAAAATATCAAGCATTAATGGGACATCCAGTATAGTCCCAAACAAATAACGCTTACGTCCTTTATACAAAAAGGTAATATTTTTTAAATATATATATTTAGATAATTTGTATCTAAACCAAAATTACCTTGATATCAAAAATATGCATTTTACATGTCTTTCACCAAAATATAGGTACAATATTTTGAACTTTATAGCAAACGGATTGTTACAGTTTCAATAGTTGCCACTAAATTAATCTAAAAAAGCCAAGAATAACAATATGAAATTCCAAAGGTTACACAACAAGTTTTAACTCTCTGATGATTAGCTCTGGCAGCCAGTTTCGCTCTCCTAGTAGAGAAAAGCGTGGGTCCTGTACCCAAATTCACTATATTCAAGCAAAAAGTTGCAAGCGCCAGTTTAATTTTAATAATACCAGTATACTATTTTTATTCTTCACAGCCTAAATCGAACAAACATTGGGAACGAAATGAGTCAAAGCAACCTCCTACGTAAACCATTTAATATATCCCAAACCCTATATTGAATGATTAAAAAGGTAACCCTAGGCTTTAGGACAAATAAAGTCATAGTGAACAATCTCACTTAAAATAACTAAATTTAAAAAATTAAATATGGTTATAGTGCTAGTAAAATCTACAGTTATAGTAAACAGTATTTGATTTGCCATGGACATACATCAAAATAATAAGATTATCTTCGATGGGATAGATAATACACCTGTTACTTTTTTATGTAAAACCAAGGTAACAAGGTTATAAGCGCTAATACCAAGGCATGTGACCTTACTAGATAACTGCACAGAGTGAAGAAAATATTAATATGTGTCGTCAGATGATTTTAGTCTTATAAACACTATTTCTTAAGTAAGAAATTCACGTCACAAAAATAAAAAAGTTCCATTTCCTCCAACTTTTATAGAAACCCATAAACTTAATTTGAAAAAATAATCAATGCAAATGAATTCCCACCCATTGTATTATATAAAACGAACTAACTATTGACTGAATGAATTTCGTTTATTTAAAAAAACAAGTAGAACAATACTGTGCTTTTGATTTAAGCTATTTAATTTCAAACAACAATAATTCCGATTTATACCAACTGTTGTACGCGCATTTGTTAAATATTAATGTTAAATTGTAAATGTCAAATTACATTATAAATCCTTTGTATTTTACCTTTAAACCCCCCAAACTTACCGTGGTCGACCATGTTACTGTACAAATCGTCTAGAAAGACCGTTAGGCCTAAAATGTGTCCCCGTTTATGTTAACTCAGAGAAAAAAAAAACCAAAAAAATAACAAAAAAAAAAACAAAAAAAAACAAAAAAAAAACAAAAAAAAAACAAAAAAAAAACAAAAAAAAAAAACAAAAAAAAAACAAAAAAAAAAAAAAAACAAAAAAAAAAGAAACAATTAAAAGGGAATTTAAAAGATATATGATTAAAAAAAAATTGGGAAAAAAAATATAATTTACTTATATTACAAATTTTAGTTAGTAGAAATTAGATGAAAATAAACAATTGTAAAATCAAAATAAGGACTAAAAACAACAAAGATAGACGAGTCATAGAACCCCAAACAACAACAACAACAACAACAACGACAACAACAACAACAACAACGACAACAAAAACGACAACGACAACGACAACGACAACGACAACGACAACGACAACGACAACGACAACGACAACGACGACGACGACGACGACGACGACGACGACGACGACGACGACGACGACGACGACGACGACGACGACGACGACGACGACGACGACGACGACGATGACGACGACGACGACGACGACGACGACGACGACGAAGACGACGACGACGACGACGACTTCGACCTCGCCGATTCATAAAAAATCTACAAAAAACTCACAAGGGTGTGAAGAAACTAGTTAGCTTTTTCGTTCTTTCGAATTCACTGTCTAGGCTCTGGCAAACGATGTTTTAAAATTTTTATTAACTAATAGCAAGTATAATATGGAGGGAACCTGCTATAAAACTCTGCAATAAATAACCAACTAGGAATAATTTTAAGCAATAATAAATACAAATATAAACTTGAATCGCCCAATTAAAGTACTCCATGAAATAAAAAAATCAGTGCAACATTTAACAAACGTAATACAAGGCGCCACATGAAAATCAACTACAGATGACAAGACAAGTTCCACCTAGGATTATAACATTTCTCTACATATTAAAGAAACTCTAATCTAAAAAAGAAGAGCTTGAGTCAAATGTCAAAGATCAAGCAACCTTTGGATAAAACTCAATTAAACAGGTTAACACATCAAATGCACTCAGCTTCATTCCAGTCCCGTAACAAAACTTTTAAATATCATATCTCCAATTTTACAAATAATGATCATTATTTATGGCAGGCTACCAAAATTCAAGACGCCAATCTCATATATTCCGCATTAGAAAGTCTGATTGAAATTGGGTAAAAACATATGAAGAAAAATCAAATATATTAGCGGAACACCTCGCCCAGATATTTAGCTCACATCTAGAAGAAGAAGTACGCGAATTCCTTAATACCTCCTGCCAATTATCGTTACCACTGAAACCATGTACACCGACAGAAATTTGGATTGCCATATACAAAAAAACCACATAAGGCATCAGGTTACCTTCTAATTACTGGCAAAGTATTGAAGCATTTGCCCAGAAAGACAATAGTCTTTCAAACGATTATATCTAACAGCAAGCTAAGACTGTGCCATTTTTCAATTTAATAAAAATATACAAAAATCATTATGATTCCAAAACCGGGAGAACCGCCCATAGAACCCACTTTATACCGCCCAATCAGCCTTTTACCAACAATGTCAAAAATATTCGAAAGATTTCTTCTCGACCGAATTTTTAAAACAGTGGATATAAATTGCATACCTGATCATCAATTTGGCTTTTGGCAGAAATACTCGACAACACAGCAGTGTTATTGGATTGTTAGTTATGTCAAAGGAACCATAGAAGGAAAAAAAATGTGTGCATCGGTATTCCTTGATGTGGAAAAAGCGTTCCTGGAGCTCCATTTGGACAGAAAGCTGACGTGGAAAAATTATATAAAAACAAGAAACGCTCACCTAAACAGATTCATTAGTTGCTAAGTAAAAGGTCTCAGTTGTCATTGTAAAACAAAGTTTTACTATACAAAATTATACTCAAGCCGGTTTGAAGCTATGGTGTCGAATTATGGGGTTGCAGCAAACAGTCCAATACCAAAATACTAGAAACCTTCTCCAATCAAAGACGCTGTGTTTGATAGCAAATGCTTCATTTTACAATGCAACAATCCACAATGACCTTAGGATACCATTTATAAAAGTTGGCACTCTACATGCAAATAAAGCTAAACGAAGAAACTTTGATTACGATAACTAAACTATAAATCTACTTTACCAGATGCCGCTAGTGGTAGGAAGGTTCAAAAGGTCATGGCCAGAAGATCTACCTGATTAGGTGTATTAAAGAATCAGCTCTGGATGGTACCCAAAACAAACCGCAAGTCAAACTATTTGTTTTGTAATTGGAGTTAATTTTAAATTTATAAAATCTTAAAACTATCGTTAGACGAAACAACCATCTTTATCCTTACAAAATCAAAGAATTAATTGAATCCAACAAAACCGATGTCGTATACTAAAAGTAACATTTAAAGTAAAATCTATATATACTTTGGAAGGAGTGAAACAAAATAACTTACCTACATTGATCCTTAAAAAATCCACCATTTTATCTTAAACACTGAAACCAAATACTACTGAGCTACGAGACGATTTCTTGTCATCCATACGCAAGACGGAAGCGCAACGTTGCACAGAAGTTACTAAAAAAATTTACACGCAGGCCCGACAATAGTCGTCACTTTCAACAACGCTGCGATTGGTTGTTCGGTGACACCACTCCGGACATAACTTGCGAACAAGGTTAAAAATATTTATCGAGACGAAGATAACTAAACAAAACTCACATAATCAAAGTATGTGACAGAACTTCATTTAGACAAATCCGAGGAGATACTATGTTGGTTAAATCCATGTTAAATCAATGAAACAAACAATAAAACGTCAATGTGACAATAACGAAACGTATTTTGTCTTAACTATCGACAAACTAACAAAATTTAAAATGACGGACGTTAACAATCAAATTCAAAACAAGAATTATTTTAAATAATTAATAAATAAAACAATAGAAAGATTTCTTCCATTAAACATATCGAATTAACCCAAAGGCCTCGGGTCACCCTAAACATAATGTACGTGGATTCATTACTCGGTTATCATAAACAGAATAATACCAAACGACTGTCAAACTTGTATCACCCAGAAACAGTAAAAATAAACTAAAAATTAGGCATTCCAAACTGAATGACTACCAGTCTGTTTTGACAGGTTATGATATGGCAAAATTATGGCAACCCTGTAGGCCTGGTGATTTGACAAGGTAATGAAATAAATAGTTACATAGATTGATCATCCATATTTTTCAAAATAAACATAAACTTATGCCTTGAAGTAAGAATGTAAGCAATTATTTTTTTTTTTAATATCTAAAGGCTGAAAATTGGTTTTAAAACACATTTTTGCAAAACCAATTTAAATGAATACATATTTGCCAGGCAATATGGCCGCTCGCAAACGACCAACTTTAAGCAATCTATATAACTAAATATGTATCACTGAACCTGTTAATGACAACATGACAAGAGGGTTGCCATATCTAAACTGTCAGTCTCCACTGGTAGCCATTTGGACAGGTCGTTGGAATGCCTAATGAAAACAGAAGTCAAGCTCACTCATTTAAAGCGTATTGAGTGATTGTATCACGACGCTAAGAAGCATCCAATTAAAAACAAGACTCAACAACTGAAAATTTCGTAAATTACGTCCAAAGAACCTAACTACACTGACTACGTTTGTCACCTCGGTGGGACTCAAAGAAATCCAACAAACAGCACTTAGCTGGAAACTCAAGAACTACTGCAAGTAACTTCCTACAGGAAGAACTATCATTTTATGTTATACAAAAACATAGACAAAAATAAAAGGTATGTACCACAATAAATTTCCAAATATCATTTTATATACAAAGATAAGCCGCAAAAATATACAAAGTGTGCCCAATATCAAAATCTCTTAGGTAAAATCATATCGAAAAAGGATCCTTCAATTCCAACCCCTTTCCCACACACAAAGTATTTTGGAAAATAAAATATTTTTGTTTAAATTTATCTGCAGATTTAGAGTAGTTATGACGAACAAACATTTTAAAAAATGTTCCACGGTTATTCTACAAAAAAAAAAAATCCTTCTGTTTTATTTGTCAGTAGATTTATTTTGCAATTTGTTTATTGGTTTAACCACCTTTTTATCCATTTATATCTTAGAATTCGCTGTCGACTTATATGCTATTATCATAGTCTGAATACGCTCCTGACAAGCAAAGTATTTCAAAATGTATATAAGGTAATTCACCAACACAAATACAAAATGTTTCAATGGGCGTTGTTTGAACAAAGTCCGGCTAAGCCGGCAGCTGGGTACGAAAGTTTTGTTTTGTTTGAAAAAGGGAGTTTTCGTATGCAGTTTGGGCTATTATACTATTAAGCGGATGGAATTTATTTAAATATTTATTTTCGTAATGGCCACGTAAATATTATTGATTCCTGAGCAATAACAATCTAAATGAAGAAGGTCTGTCCATCTTCAATGTAACAAACCAAACTCAAAATCTAGTCCCATAAACTAAAAAAAAAAATTGATGACTGATTTTGACTAATTAGCCATTCTAAAGTCTATAATGAGTTAGTACAAATTAAAAAAGCTCCTACAGTAGTGAACATAAATTGATAAATTCAACTAGTGGAGCTGATAAAAATATTGGTAAATATTGATATTAAATAAACGGAGAGGCGCAAGTGGTGCAATTCTTTAAATCGATGCTATTCGCAAGGAATCTACTAAAGACATGTTCCAACCATATTTTAAAATAACCATAGCCACGTGATCTAATAAAAGAAGTATTTTAATAAAAATAGCTATTCTTAGTGATATTTATATTAAATTAAGGATCATTTCTATCCAATAGAATAGTGATATTTTTTTAAAGTTATTACTGAAGTTATTAGCGGTCCTTTTAGCCAACTGATGATATAAATTTAGTCACGTGAAGTACGAGTATTGGTAAAGACTCTGTATTTTATAATTAAATATCGGAATTAAGACTTGTGTATAGACCTAGGCAGTAGGGTGGTGCGTCGGTATAGGGAATAATTTTTTCTCCGAAACTAAAAACGCCTATATGCAGTAAAGTTGTGTTTTATTAATAAGATAATGCAGTTTTTTTGTTAGATTTTTTTTTTATCTCCTTTCCCACTCCCAACACGTCCAAAACTTACGAAAAAATTTTATCGAAAATTTCAAACGCCTGTGGTTAATAAAGGTGTGTATAACTAGGAGTAAAAAGCAGTTTTATTTTAATTTTTTTTCATCCCCTTCCACCTCCCCAACAGGTTTAAAAGTTACCAAACTTTTTTATCAAAGATTAAAAATGCCTATATCCAGAGAAACTGTGTTTTGGTAAAGAGAAAATGTATTTTAATATTTTTTTTTTTTTGGTTTCGAACTTTGGCATTTTTGCCCTGGAATCTAAAGTGTTCCTAATAAATCCATCCCTTCTTTTTTTGTCACAAACCGAATTGGATGCTTACGTGACGAGTTTTACTGCCCTATTGACTGCTTGTGTATGACTCGGCAAACCTATGATGTAGGAAACTGGAGAAGTATTAGGGTTTTCTACAACTTGCTTTAACTGATCTTCAGATAGACCTCTATTAATAGGGGGTTCGTAGTATATAATTTTCTGCCAATCTATCAACTCAATATTGTCACGAGCTACTTTATCTAGTGACTCTATGTGCTACCTGACTCGGGGAAATAAAAAAAGCAGAACAACGATTAACAATTTAATAAAGATAAAATAATATATCCAGTTACAATAATATAAAAAGGGCCTTACCAAGGGCTAAACATCTAAAGTCGACGAGGGCACGTCACGTCACTTCTTCTAATGAGATGCGAGACGATGATGAGACTTAAACTAAGAGTGTAGGGTGAGACTCTGACCAAGAGTCTCGGATGAGACCCCGACCAAGAGTCTCGGATGAGACCCCGACCAAGAGTCTCGGATGAGACTTCGACCAAGAGTGTCATTTTTGTTGACTTTTTTATATTAATCGATTAAGGTCAGTACGTGTCTAGTCTAATGTTATATTTACATTTATCGAAGATAAAAGTTATGAATAGAATCTACTGTTCATCAAAATATTATATAAAATATTATGCTGAATTATTTAATTTAACAAATCTATATTAAAATAGAAAATGTATATTTTATGTATAGGGTGATATTTGTTTACCGTGACAATATACTTCTTGCAATTAAAGTTAAACTTGGGAATAATAAAACAGCGGATGCTGTTATTATTGATTAAATTATTTTTACTACTGCGAACTTTTACAATTCTATGGTGGGCTAGTTTTCTAATATAACTTCTTTCATCCCAAAGCATTGCTAGCAATATGTTCTCAGGGTGTCCAAAGTAACAATTTCTTTGAATGACAGAATGTACTATATATTTAAGATCATCTGGTAAGTAAGTGCATAATCTGATGGTTTTAAAAATATGCTTGGATCCACAAATGCACGAAGTATGAAGCTTAATTTTAAACCACATCGATGCATAAACTTTTACTATGAATGTCGCTAATGTAATTAAACTAACCGACGCGACGGCTCTTCGGTAGCCACATACAGCCTAAGAATTCTGTTACCCGTAGTTAACCATCTCGAGTGATTGAAGCTTTCCAGGGAAGCTTCACAGGGTCTCACTTCGCCACACTTTCCATCCAGGTACCACTCATTATTACTTGAAACATATCATGCATATACTTCTGATCCGAACTTAAATCGCTAGTCGGCATGTCTGAAAGTGAAGATTCGATTCGTTCAAAGTTGACAAAGGTAAGTTTCTTACAATTCCCTAATGCTTTTCCAATAGGTCCTTAATTGCCTGGAGGGCCAGTTGTGGTTTTATCCAAATGCTGTACCAAATGCCTGGCATGAAACTGGCAAATAATCTATTACATTGGCCTCTTTAAACCATATTCTAAACGAGTAAGTATTCCTGCCTTATATCCAGTATTGCAATTAGTCCCATCACAGCCCACCTCTTGCAGCAAATCTGAAGAAATTGAAGAGGATTAAAAAAATATGATCAAGATATTTGTACTCGGGTTCTTGTATTTTTTGTTATCTTTATCTTTATCGGTTGTAAGCAGGTAGGGTTAGGTTTGGCCCAGAACACTACGGCCTCTTGGGTCTATTGTATTCCCCTGCTTTTCCCGTATTTAGGTACTATCTTTGGAATAGTCCTGTGTCTTTGGTTAGTTTAAATAGGTTTCCTACTAAGTGTTCCTGGGGCGTTCTTTCCGGTTCTAGACCGAAAAGGATGAAACGTCGCCCAGTAAGAGCTTCGCATTCGAAGATCACACGGTAGAGGTTTCGTTCTTGTATTAGAACAATATGTTCTTTTAAAATTCTTTTTTTTTTGTTTTCAGAGAAAGTAAGAGTTTCGTCTTTGCGACCATCAAAATACAGGCCACGCAAAACTACAGAATCAGTCATTTTCTTCTGCAAATTTTGACGTTCATTGTCACAAGCCTTCTAACTTTATAGCGATCTATGACATTTTGAGGGTCATCTACTTTAATTAGTCCGTAATCTTTTAAAACGGCAGGTGCTATAGCTGCACCTGCCCTATCGGATACACCGTATCTATCCAAAGTTTTAGCTAGTATTGGCAGGCTAGTTAAATTTCTGGAATTAGAATAAGAGGACGCCGCTGATGTGTTGGGTTCATTTAAATCAAATTTCATTCCACTATCGTTATTTCTATGAGGTTCACTTCTTTTTTTAATCATAGTAGTCAGTGACTTTGAGGTTCCAGTTTCTCCTACAATGTTACTAGTGAAAGCTCTACTATCTCGTCTTTGTTGCCGTTGTTATTCTTGGCGGTCAACACCGATGATCATCATCTTTCTGGATGTTCTCTGATCTAGGAGAAATGCCCGTTCCAATACAGGTACCTGAAAAAATGGCATTGTTAGACGATGAACACTAAATACTTTAGATTTTTTTTTTAAGTTTTATTTTAAACTATTTTGTGATCAATGAAAAATTAATAAGTTAAATTTTACAGTTTATGTCACATTGACTTAAAATATGATAGGTGTATTATATGTATATTATATTATTTTTAACCGACTTCAAAAAAGGAGGAGGTTCTCAATTCGTCGCGTTATTTTTTTTTTATGTATGTTCAGCGATAATTCTTCAACACGGTGTCCGATTTCAATGATTCTTTTTTTATTGAAAAGGGGGTATCTCAGGGGTGGTCCCGTATAAATTTGGTTAAGATGTGGTGATGGCATCTGCACGTTTTTGAAGTCGGTTTTTTTAAATTTTTAATTTCTAATACTTGTTTAAATTTCACCTACCTTGCTTTGTTTTGGACACAAACATAAAGAAAAATCAGCACATTTGCAGGATGCAATATCAAATAGTCGTTGACTGTCTGTTTTAAAGGCTTCAAGTTTTAGTTTGTACGAGGCAACATTTTGCCTTTGTTTGTACGGCTTCAGCAAGTTTTGATATTTGCCATAAGATTGCTTCCCAAGTTCGACAATCCTTTGGTGACTTACTATTGGAATACTAGCGTTTTTCCATATATCTTAAGCTCGCTTAGCAATACTCTTCGATGTTTTAGATACAAGAAGATTTCTATTAACAGATTTGGCCTCCAATCCAATCCTCGTCCATAAAAACTCTTTTATTATACACTCATACGTTGGTAACATAACACAACTCATCTCTTTTGGTGCACCAAAAAGGGGACAATTTACTACATTTCTCGTTTTGTATTTTATAATGATAATTGTTCAGTTTACACTAATATACACAAAATACAGTAACACTCAAATAACACACTACACGCTCTCTAAACGGCTGTAATACTAGTATGCCGTTTAAAAATGTCTATAAACTGCTAAATAGTTCGACCGTGCCGCCGGCGTGGTAGGTACGAACTTTGGGGGGGAAGAGGGGGGGGGGGGGGCAAAACCATGTTAACAAGGTCAAATAATGTTTCTATGATTGTGTAAAAACTTTCATTAGTTTTGCATGGTAAAATAAAGTAAGTAACCTACAAATGTAATATTTACAAATAGCTCGTGACGTCTGACGGGGTTTTTTAAAATTATTTTTAATATTTTTATTTTAAAGATGCCTGATCGTTAAACAGGTTCTATAAATGAAGATAATCCATTTTTTGCAATAAAATAATATGATTTGGGTTTATTATCCAGCCCCTGTCGCCGTTTTATCCTACATAAATAATTTGACATTGGAGATGTGGAAAACGAAGTCCAATAATTTTTTGTCATAGGAGTAATTTACTTGGATTATTTATACACAACTTTTCCACACCCAGCTGTTTTGCTTTTTCCAAATTTTAAATGTCGCATCACCCCACTAGGCAGCCAATTTGTAGGTCCATTCCTACCCGCGATATCAGTATACTTCCATATTCTTGCAACAACTAATCAATGAGCTTTCCAGCCACGTCGTAGATGGATGTCGGCTGGGACTTCCACCATGAAACTAGGTGAAGCTGACTAGCAGTTAATCATCAAAGGCGTTAAATGAATGGCGGTGAATGAGTGAGTGAATGAGTGAAGTGAATAAAAAAACACTATAAAATTGCATGGTTTTCCTTATTGATGTGATATAGATTTTGTATATTTTCCAAAGAAAATTTGACTTTCAAGTGAAGAAAACCACTATCGTCGACCAAATACATTTCTTTTATTCTGCTATTTTATACCCAGATAGTATAAAGTCGTCTTAAAGATGTCTCTATGACACCTTGCATAAGACATATCAGACGTTTTTAATTAGTCTGGTATTTCCTGAAAGATATATTTAAAACGTCTTAGAAGACGTCTGATATTACAGAAGGGGACGTTTTTAGGACGTCTTGTCAATGGCTTATATTGTTCTGTAGGGCTTGAAATAAGCTGTAAATGTGACTTTTTTAAGACGAGTTATAAATAGCTTATAATGGTTTTGTGATGCCTAAAATAAGCCCCAAATAAGACTTCTTAATAATGGCTTTAATGATCTGGTTAGCTTTAAATAAACCGTAAATAAGACGTTCATTATTTTTATTCTGCTAATTCTATAACCTGTCTATAATAATACAAATTGATTAAAAAAATTGGTATCATTATACACCGAGGACGTCGATTATCTTGAATTATTGATTAATAAAATTAGCAAAATAACCTTGCTGGTTATAAAGAATGCAAAAGTAAAAGCAAAAATATTAATTGATAAAATATCTATTAATAAAAGGTCACTAAAAGTTATTACTTTCTTTGTAGCGCATTCGATGACTCCTCTTTAGCCATAACTGGATTGATTTTTAAAAAGATTTTCAGTTACCTTATTTTTGTATTATTAGCAGCTCATAGGAAAAAATTTGGGCAGGAGCGTTCTGGTTACAAAAAATTATACTTGGCCAAATTTAGTAAAAACTGAAAATACAATTACCCATAAAACAAACAAAAATGATTTTTTTTAGAATTTTAAATGATTTTTTATAAATATGTGCAGCCTTTAAGGGTTGATCTCAAAGTGGCTATCTAATAGGGAGCTATATTATTAGTCGTTGAAATCTCCATTTATTAAAAAATATGGTAATTGATGAATTTCTGAAATAAATTCCGATATTTAAGTAAAATGAGATTAAACACAAAAGCACAAAATAGTCCAAAGACACTTTTGGTGGCTATAATCGCATATGTAATTAAATAATTATTATTAATCCATACACAATAAGCTTGGGCTTGATTGTATTATTAAGTCAAATGTCAAACTTACTTCATTTGATTTTTCTTGGTAATTTTGAATTTTGTAAACCGTGCAAGTTTCCGTCCGACTGAAAAACATTTCTAAGATATCTTAATGACGTCTTTGAGCTCTCACATTAATATATAGATTTGGCCAGACATCTTAAGAACGTCTCTGAGCTCTCACATTATTACGCCTGAATTATGGCTTTTACCAGAGGTCTTAATAACATCCTAGGACATTGAGACCAAACCAAGACACAAAACAGACGTCGTGTGCTATCTGAGTAATAAAAGAGGATTTAATATTTAAAATATATACCCAATATTTATATTTCATATAAAGTCTAAAGACTTGGGACAACTTGTATATCACCTTGGTCAATAAGTATAACTCTTTAGTACACTACAAATTTTATTCCATTTAAGAACTCTCTTCTTAGGGTGTCTGGCAAATTCTACAAAGATAACAGAAAGTTTCACATAATCCAGGCATATCAGCAACCGCATGGAAATACAGGGACGTATAGCATTTCATTTTTTAAAGGGAAATTATATTTTTAAAATCTTAAGTGCCGAATTTAAATAACAACAATCCTAATTTTAAACGCTTTTATATATTTAGATAATAGTACTAACGCTCTTATAAAATAATATAAAACTAAATTTAAAATATTTAGCGATTATAAAAGATAATCTTCTGATAAATAAAATATGAACTGCCTAATATTTAAGGAGTAAATGAGTTTAGATATTATGCTGTCTTTCTGACAAATTTGGATAATAAATGAATATATATATTTTTTAAATTAAATTCAAAGAATCCATTAAAAAACACGAAACCCATTCTTGGACTTATATTAATTGGATATCCGCCAATTATGAATAAAAACCAAAGTAGTTGACATTTTATTAGCAAATCAGTGGACCAACGTAACGAATAAACTTTTTACGGTGCATAACGTAAGTAAAAAATAAATACATTTTTGATAAAGAGGAAAATCATTCTAAAATAAAACATGACCAAGACGTAAAATAAAAAAATTATTAAATCTTTATATACATTGCTATATGTAACAAAATAATACAAGCGAACGTTTCTCCCTGGTAAACAACTTTTTCCTTGGCTAATACAATAACAGGCATTGAATTATATAGAAAATTGTTTTTCGACGACCACTACAGAAAATTATAAATTCCGAATTGTTTTTTAAGGGTCAAGGTAGGCAATTCCGTACACATTCATAATTAGTGTGGAAATAATATTCCACACGGTAATTCCACACTGTTTAGTGCATCGAATAAATTGTCGTATAACCTTTAGTATGAATGAAAAAACACAATATTATATTTTAAGGACATATCTATTTAACTAAATATTTCGTCGAATACTACAAAATTCAGTTAATTTAGAAAAAAACTTAAAATAATTTATAATTTATGTAATGTTGGTTGCCTATATAAAGGGGATAATACAACAAAAATTTAAATCGAGTTACCCGATTTAAAATATTGACATTTCAAATCTTGACATTTAATTTATTTTATTTCGATACTTTTGAAAACTATAAATAATAAAATGGAGAGTGATAGTAATAGTAGTGATAATAATTATAATACTCCACCACATATTAAAGAAATAGCGAATACTATTACAGAAGACTTATTGCCTCAAACATCGGCGAAAAAATACAACTCAGCTTATTCAAGATTTATGGATTGGCGATTACAAAATAAGGTGAACTCCTTTTCAGAAACTATTTTAACGGCTTATTTTGGGAGGCAATCGAAATCTTTTAAATCTTCTACATTATGGTCAATTTACTCGATGTTGAGAACTACATTGTCAATAAGGCAAAATGTAGATATTTCACGCTATCAAAAATTGTGCTCGTTTCTGAAAAGAAAGTTTGAAGGATATGTAGCAAAAAAGTCAAAAATACTTACACCTGAACAAATCAACCAATTTTTAAATGAAGCTTCCGATGATGTTTATCTACTTATAAAGGTAAATACTTAATAATATGAGAGATTAATATTTTTTCATGTTAAATTTTATTTTATAGACAGCTCTGATTTTGGGAATAATGAGAGCATGTAGAAGGAAATAATTAAAAAAATTAAAAATGTGGGACGTACAAGACATGGGCTCTGCTGTTTTAGTCAATATAACAAAGACAAAAACTAAAGTTCATAAAAAGTTTACGGTTACTGGAGATTTTTATGCAATATTTAAAAAATATGACACTCTTCGTCCTTCAAATATACCTCACGATTATTTTTTTACGAATTATCAAAAGGGCAAGCGCACAGTGCAACCAGTAGGAATCAATAAATTTGGAAATATGGCACAACAAATTGCTGAATATTTGAAGTTACCAGATCACAAAAATTATACAAGCCACTGTTTTCGCCGTTCGTCCGCAACAATTCTAGTTAGTTCTGGAGCAGATATGGAAGTCAGCTACAACCGCGGAAGGATACACCGATGATAGTTTATCACATAAAATGGATATCGCAAATTCAATTCTACATTCTGTAGAAAATAGGAGTGAAGAACCTGAAGCTTCTACTAGCAGAATATCTATTTCAGAAACAACATATGAAAAAACCATCCAAGGTCATGATTTACCACCTCTTAATATTTCAAACTGTAATGTTGTTAATATTGATTTTTATAATAAATAAATTTGTAATTGAAATTTAAGAAAATTCAAATACGTTTATATAGTTTAGTGAATAATTAAACAAAATTAATAGTGGTAATAATTTATTTTATTTTATTTGTGCACAAACAGGAGAAACCGGGACGATGTCCACGAAAAATATGAAAAAGAAACTATGTTAAGTACACATTTAAAAAGGGATAACAATAATTCTTATTTACCACCTCTTTATATTTCTAATTTTAAATCGTTATTAAAGATCATCCAATTATTAAAAAATATATTAATTTGTGTTTTAAGTCATTGTGGTCCTAGAAAAAGTATAGTGTGCCACTCGTGCAGAAAACTAATTCTACACTCGTGTGATTGTGGCACTTTCTGCACTTGTTGCACAATATACTATTTTAACACTGCTTTCATTTTGCTTACTAGGGAGAAAGTAATTATTGGAACAGTTTCGTACTTGTTAGAACCCGTCAGAATAAAATAAATGTTCTTGATTCTAATCCCCAATTTAACGTTTAAATGCCTAAATTTAACTCGTATAAATTGAGATTGGTTGATATGTATTTGATAAAAATGTTTGTTTTGAAAAATTTTATGGATTTTTTTTTTATTTTAAGACGTGTATTGATAACGAATTACCTGTAAAAAAGGTAAATTCAAATTATATGAAATTCTAGTGATTGAAAAATCTGAGCATAATTTGGATTAAACTTTCTTATATGTAACTTGTTTAATTCACAATTATATCTTCCACCCTCCTTGTGGTACGCCGTTGTCCTTATTTAATTTTAACTAAGCTGGAAATAATCCAAATGCACTTCTTAAACACAGACATTCTCAAACATACACATTGCACTTCCTTGTGGAGTAATTAACGGGATCCCCATTATCCTCTATAAATGTAATGCTTCTAACTGGAATATTTATATGTCTGGAGTGCGCATCCATGCCCAGGTATTCAGTATTAATTGTAGACTTAACGAAAAAAAGTGAGGATAATTTCCTAAAAAAGTGAGGATAATTTCCTTTTCGTGAAATCTAAGGATCCTTTACACTGTACCAATTATACAGGATGTGTTCTTAATAACTGGGTATTATATTATACAATATTGATAACAAATTATGACAATTTTTGTTTAAAGTGTTTGCAATATTTGTCTAGAGGGCATCTTATATTTAAGGGTATTACTTTATAATATATAGCTTATGTACGGCAATATTATATTAATCCTATGCATATTGCAATAGTACATGAAAATATGTCGCTTTAAAATCTCTTCCCTTTATGGAGTTGTTAGGTGACAGTTCTCTTCGTTTAATTGCTCGACAAAAAGGGCTCGTATAAAACGAAAATTCGTCCGATAAACAAATCTTCTTGTGTAATTAATTTGATCAAGTCATATAATATCATGGTATAAAAAATAAAATATAATATAGGTAATACTTGTATAGTTCTTCATTCATTTGCTATGATGGATATAGTATCAAAACGCGACAGCACGATATTCTCAATTTTTAAGCTATTGCATAGCTTTTATCGCGGGCTTTAAGCGCGGCGACCGAATCAAAAAATTCCGTAACGGAAATAAACCTAACACCCCCCCACTCCGACCGGCACAGCGGTGCGGCGTTAACAATATTAACTTCTCATTTATTAAATAAAAGAAAAATCGAAAAATCGAAAAATCGAAAAATCGAAAAATCGAAAAATCGAAAATCGAAATATCGAAATATCGAAAAAATCGAAAAATCGAAAAATCGAAAAATCGAAAAATCGAAAAATCGAAAAATCGAAAAATCGAAAAATCGAAAAATCGAAAACAAAATCGAAAAATCGAAAAATCGAAAAATCGAAAAATCGAAAAATCGAAAAATCGAAAAAATCGAAAAATCGAAAAATCGAAAAATCGAAAAATCGAAAAATCGACAAAATCGAAAAATCGAAAAAATCGAAAAATCGAAAAATCGAAAAATCGAAAAATCGAAAAATCGAAAAATCGAAAAATCGAAAAATCGAAAAATCGAAAAATCGAAAAATCGAAAAATCGAAAAATCGAAAAATCGAAAAATCGAAAAAATCGAAAAATCGAAAAATCGAAAAATCGAAAAATCGAAAAATCGAAAAATCGAAAAATCGAAAAATCGAAAAATCGAAAAATCGAAATATCGAAATATCGAAAAATCGAAAAATCGAAAAATCGAAAAAATCGAAAAATCGAAAAATCGAAAAATCGAAAAAATCGAAAAATCGAAAAATCGAAAAATCGAAAAAATCGAAAAATCGAAAAATCGAAAAATCGAAAAAATCGAAAAATCGAAAAAATTGAAAAATCGAAAAATCAAAAAATCGAAAAATCGAAAAATCGAAAAATCGAAAAATCGAAAAATCGAAAAATCGAAAAATCGAAAAATCGAAAAATCGAAAAATCGAAAAATCGAAAAATCGAAAAATCGAAAAATCGAAAAATCGAAAAATCGAAAAATCGAAAAAATCGAAAAATCGAAAAATCGAAACAATCGAAAAATCGAAAAATCGAAAAATCGAAAAATCGAAAAATCGAAAAATCGAAAATCGAAAAAATCGAAAAATCGAAAAAATCGAAAAATCGAAAAATCGAAAAATCGAAAAAAAAATCGAAAAATCGAAAAATCGAAAAATCGAAAAATCGAAAAATCGAAAATCGAAAAATCGAAAAATCGAAAAATCGAAAAATCGAAAAATCGAAAAAATCGAAAAATCGAAAAAATCGAAAAATCGAAAAATCGAAAAATCGAAAAATCGAAAAATCGAAAAATCGAAAAATCGAAAAATCGAAAAATCGAAAAATCGAAAAATCGAAAAATCGAAAAATCGAAAAATCGAAAAATCGAAAAATCGAAAAATCGAAAAATCGAAAAATCGAAAATCGAAAAATCGAAAAATCGAAAAATCGAAAAATCGAAAAATCGAAAAAATCGAAAAATCGAAAAATCGAAAAATCGAAAAATCGAAAAATCGAAAAATCGAAAAATCGAAAAATCGAAAAATCGAAAAATCGAAAAATCGAAAAATCGAAAAATCGAAAAATCGAAAAATCGAAAAATCGAAAAATCGAAAAATCGAAAAATCGAAAAATCGAAAAATCGAAAAATCGAAAAAAATCGAAAAATCGAAAAATCGAAAAATCGAAAAATCGAAAAATCGAAAAATCGAAAAATCGAAAAATCGAAAAATCGAAAAATCGAAAAATCGAAAAATCGAAAAATCGAAAAATCGAAAAATCGAAAAATCGAAAAATCGAAAAAATCGAAAAATCGAAAAATCGAAAAATCGAAAAATCGAAAAATCGAAAAATCGAAAAATCGAAAAATCGAAAAATCGAAAAATCGAAAAATCGAAAAATCGAAAAATCGAAAAATCGAAAAATCGAAAAATCGAAAAAATCGAAAAATCGAAAAATCGAAAAATCGAAAAATCGAAAAATCGAAAAATCGAAAAATCGAAAAATCGAAAAAATCGAAAAATCGAAAAATCGAAAAATCGAAAAATCGAAAAAAAAATCGAAAAATCGAAAAATCGAAAAATCGAAAAATCGAAAAATCGAAAAATCGAAAAATCGAAAAATCGAAAAATCGAAAAATCGAAAAATCGAAAAATCGAAAATCGAAAAATCGAAAAATCGAAAAATCGAAAAATCGAAAAATCGAAAAATCGAAAAATCGAAAAATCGAAAAATCGAAAAATCGAAAAATCGAAAAATCGAAAAATCGAAAAATCGAAAAAATCGAAAAATCGAAAAATCGAAAAATCGAAAAATCGAAAAATCGAAAAATCGAAAAATCGAAAAATCGAAAAATCGAAAAATCGAAAAATCGAAAAATCGAAAAATCGAAAAATCGAAAAATCGAAAAATCGAAAAATCGAAAAATCGAAAAATCGAAAAATCGAAAAATCGAAAAATCGAAAAATCGAAAAATCGAAAAATCGAAAAATCGAAAAATCGAAAATCGAAAAATCGAAAAATCGAAAAAATCGAAAAATCGAAAAATCGAAAAATCGAAAAATCGAAAAATCGAAAAATCGAAAAATCGAAAAATCGAAAAATCGAAAAATCGAAAAAATCGAAAAATCGAAAAATCGAAAAAATCGAAAAATCGAAAAATCGAAAAATCGAAAAATCGAAAAATCGAAAAATCGAAAAATCGAAAAATCGAAAAATCGAAAAATCGAAAAAATCGAAAAATCGAAAAATCGAAAAATCGAAAAATCGAAAAATTGAAAATCGAAAAATCGAAAAATCGAAAAATCGAAAAATCGAAAAATCGAAAAATCGAAAAATCGAAAAATCGAAAAATCGAAAAATCGAAAAATCGAAAAATCGAAAAATCGAAAAATCGAAAAATCGAAAAATCGAAAAATCGAAAAATCGAAAAATCGAAAAATCGAAAAATCGAAAAATCGAAAAATCGAAAAATCGAAAAATCGAAAAATCGAAAAATCGAAAAATCGAAAAATCGAAAAATCGAAAAATCGAAAAATCGAAAAATCGAAAAATCGAAAAATCGAAAAATCGAAAAATCGAAAAATCGAAAAATCGAAAAATCGAAAAATCGAAAAATCGAAAAATCGAAAAATCGAAAAATCGAAAAATCGAAAAATCGAAAAATCGAAAAATCGAAAAATCGAAAAATCGAAAAATCGAAAAATCGAAAAATCGAAAAATCGAAAAATCGAAAAATCGAAAAAATCGAAAAATCGAAAAATCGAAAAATCGAAAAATCGAAAAATCGAAAAAATCGAAAAATCGAAAAATCGAAAAATCGAAAAATCGAAAAATCGAAAAATCGAAAAATCGAAAAATCGAAAAATCGAAAAATCGAAAAATCGAAAAATCGAAAAATCGAAAAAATCGAAAAATCGAAAAATCGAAAAATCGAAAAATCGAAAAATCGAAAAATCGAAAAATCGAAAATCGAAAAATCGAAAAATCGAAAAATCGAAAAATCGAAAAATCGAAAAATCGAAAAATCGAAAAATCGAAAAATCGAAAAATCGAAAAATCGAAAAATCGAAAAATCGAAAAATCGAAAAATCGAAAAATCGAAAAATCGAAAAATCGAAAAATCGAAAAATCGAAAAATCGAAAAATCGAAAAATCGAAAAATCGAAAAATCGAAAAATCGAAAAATCGAAAAATCGAAAAATCGAAAAATCGAAAAATCGAAAAATCGAAAAATCGAAAAATCGAAAAATCGAAAAATCGAAAAATCGAAAAATCGAAAAATCGAAAAATCGAAAAATCGAAAAATCGAAAAATCGAAAAATCGAAAAATCGAAAAATCGAAAAATCGAAAAATCGAAAAATCGAAAAATCGAAAAATCGAAAAATCGAAAAATCGAAAAATCGAAAAATCGAAAAATCGAAAAATCGAAAAATCGAAAAATCGAAAAATCGAAAAATCGAAAAATCGAAAAATCGAAAAATCGAAAAATCGAAAAATCGAAAAATCGAAAAATCGAAAAATCGAAAAATCGAAAAATCGAAAAATCGAAAAATCGAAAAATCGAAAAATCGAAAAATCGAAAAATCGAAAAATCGAAAAATCGAAAAATCGAAAAATCGAAAAATCGAAAAATCGAAAAATCGAAAAATCGAAAAATCGAAAAATCGAAAAATCGAAAAATCGAAAAATCGAAAAATCGAAAAATCGAAAAATGGAAAAATGGAAAAATCGAAAAATCGAAAAATCGAAAAATCGAAAAATCGAAAAGTCAAAAAAGAAATTCCGTAACAAAAATAAACCACTCTGACCGGCACAGCGGTTTGGCGTTGAAAGCAGTGAATCGTCTTACGTCGTTTCATTTTGGCAGACTTCGGCACGGTATTTGTGTTCGTGCGACTAGACGTATGCGTGTAGACCAGCTGCTAACTGCTCATAACTGATTATATCTCTTTTAAACACAATTTCGGAAAAATTGAATTTGAAAATGAATAATGATCCACAATTATTCACAACAAAATATTGGACCACCATTGACGCGGTATTTTCCAGATATTTAGACTTATGTTTCTTATTTCAGTTACCATAAACTTATAGTTTCAATGATAAAAATTTTTGAATAACCTACATGTATTGTAAGATAATAAAAATATTTTAAACAATGAAAGAAAAAAATTGTTTTCTTATCGGTCACCACGCTCAAAAAGTGTAACTTGAATTAATATCAAAGAAAAAACTTGAATTAATATCAAAGAAAAAAAATACTGCATAAATAAAATAAATAAATAATTACAATTGCAGTTGATAAAAGATGCTATGCAATAACTTTACCGCGGCAGTCCCCGAGTGTCACACCTATTTTTTTACATAATACCAATTGAAATATAGGGACATACAAACAAAAGAAATAATACAGAAAACAATTTATAAATTAGTGGTATTATATACAGTTTATTGCATTTTATAATTTGAGAATATCGCACGTAACCTCATGTTTTGACACACCTATACATTACAGAAAATAAAAAAAAAATTGGAACGGAAATTGTTTGACGTTGTGAAAACAAACAAACTCTGTTCGGCGTATCTATATGTTGTTTAGTTTCAAGAAGCATTCGACGCTCTATTTATGTACTACTCTGTATATTTAAGATACATTTTAAAGTATTGTGGTACAACTTTTCGATTTAAAATTTATTAAAACTATCGATGCTTTCGATCAGTTACGCACTATACCTAAATAATAGGTTAACATGTTGATATCATTGGACAGGTAATTTCATAAAATATTGTACTTAAAAATTTATTTAAAAATTAAGTAATTGGAACTTAAAATGAGCCATATTTATGAAAAGTTTTAAAACACTGTATAAAATTAATCAGTTCTATCATGATTATTCCGCTAGCTTGGTATCTTATCAGTTTGTAAAAAACAATTTGGAAATCATTGCTAATCTCTTCCTAAATTATGAAAATTTAATTGGGATCTGCATCTTTCTCTAATTTTGAAAAGAATATAATGGTAGGATTACAAATAGTATTGTCACACCAATCTAAAACTGAAATAAAATATAGGGGGTTTCATTTAGGAAAAATACACTATTACTTGTCAAGCAAAAGTGTAACATTCTGTATATTTTTAAAGTATACCTGTTTTAAATGCATATAACTTTTATTTAAAATTTGTTTGAGTGTCTATAACACAAAATGAAATATCGAGTTCAGAGATAAGGGACATAAACAACCTTTTTTTTGTCTATTATATATGTTAGTTGTTTTTTCAGGTGGGCAAGATTATAAAATTTGCCCCTCTCAGCATCTCACCCTCTCCGTCAATACACCAATATTTAAAGTATATGACATATTTTATTTCCAATGATAAATAAGGATAGCTGAATAAAATGTATGCAAACCTGTACTTGAAAATGTATTTCTGGACTGAACTACTACGGTGATGCGTTTAAAATATTTCTTATAAATTGAAAATTATTATGAAAGACTTTATTTTTATAATTTTATTAGGTGAGGAATAGAAGAAAATATTTTAAATTTGTTTAAAATAAATGCTATGTCTATTTAAAAATTGCTTGTCCAACAACGTAAATTTCGATCATTTTGACGAAAAAATATTTTATAAGAAAATGAAAAAAATTCAAGTTTGCTTTACAAAAATTAAAATTGTGGTAATTTAAAATGGGTGTTCACTTTTTCCAATAATTTTATCATTTTTAAGTTCGGTATAAAACCTTGTACAAGTGTAGTTATTATTATAGATATTATACTGTTTTCAAGCACTATAACTATAAATGAATGAATAAATTAATACTCCCCTATTTATTTAATTTTTTTTCAAAATCAACAGGTCTTATCCCTTGCTTTAGAGTTTCATTTTTACTAAACATTTCATGTTGATATCACTTTTCGTTTTTAATTTAGGATTTTTTTTTATTTCAACCCATTCTAACCCCTTATTTTAAATCAAATTTTTTCATAAACAATAGGCTTCGTCCCCTTACAGAGCTTGGTTTTTGCTTTCAATTTTTGGTTTTTGAATTATCGTGCTGACAAAAACCGTGACATCGGACAAAGTAAACCTATAATACTATTTACATACTAGAGTAGAATAATAATTTAATCAAGGCTAAAACAATAACATAATAGCCTACAAAATGGGTATACTAAAAGAATGATAAAGTCAAGAGTTGCAAATTATTTAATAAGTATATTAGTACTTCGGAGATAAACTGTGCTATTATAGTCAGCTTTTTAGTAGAGCAGACTGAATGTTGGTTGAACACTTTTCGTGTTCTATATTTACATATAATAATTATATTTCGACAAGAAATTCAGTTGGCCCCAATTAGTGTCACTATATGTACTGTTTACTAATAATTTAACTATTAAAACTTTTTCATAAATTGTTGATTTTTGTAACATATGTCTATGTTCTGATAACAAATTTTCTATTACATACCTAGTGGCTTATACCTCAATATGCCTCTATAAATAGTACGTACAACGTGAGAGTTAAATAGTGTTGTTTAACGTTTGACTTGTAAGTTTATTAAACATTGAACATAACGTTCTTATATTGTGACATCACTATACATAGTATAAAATACTCCTGAAAAGGTTTTGATCAGCCCATTTTAAAAATATAACATTTATAAAATTGCACTGTCTACATAGTTTGCCTCCCAGATAGATATCGGTAAAAATTTAAATATTTTTTTTATGATATAGGTACATACCTAACATAGACACAACTATTAAGTTTCTTGAATTAATTTAGGCCACAACAATATTTATATTTTATTTCCTATTTAACAAAACTGTAATAAAATCCTCAGTGCTATATTTACAAAATAAACAATTATTCATATAAAATTGTACTAGGGTCAAGAAATTTGGAAATAAACATAACCTCAACAAATAATAGTAATTTTTCACCTATGACGTTTTTTGATAACAATCGTTGAATTGACGCATTATTTATTAAAGTCGCAGTTTTATTTAAACTTAATTTTTAATACAGTTCATAATTAAAATTGTCTCATGTTGATTTTTAGAATTTGACAGCTTGGTTGGAAAATTAGAATATGAAGTAGGTAGATACGGAATAAGGATTATTTTTTGATATGACAAATGAATGCACTTTGCGTCATATTTTGATTAATTTTAAATTAATAATTTTATGTTTGTAGATTGACGGAATAAAAATGTTTTTATATCATTTAATAAAAAAATGGCATTTATTATCATCAAAACTAACTAGCTCGAATTTTATATATGTTGTAAAAGAGTAATATAAAAGTGCAGACAGGTTTAGTACCGTCATTGCTTCTCTATATCTATGATTTGAAAGATTGGTATGGCCCGCCCTACTTTGTGACGTCACTGTGTGCGTTGCGCAAATAAGGCTGATTTAAGTTATTTTATACTGTTATACTACGTTATACTATGTTTCAGGGTTCTCTTAACGTGTGACGTCTCTTTTTAGCTAAAGATTTTTAAGAACGCCTCTCACTCCTTCTGGCTCACATATAAAAGCGTGCCACGGAAACGCGATTAGCCAGAGCGCAGTGGCGTACCCATAAATAGATAATAACACGTATGAAAACAATAAAATAATAAAATGTTACTGGGTGTTCACTGCACAAATTAATCAATGAAGAAACCGCCCCTGATATAGATAGGTAATATATTACAATGAATTAATCATTGTAAGGTGTTAAAATAAAAATACAATCAAGAAGACATAATAATATTCAATAAAGTTAATAAGAAAAAAATCTGTTATTATTTTATGATTACACCCTGTATATGAGATTTAAACAATTCACATATAATGAACCATTTAAAAAAAACAAATCACTTTGAACATTATAAAACATTTAAAGCATAAAAAGTTAAACAAAACATTAATTAAAAGACTTAGAAAATTTTAATTAAAATTGAAACGGAAAACATCTTCATTCAAAGGAATCATGACAGACTATCTCACTGGGAGAAATTTATGAGTTGAAACTGTGATAATTTGTTAGTTTGAATATATTTCTCACAGCATAACATATAAAAAGACAACCATATTTTTACCAGTAAATCAAAAAAATTATGTTTTTACAATATTTGACATTTGGAAACTATGCGAATAAATTTTTCAAATTATAAAAATCTAACTAATTTCTGGTGGCAGGGGATAAAATAGTAGTGATATTATGCTCTTATAGCACCATAAGACATATTGGAATATTTTGGGGCCCATTTTGTCACATTTAATATCATTGAAAATGTACCATTAATTAGCAGTAGAATTTTATAATAAATTGTCAATTTTAGCATATAGGAAGTGAATCTTAATTCGTAAAGGGAATTTGTGAACATTTTAATAACAATAAGTCCTTGCTAAAGGGTATTCTGAGAGAAATATGTGTAAAATACTCATCAGATAACCTAAGTTCAAAAAAACATTGATTTATGCTAAATGTCATAAAAGAACAGTGTTTGGGGTAATTTTAATTATATAGAATAGGTTGTACATTAGTTTTAAGCATATTCGGCAGTTCCTAATCCAAAATTTATCCTTTTTATGAAATTCAGAGTCCTAAAGTGAGGTTGGGAGTGATAATAAAAGTCAAAATCAGTATCATTTTGACGGTCCTAAGGGTAGGATCGTTGAATAATCTCTGATCGGCAATTGTTTTAATTGCAAGAGCCTACCAAACATATTTGATTTTATTTCTGACGCTGTCAGAAAATTATTTTTGAAAGGTAACCTAATAAAGTTGGAGGTTGTCAAACTGACTGAAATAGGCGAAATTTTATTACTTACCGAAAAAGAATAAACAGGAGAGCCCGGTTTTCTCTCGAAGCCAATCGATGATGGAAAAGAAATAGCGAAGCGAAGTGACATATTCCTGAAAAAGAATTATCAGTGAGGTGTTCTTTCATGAAGTAAGATTAGTTGTAAACACTATTGACAAATTTCCACTTACTTGCTTCATAGTCAATTTTATTTGAAGTGATTTAAAACACATAGAAATTTTTTCCTGTCTAACCAAGCCATTTCTTTTTGTTATTTATAAAAATTCCTAACCTCATTTGATGACAGACAAGTTCTGAATCTGGTAACTTATTGGTGTTACCAACCGCGATAACTGTTCTACTGAGGATATTTGAATAGGCAACATCTATTACTAGGATAGTATGATTAGGGTTTCAAAGGTTTTTGAATATTTTCATTGTATTTATCATTTAATTTAAGCCATTTTTCATTCATTTCCATCTCATCTAATTGATTACAAATTACATTATTTCTCTTTTATTGATTATATCTTATTGAATCTGATTTCCTTGTTTTATTGAAAAGAGTGAGCAATCTGTGAAATCGCAACCTACACGCCCTGAGAAAAAGAGAGATCTCATGCTGGACAAAATTAATTAAATAAATATAAAAGATAAGTATTATTTTTTTTGTAGTAAAAATTTTTATGCTCACAACTATTTTCATTATATTTTCATTTTCAATATATTTTACAAGAATTATAAATCATTGTAATATATAAAAAAATAATTTAAGGTGTTGCGTAAACGCATCACCGGTCAAAGTTCGGTTAATGTCAGTTCGTGGAAAACCTCAACTTTGCTGTTCTATTTCGAAGCGCAAAAGCCTACATTGGCTAGTGATCACCTTTACCTTTACCTCCTTTACGTTTAGGAAAGTTACTTTTTTGAAAAAACCCTCTTTTTTGGCCATTTCTATCAGTTTGTGAACAATCGTTAGTACAAAATAAATCAAATGCCTAAGACAACAATATGGTATCAGTATCTCAACGTCTGTATACTATTGTATTAAACTAAAGGAAAACAAACTTAATTAAATTTACGTTTGAGTTTGAGAAACTTCGAACTCAAAAACTTTTCTGTGTAATGCAGTTCAATTACTTATTTCAATCGATTTTAATTAGACTGAAATAGTGGAATATCTTCGCTAAATTCAACTGTAACATTCATATTGCGAAATTGCCTGTTAGGGAATAATAAAGTCGCCAACTTTATTGTACAAAACCAATATCATCGCGCAATATCAAATTCAGTAACTAGTAGGTAATTCAAAACCGGCTAATATATTCATTGGCTTTCTGAGAATTGTAGAAAATTCTCCGGTCTAGACTGAAGAAAAGCACCATTTGACTTCATTCTTTTGGAATCGTTTCCTTAAGATATCAGATTATTTTTCTAGTCCAGGAATGTATTCAGATCTCATTTGTACAGGGAGAGCAACAACAATTTCTTATAAAATTAAAATAAAATGCGTAGTCAAAAAAATCATAATAATAATAATAATAATAAATGGCCTTTATTTGTACATACCAAAAATACAAAAAAATATATAGAAATGTACATTTGCCTGGGCGAGATTTACCCTAAGGCTATTCTTACATCGAACCCTATAAATTCTATACATAGTTTAAATAATCAATAAATACATTTTTTACAATAAGCAAATTCTAGTAAAACATTTGAAAAGAAAACACAATTACCTAATTGTGTTTATTCACAAAGAACGAACGAGATAAAAAAAATAAACAATTGCACTTAAATACTTTGAGAGACCAAGAGCTGTCGTTTTAATGTATTTTTAAAAACATTTAGAAATTCGAATTCTTTATAGATGTGTTTAGGCTGTTATACAGAACAACGGCATTGTATGAAAAGCTGCGATTAAAAATTGCAGTAGAATGACGAGGCATGGTTAATGTTAAATTATTTCTAATATTAAGGTGATTACAGCACCTCTTATAATTTTCGAACAAGCATATCTCAAAAAGTAATTTTTTTAAAAAATCAAAATTTTGGCAAAATCAAGAAGGCAATAATATCTAAAATATGCATATATTTTAAAGTTTAAGCTTCTTCCAGTTTCCAAGAAAAAAAAATTAAAGGGCTTTAAATTTTGAAATATCATAATGAAAATAAATGCATTCCTTAACAGAACTATTCTTAATATAATCCCCAAATTTAAGCTCTTAATCTCTTATTAATGATTTTTTAAAATTTGCCGAAATTAGTGGCTAAAACGGCTCATTATCTGATTTTCTGGTTAAAACTAGTCTAAACTGGTGTAAATCATTACAAGAAACGAATGATACGATACGATAGTTACAGTAGCGTTACACCAGAAAGCAGCACTTAACGAGGCGTTTTAGCCACTAATTTCGGCGAATTTTAAAAAATCATTAACAAGAGATTAAGAGCCTAAATTTGGGGATTATATTAAGAATTTTGCTGTTGAGGAATGCATTTATTTTCAATATGATATTTCAAAATTTAAAGCCTTTGATTTTTTTTCTTGGAAACTGAAAATAATTAAAACTTTAAAATATAAGCATATTCTAGATATTATTGCCTCATTTATTTTGCCAAAAATTTTAACTTAAAAAAAAAATTACTTTTTGAGATATGCTTGTCCGAAAAGTATAAGGGGTTGCTGTACTCGCCTTAACGATGTTCATCAATGTTCTGAATATTAGTTTGTTTGTCTTTTAAATATGGTGGTATTGAACTATTTATTATATATTAGCGACAGGAATAGATATTTGAATAGCTTGTTAACATTTAACCATCCAGTTTGTGAAAAAGCGAATGAAATATGGTCGAACCTACAACACGTATTCTGTATTATTTGCAGTCGATTACGATTGACTGCTATTAGATAATAATTCCGTAAAGAATTTTTGAAATTACTTAACTTTGACATAATTAAGGTTTTACTTATTTATCTCTAAGAATGTATTTGTTTGAGTAAAGCAATCGAAGTACGCCGTAGCACTATTGAAATTTAACTGCTTTATTAAAGACTTATCTGATTATAAGGGAGGTAGTAATTCAGGAGTGACTGTAGAGGCCTTCTTCAATGAGATTTATATGATCTACTTCGGATATCACCAACTGTCACAGAACCATCTAGATACAGCCAGGCTACAAGGAAAAAGGTAAAAATATCAAGAAAGGGATTAGGAAGAGTATATAGGAAACAGATAATATGCTTTTTACTATCAAATGCACAATTTAATACTATTAGTGAATAGCTTCACAAAGACTAAAATTAATAGGAAAAGAAAAGTCTTATTTAACATATTTAAATATAGTAAAGCATATTATCTCTTTTCTAACAAAATAATAGATAAAATTATATTAAACACGTGAATCTTGTGTTTTCATGTTGAGGTTATGTTTCAAATTTGACATTTTTATTAGACATTCTTGTACTAAATATATATTTTCAACAAAATATCGGTAGAAAACTTACCTTTTTAAAATAAGAGGGTCATTAAAAATATTAAAGACAATTAGTACTTCGGATTTTCAAGATAAAAGATAATTAAAATTCAATAATCAACTTGCTCGTTGACAGCTATAAATCGAAATGAATTGCCAACTGTTGACACAAGGCATAAACGACAAATGACATTAGGGTAGAGATGTTTGCGTCAAAATAACGAAAACGGTTCCAACCGTTCCAATGTTTGGGTCTAAATAACGAAAACGGTTTTAACCGTTACAAACCCACCATTTTAAAGAAAATTTAGTCTACTTTTTTTATAAACTAGTGTCTTTACCTATCTCTGATTAAAAAATGCAAAAAAGCACAAAGAAACAAAAACAAAAAAATGAATTTTTCGTATTTTTAACGTTTGTTTTTTAATATTTTTTACATCATTTTTTTTTAAATAAACTATTTCGATTGGAAATCACATTATTTACAAAATAATTCCTAACAATTATACCTGAATTTTGCTTCGTTTTCGAGATTTAATTAAAAAGTTTTTATGGTTAAATTTTTACCTTTATTTTCAACTTCTAACCTGCTGTTCAATAGCTTTTTGCGATATTTTCATATTTAATGACAATTTGAATGATTGGTGTGATAAAAACGCAAAAAAGGTGATAGTTCCTTATTTCCCACTTTTTTAGGTCTTTGCATTCTCTGTTGTTCTTGCAGCGTTTCTTGTTGTAAAATATTTAACTTTTCCTGACATTTAGTGCAGCACCGCCTATATTTAAAGACCAATTTTTGTCCAAGGTTGCTATAGCTCTTTTTGGTCGTGCGTCCCCATATGTTATCTTAACACACCGTAGCGATTATATTAATTTTCTTTTTTTTACCATTATATTTATTTAAGGAAAATATTATTAAAAATATTACAGTCTAATTTCGAATAAATTAAATGATGTCCATGTTTGAAGTGCTAACGGTTTCCACACGTAATTGCATTCACCACATATGTCTCAAATACACAAATTGTATTTTCAAGTTAAAAGCTTTCTGAATGATATCGATTGTAGAGTTTGTGCGAGCCGGCAATGCCAATCTGTACGAATAGAGAATTGTGTAAATACAATTAGATTAAGTGTCAGCCGTTCTGGCACAATACATTCATTGTTATTGTTATAGTCCGAACGAACTTCAACTCAATGGGTATAATTTGTTGGACTCGAAACGATACCGAGACGGAGATTTTAAGGAGCAGATTTTATAAGCGAAAAATGCCTCGGTTCTTTATTGACCAGCGTTTTACTAGAGTTTTTTTATTACTACGTTCATCTCATAAAGGGATGTGAATATCATATTGTTATGGAAAAAATGAAAATGTTTTTAGTTTTAATTATAAAATGATTTTCAAAATTTATTAGTTAGTGAGCATATTAAAAAAAAATTCTTAAAGATGTTGTTAGAACAAACTATTATGAATTTTGTAGCTTATAAATTTACTAACCCCAGGGCAGGTCGCTTAGCTTAAATTATGTACTGGTAAAATTTTTAAGATATGTTTGTAAGATGAAAATGGAATAAATTATAATTCACAAACTATTTTTATCCATGAGTAGAATATACGATGAACCAGGAGAATTAGAATTTTAACGTTTGCCAACCTAACAGATTTATTTCGTTTCCAGGTAAGTGTGAATTTGACCTATATTCCCCTTCAGTGCCTACAAGTAACACCAACTAGGGACAACACCTCTTCACTGATTTTATTTTAAGATAATGGCTTACTAAATAGTACGTTAATGTCTAAATGCGAAAAATAATTTTTTTTCTACAATCACTATCCAAAGTAGATTTTTGCGCTTCGAAATACAACTGCAGAGTTGACGTTTACCACGAACTGATATTAAGTGACAGCTTTGTCGCTTGCTTAGCAAAAAATTCGACAGCTTTGTTACTCACCTAATTTAAATTCAATATTTCCTTTTAATAAATGATTTTTAAGATATTTGTATGAAGTTTTATATTTTCTTGTTTTATTATCCAAGTAAACATTGACTTTAAATATACAATCCGTTTTTTATGAATACCTATAGGAAGGGATTCCGAAATGAGTCGCGAAAGTGTAAACACTGGTACACGGCCCTCTGCTATTTTTAATAAATTGTGACGAAAATACGAGTTGTTTATTGATGAAATTGTTACAATAAGTGGACTAGATAGTGATGCATTGCTTGTGTTAATTTCGTTGTGAACTTTACACATAGTATCCTTTGTTTATTGACTGCGATTATTTGTAATAACTATTTTTCGATACCACTTTTTGATAATTGTACTGATAAGAACGATAAATACACCGACCACACCGCCCGTTAGGTCCGTGATCGGCGAGACAACCAAAAATACGCTGTGTATATTTTGTGTTGCTAAGCATACGAACTTAAATCATTAGCAACAACACACAGGCCGCTTCTATCTACAAAAGCGGCAATTAAAATTCATAATATACCACTACTGTTACAAATACTATGTCTATTATGAATAATACTTAGGAACCCAATATCTTTGCACTCCAAAATAAATCGTACGTTTTTGAAGCAAAAACATTTCCTAAGCCATCGTACCCTAAGAGGGAACAGGCAATTGTGCTTGATGTTGTAGAAAATCTTAAATTGTTTGACTATGTTAAATCAATAGGCAATATTGTTGACCCAAAAAATATTACACATGCTCCGAGAATATCAAATAACAGAATCTGCATTTACCTCTCCAAGACTAATATAGTTGACAATTTAATTACAGACTATCCCATTATCTCAATACAAGAAAATAAACTGTTAATTCGCAGACTTGTTACTCCATCCAAACGAATTATAATATCTAATGTCTACCTATCTATTAAAAACGAGCTCTTAGAAAGTGCAATCAGAGATTTAAACTGAAAATAAGCGTCTCCAGTTTCTCTTTTAAGAGCTGGAATCCTAGATGAAGAGTACAATCATATTTTAAGCTTTAGACGTCAGGCGTATATTACTACAACAGTAGAAAATATTGATATCCAAACTTCTGTTATTATTCCTCACGAAGGCAATAATTATAGGATCTTCATATCTACTGATCAAATGCAATGTTTTATTTGTAAGCAGGCTAGATCCAGAAGTGGCAGGTACGATTCACCGACGGTTTTAAAACAAAACAAGGCGCAGGATGCGGAATATACTCCAGATTCTTAAACCTAAACATAAAATGGGCTGTGAGCAATAGTGCCAGTGTAGTTCAAACAGAGCTAACGGGGATTATTACAGCAGCAAAAGAAATAACCGGAAATAATATCCCTGGAAGGAATATGCTCATCTATACGGATAGCAGACAAGCACTTCTCACCCTGAACAGACCACGAATTTATTCAGGGTTAGTACTAGAATGTCATGAAGCTTTGGCCGAAGTATCCATCAACAATGTGGACACCTTAAGATGGATCAACGATCACGCCACATCGAAAGGTAATCGTCGTGCCGATTCACTAGCCAAGAAAGCAGCCAACCAAATACTTTTTGGACCTGGTCCTTCTATTGGCCTGACAAAATCGGTAGTGAGGGACCTAATTAAAGAACATTTCCTTGTAAAATTCAAGGAAAGATGGGATAAAACAAGAAACTGCAGAGTTGCCAGGGAGCTCTTAAGTTAACCTGACAACACTGCAGCAAACAAATACTTGACTATGACTAGACAGAATCTGCGTCTGGTCACAGGCATTCTGACTGGTCATTGCCAAGTACGGAAGCATCTCCATATCATGGGGCTGTCAGAATCCGCACTCTGCAGAGGGTGCAAACAAGAATATGAGACCATCGAGCATATCCTTTACGATTGCCCGACGCTCTCATTTATTAGAAGATTTGTATTCGACGAGTATCGGCTAACACCGGCCAATATAAGAGAAGCACCTCTTGGCGACGTTGTCAACTACATTAAATCTGTAGGCTGGCTGATGAGCTATGAGGTGCCAATCATGTTAGGAGAATGCACAATAGGACAAATGAGGCCTAAGTGCCGTGGGAAGTAACCCACCCTCCACACGTTACAGATACAGATTGTAAGCAAGTAACTGTCCTAACTCAACACCTGTGGATCCTGAGGAATCTGAAATTACCGCTCATGCTGATACTTCTGTGAAATCTGAAATTATCGCCCATGCTGATACTCCTATGGAATAAGAAATTACTGCCCATGCCAATACCTCTACGGAATAAAGTACTTCCTCTCCTACAGATTTTAGCTCTTCCCAGAGACTCTGCAAAATTTGAATGATAGTCTCCGCACTGGCCAAAAGAGAATTTATCCTAGCTCCAAAATTGCCCTCCTGAAACCCGTGAAATTGATCTTCTCTCCCCCGCAGATCCCCATTCAATGCTCCTACCACAAACTCCCCACTCAAAAAATATCTCAAAAACCCAAAAATCTGTTACGAAACCCACACTAAAGAAAGCTTAAAAAATAATCTTTAAAATATACTAAACTTTCTAATGCCACCAAGGCCGCAATACAAAAATATTATCAAAAAAACCCCAACGATCTCTCCCTACCTGTGCATAACTTTATTGCTTGTATAGAGAACACCTTAGGATGTAGTGACCCATATTCTGAAGCTTTGCAATTTACTTCAAATATCAGATCTCTACTCAAAGACATGCACCTAATATATCCTGAAATACAAGATCGGTCACTAAAAAATAGATTTTCAAGATTAACAAAAAAAATCAAGCAAAGACTGGTGGAAGAGGAAATGGAAACAGGAAGCATCGCCAGCTTATCCTTACTGACGTCTGTCAAACAGGATAACTAAGATATTTCAGACTTTTCACAAAATTCTCAATTTGCTGCACTTAAATCCACCTCTGCAAGGAGGTCCATTTTTTACGATCATTGGACCATTACAATTTTAAAAATTTTGTCTTTCATAGTACTCGTGTTATTATGCAATAAATATGTTATAGGTAGATTATCAAGCAAAGCATGTAAAATAAGATGATCTACTTTAGGTTTATTCCTGGATCATGTTGCCGCTAATGTCTTCTTGAAGTTAATATTAGTCATTGTTCCTGAGTTCTTTCATTTTATATAGAAGTTCTTTTGCGGCCAGTTATAAGAAGCTCTTATCTAGATTATAATATAGCAAAGCACCGATCAAAGCTCTGAGCTCTCATATAATCAACTACAAAATGGTTTGGAGGTGCCTACAAAAAGTAAATGAGCTAGGCAAGAAAAATACAGTTACTTTTACTTAGGTCTTGGGATACAAAGAGGTAATGGGTAACGATATTACACATGATTTCACAAGGAAAACGACTCAAGCATCCTTTGTATGTCCTGAGCCGTTTTATGGTAAGAGCTGTTATGTTATTTTGGGAGAGGATATTAAAAAAGACTTGGACAGCAGAAGAACCGACAATTAAAACGTTCTATTGGGACTTAAACACGCTAATATACTTCCAGTTGACTATAAGTAAAAAAAAGATCAAAAGACTGTATCTATATGAGCAAGAAAACAGGTCACGAATAATAACGCAGATCATTACCAAGCATTGAGGACTCAAAGGACCTTTAGTGAACTGGGAATAGTAAAATATATTAAAAGGATATTTTTTACAAAGAAAGAAACCTTCATTTAGATTCTGACAAAATGTGTAGTACTACAGAATCCAAGAGAACTATTCTTGGATTCCTACCAAATAGAAGGGGCGCACCTGACCTGCTTGAGCCTCTACATATCCTACATTTCCTTGTGAAGATATTATTGGAAAGCTCGTTACATACGTTGATACTAATCCCTCGCTTTCTTATCGTCTAATTAGACACAATATATCTTTTAGGTCGCAGTGACTTAACACGCCATACATAACATAACTAAAACTAGAAAAATAAAAGAGATTGTCTTGGGGTATACCATAATAAAAAACATTTTATGTTGGTTTAATTTTTAAAAATATAACAAATAATTAGATGATTAACAGGTTAAGCGCCATGGCAGACACCGGTATCCGCTTCAAGTTTTTCCACATGGGATATGGATGTCACCGGTATCCGCCTGATTATCGAATTTTTATTCATGTGCCTCGGCCTAGCGGACGCACTTTTAAAGAAAAATCCACAAAAGCTAGTTAGTATTCTAGTGGTTTGCAACTCTTCAAAGATGCTAGATACTCCGGCTTTATTCCATCATCAAAAGTTTCCTCAAATTGTAAATGATTTTCAACAAGTGGTCCCTAATTGGAGTTAGCTAAATTACGGAGTCCTAAGCCGATGTTATTCTCTTGATTATCAACTTATATTTTCTGGTTTTCATCTTGAACCTCATCGTAATTATTTTCTGATTCAGCCTTTTTTGCCAAAAATGTTTCGACAACTTTACCTGTTTATGAGAAATTTCACCTGAGCACCAGGGGCGTTATCGTCTTTTATAAAAGTAACATAGTCATTGATTTTTTCATCTGAAGATTTGGCAGTCTCGGCCGATTTTTTCAATATCTCCGTTGTAGATTTACTTGAATCACTTCTTGTGTCACTCTATTCAGCTACCCGATGGTATATACGCCGGGTCATTGTAATAATCGTCTAAAAATGGTTCTTCGTCAGAACTACTATCTGTTAAAAAATTGGTAATAAGTCAGACATTTTTATATTTACTAAGCAAAAGTATAATTACCTACCTTCATAATGTTTTTCCAAAGCTAATTTCACAATTTGTTTTGAACGTTTACTCATTTTTAGTCACTGTCTAATGCCACACACGTGCGACTGCGAACCTCAATAACAAATAATTATTTGCTGATCGCTGCTTTTGCAAGCTCTAGCATGTTCAGTAAAAGTGGAAGGGCTATGTCGTGGGAGGGAGTGGTACACCTATCTAAAATTGCACATTTTTCAGGCCATGGCGGACACCGGTGTCCTCCGCCTATCTGGCAGGGCCACGTCGGACACTGGTGTCCTCTCGTCTTTTTTTGAGAAAAAAAAGTATCAGGCTTCACCATGAACACAACATATTCAAATCTATCCAAAGAACAAGATTCAGGCAAAATAGTGTGTTGGCCCAGATTGTAGTTTTGTTCAAAACAGCTTGGTGCTTAACCTGTTAAATAGATGATACTTACCTACTATAGATTCAATTTTTGTTTCCAAACTTTTATTATAACAGTACAACATACTTAAATATCACAATTTTTTTTATGGTACAGCCTTTGACTATTAAACAGATAGAGGGAGCACAGGATGTTTACATCAACATGTTCATTAAGATCTGGACATTAACTGGTGGTCAATCGTTTAACAAATTAATATACTCATGTTCGGTATATCTGTTTAATTGTCGAATAGTTGAATTTGAACTGGATAAAAATAAACAATAAAAACAAATACTTTTGAACAAGGGTTGCTAACGTACATGTAAGTTAAAAAAAATATTTAAAAGCAAACAGCAATTTTGTAGACGATTTATTTGCGATATTTTCTAAAAAGTTTTAGGAATATTAGATTCTGATGTGTAGTACTTACTAAAAAATATATAGGATATATTGCGACGGTCTCAAATCAATACCTCGTATGCCCAAATTAAACGTTTTAGAGGAGGAACATTAAACTTTCTTGATTGCTTAATAAAGCAAGTAAATAAATATAATAATAACCTATAAACGTGGTTATTTTGTTATTTTTAAAATTTTGTTCTTAATTTATTTGTATAGCAATTCGAAAGGACCAGGTAGCCGGCTTATGGAGAAATGGGTTCCAGTTAATATGCCTGAATTTTTGGTACGTTGAAGACATCGACTTTCTGAACAATAGTGTCCATAGACACAACTCAATCATATGGCCAGTTTTCAACATGAAGTTGAAGTCGAAAAATGGCCATTTTTTAAAACGTATTAAAATGTAATTTTCTCAATATATTAAGGATTTTTTGCTGTAAGAGTATTCTGATAACATCAGATAATATTGCTTTGTGTAGAAAAGGTATTATTTCATACAGGGTGATTCAAAAAATCACCAAAAAAAATTATTGATGCTGTGTATTCTACTTTACAGCGGGAATATGAAAATATTAATATGTGGTCTGAATTAACTATAGTTGGACTTATTATAAGAAGGTATAAAAACATTTTATACAGGGTGAGTCAAAAAGTAGATCGACTCTGCAGGTTATTCTTAATAGAATTTTATATATTTTGTAATACAAGTCAGTAGTCGACATTGAATTATTTTTAAAAATATATAATTTGTAAATTAAATACGGGGTTATTCAAAGGGTATATAAGGTAGAAAATTACGAAAATTAATTTTTTCTGCGAATCATCCTGTAATTTAATATTTCCTTCGTTAATTTCTCTAATTTTTTCTTATTGTCTTTAATTTGAGTTTGTTAGTCCTCTATAGAAGTTTTGCGAACTTACTATGATCAGTTTTTTTATATCGACTTTGTAATGACAAGCCTGTCACAATGTATACGCTTATACCTGAGCTCATAAATATGTTATTATTTTATTGAATCTTTCAGGATTTATGTCATTCTAACGTTATTTATTTAAGGAAATATAAATATTATATAACATATAAACAAACAATGTATTAATATTATTAGTAAACCAAATATTCGAAGATGCAAATATTATTAGTGAGCCAAGTATCCGTAGACGCAAATATTATTATGTTTTTTATATACATAATATTATCTGCAATCAATTCGAATAAGTTACTTATATAGGTGTAATGTATGTAAATTATAAGTAATAAACATATTAACATATGAACCCGTTTCCTCACCACCATAGAGGTAGAGTTCCCGGCGCGTTTTTTTAAGTGGTGTCCCCAATAGGCCTAATCCACTTTAAACTGGGAAATGCAGGTCTCTTGTAATGTAATGAAAGATACATATATATATATATATATATATATATATATATATATATATATATATATATATATATATATATATATATATATAAAAATACTTAAGGAACGAATATACTAACAAAAATAACTACATGTGTAGAATTTAATCCAAGTCAAGAAAGAAGAAACAAACGAAATGAACGAAATTAACTAAAGTTAGGTAGATACTGAAAATATTTAATTTTTTACAATTTCTGGACCATGATCAATATTTTCTGGTAGCATCCTTTCAGCTGCATCAGTAATTTCATTTAAGAGTTGAATAGATGGATATCTCATATTTTGTTCATATCTAGCATAACTCAAAAACCATAATACACTGGCCACATGTTCCTAAAGGTCTAGCTCCCGACTTGCAAGTACAATAATAGTGAAGTTCTAAAGGCTGATGATCGACATTTTCGTCAATCGTAAAATACATCCACAACATATACTTACATATAATACAAAATCTGAAGTACACTCGGATTCGTATAATGCTCGAATCCTCCACCAATTCGTCAAATTGAAGAATATTAGTTTCTTCTCTTTAAAGTTTATCTTGAATATAACTTTTTGCCAAGTTTACATGATAAATTCCAGTCAGCTGCATTAAATAGTGTAAGTCTAAACGGAGGAACTCATGAGCGTGCAAGTGCTTTAATAAAACCCACTGACCGTCCCTTAAATGTAGATTTTCAGCTTCAACTCGTGCTTGTAAAATATTTACTTCGTCCAATTTACCTAATATTTGTTGCGCCATTTGTATTGTACCGGGCATGGTTATTGAGGGATGGAATTTATTAATAAGAGCTCCAGCTATCTGATAATATTCGTTTAAATTAGCAGCATGGTGTATCGAAATAGTGTTATTTAAAAACTTGAATATAGATTTTAAATGTCCATTACGAGATTCGACTATCCAACGTGTGGTTGTAATATATCGAGCAAAATTAGCATCACGTGTTTCTAATTGAGCCTGTCCTCTAACAAGAAGAGGGGGCATCAGACAGTTGATACCATACTCTTGCAATAACGGAACAGAATCTCGATATCCTCTGTCTACAATTGCAATGTCCCCTTCTTCAAACCAAGCTCTCATTCCATTCATGTAATTGTTTAGTTCATACTGTAAAATAGTGGCATCATTGTTTCGGACGTCCGAAAAATATGGTCCATTAATAGCCAGAATGTAACCATCGGGAGCGACTATCAACTCAGGTTTTACCTTAGATAAAAGAAGGTTTTACCAAATGCTGCATTTTATAATAGCAGTACGATTGTCTAAGTACTCTAAAATTAGAACTTTTTTCTAGTTTGTTATATGTGCAGTCTATATACACTATGGCTTTGGGAAGATCAGGAGTAGGATTATACAGTGTATTTGTAAATCCATAGACATGTCTGTCTATATAGTTGGCTCTGGTAATTGCGTTAAATCCTATATTATATGGTACATATCGTTGCATTAGACATAACCGCACCTTATTAATAACTAAACCATTTATTTGTCGAGAAGGATATTGAAATATAACTTTTAAAAAATTATCTGATAAACCGTGTCTCATTTTTTTAGGAGAAATAATGTTAAGTATTTTCTTGTTATATTTACACGATTTCCATCTTGTTCAAAAAAATTGCAGGTCTCATACAACTCGTTGAAATTATTTTTGGAAATCGATGTTAACGATTTAAATTCCTGTTCTGTAAAGTTATCTACATTTTCATAGGTTCGACCATGATTACTGGTAGCAACTGTTCGAAGACACTGGAGAAATTGAAGTAGATTATTTATTACATATGGACGGTTAAGAGAACGTAATCCACCTTGCAACATGTTCGAAAGAGTTCCGTTTTCGTTAAGATGATGCTGACATATTCGCACATAGTCCGGAACAACTATATTTGAAACAATTAATATATTTACCCTACACTCAATAAAGAGCCTCCGAATATTTTCATTGGCATTACATATTATACAAGCGTTGGATTTAGCTGGAAAAAGTACGTTGATTCTGAGACAATTGGGATTATTTTGCATGGCTCTGATGTCTACCAATATAAGTTGAAAACAATTAAAAGGAACCCTACTATCTTTATCAATATTCAAAGGTGGTCTTTCACAAGCTTCACGTCTCAAAATTGCAAGTTCTTGCTGTAAAATGTTTTCTTCGTCATAGAGGCGATTCATTTGTCATCTATTATAATTTCTGTTACACACATAACAGTTTGCTCTATTTGCAAAAGCCATAATTAACACTTAAAACACTTAAACATAAAGTTTACCCAACGTAAAAATTATTAATAAGAAACTGAACGAAATATTATATTATATTAAATTATATTATATTTATTATATTACTTTTTAAAATTTATGAGACAATAGAAACATCTAAACAAAACACTTGTTAATAAGAAAAACACCAGAATGTTTTGTGCTAACAAATTATTTTGGACAGATACGTCAAAATAAGTAACAAGTTTTCACAGCCCACATAGATAAAAAGCAACTCTTAATATTAGATTTTAAATTATCTTGGCTCATGATTATCTTCTCTAAAGGAAATAATCTTGAATGACGATTATGTATTCTTAGTAAAAGAGTTTTTGTCGTCTTGCCGTTTATCCATGATATTCTTGCCAAATAAAATCCTTAGGCTGGTGATCTTAAAAATGTAACATTCAACTTCGCTGATCTTAAACTGAGACTCTGATATGTGCAATTAGTCAAAATTGCAATAATTCTCTTGTTAGAAGAACACGTCCCCTCCCTCCACGCGGTCAAGTTACCGGTTAGGTGTGGTGTGATGTGTTTCATCATTCTATTGTTAGTCGTTATTCTAATATCGAAGTAAACGGAAGTGTTGCGTGTTATAGTTAAAAAAAGTTTGCAGTATGAGTGAACTATCAGAATTTTTAAACAAATGGAAAATAGGGCATCTGCTTGTCGCCTTTGAAGGTACGTACTTACATATACATACATATGATATTAAAATCTGTTTAAGTATTAATTGTGCTTAGTTCAAAAGAATTATTGCATTAAAAATATTCTGTCGTGTAATTAGTAAATATGCAATGAAGATTTACTAAATGTTTTGTATAATTTCTTGTGTTGTAATTAGTAAGTTCATATTGAAGATTTACTAAAGGATGTTCTGTATCTATATAGCTTTTAGTTATTCATTAAAAGACGCCATTTTTATAGAAATTAAGCGTCCTATTAGAGCCTCAATTCAAGATAATTGCCTAAAATCAAGGACATATATATTTTTATTAAAAACTTGGAAATCTTGTAGAAAGATTATTTTATAAGCAGTAGAGCCTCAATTCAAGATAATTGTCTAAAATCAAGGATATTATGTCTTTTAAAGAAAGATTTTAGAATCTTGTAGAAAGATTATTCTATGGAAGTAAAACTTCAATATTAGATTAATTGCTTAAAATCAAGGATATAAATTATGTCTTTTTAAGAAAGACTTCGTCTGATGTACTGTTCCATTGGAAAAACTCCTACAAAATACGTAAATTGGAACCGGCGGAAACCATCGAAAGTTTCATAGAAAAATGGCCTATTTTAAAGAGTCCTTTAGCTCCAGAACTGGAATGCGATATTAATCTAGAACATTTTATTTCTTTGCAATAACTGCCTTTTTTTAAGGTAAATGTGGACTTTCAAATTAAACATAGTCAACCAGAGGATTTTCATTTGGACAATTTTCACAATTTTTTCGATGATGGGGTGGCTTTAAGGAAAAATTCGTTAACGGCGACAGACACTACGCTATTAGAATTATTGGATGGGGAATTAACAAATGGTAAATATATTATTTGTAAGTCCCTTCCCCTCTATTTATTTCCATTGTATTTGCTCTATTCTAAACACAACGTTTTTCTTTTCTAGATTCAGCTACAGCAATAAAATTGTATATATTACCAGCATTAGTTCCTCCCAAGACTCAGGTTCAAGCGGGTAAAACCAATTGAAAACCGTCGATAAGTGAGGCACGAGATGCTTTTTTAGTATATGTCAAAATTCCGGGAGATTTAGAAAAAGCAAAAAAGGATCAAATTGACTATATGTTTAAAAAAGGATTAACCGTTCAACCATATATAATACTAATAGGACCGACATTAAGTAATATTACAGGTAGCTTTGTCATTGTTAACAATTATGAATACAAATGTATGTCCGTAATCGACGCTCTCGATTTTTGTTTTAAAATGTACCAAATTTTAGACGCTAAATATCCTGTCCAATGTTCACATTTATGGTATCTATTGCAGTGGCAACTTTACAAATATTTTACAGAATTTGATCCTGTAATCCCCCATATTAATGATTTGCTGTAAAATATATTGTTATTTACCAACGAGGTTATCTAAGACATAGCTTTTACTACTTTTATCACTTATATTTACCGAAAAAGTATTTTTATCCTAAGAATAATATTTTAAAATTATAATGGACGCAACTACAAATAGTTTTACTTGTTTTAAATGTAGCAGAAAATTCTATTCAACTAAGACGTTACTGGGTCATTTAAAATATTTTCATCCTTATTTACCAAAATATATGTGCAAGCAAATGGAATGTGATCGATCCTATAGAGATTTAAATGGGTTATGCAAGCATTTGTTATCAAATCACTTAACCAACGAAAATAAGTCAATGCATATGTCTTCTTTACCAAATACTAATGTAACTTCCCAAGTATTTAATAACTCTAAAGTATCAGACAAGAACAATATGCCAGATGCTATTATCTCATCTGACTGCGACAATAATATCGATTTAATACTTGGTAATTTTATTTTAAAACTTTACGGAAATAACTCACTAAATAGAGGCATTGTTCAACAATTTATGACTTACAGCCATGAACTAATTGATACAATTTTTTTGTATATTAGCGAAAAAGTTAATACCAACTCAGAACTTTCAGAAAAACTAAATTTCACATTTAGTGAAATAAATAATTCATTTGTAAAATTTGGCACCGAGTATAAAAGAATGAAGTATTTGGAACAAAAAAAATTACTTATAAAGCCAAATCATTTTACATTTGGAACAGCTAGTTCTTTAACTCAAATTAACATTCCAAGTTATCCTGAAGTTTCTGTCAAATCAGTTAAAGGTCAAAGAATATCAATAAAGTCAACTTTAGAGGTTTTTTACAATTGCCAAATGTTTATGAAGATATGACGGCATTTGTTCAATTAGAAGAAAATATTAGTCCAGGGTTGTATACTAGTGTGTTTCAAGGAAAATTATGGAAATCACTAAGAAAAAAATTTAACGCAAAGACTGTTTTCCCAATTTTTTTATTTTTTGATGATTTTGAACCCCTGAACCCTTTAGGATCTAGAGCTGGAAACTACAAAATTGGTGCTCTCTATATGTCATTGGGTAGTGTACCACTCGAGTATTGCTCATTACTTGAGAATATATTTTTAATTCAACTAACTTACTCTTCGGATAGAACCACGCATGGAAATAAAAATGTTTTTCAAAATATTCTTGATGAATTATGCTACCTGGAAACTCAGGGAATTACTGTTAATATTCGTGGTAAAGAAAAAATATTGCATTTTGTATTGCTTTTAATTATAGGTGATAACTTGGGTTTAAATTCTTTAATGGGATTTACTGAAAGCTTCAATTCTGAAAATTTTTGTAGGATATGTTTAACTCCGAAAAGCATAACCCAAACAGAGACCGATGCTTCACATTTTGTGTTACGTACAAAAGAGAATTATGATATGGATAGTTCATCTCTTTCACATTTGGAATTGTTTGCCGAATTTTCACGTCACTGAAAATTTTTCTTGTGATTTAATGCACGACTGCTTTGAAGGCATATTACGATATGATATGGCATTTATAATAGATGGTTTGTTAAATAAGAAATATTTTGACATTGACCTTTTAAATAATAGAATCAAATTTTTTAAATTCTCTAGAGCTGATGCTGGAAATCCAATGCCCCAAATTAAACTGGAGCATTTAAGACGTAAACACATAACGATGAGCGCGTCAGAGATGTTATGTTTTACAGTTTACTTTGGTTTACTTGTTGGAGACTTGGTACCTGAAACAGAGCCAATTTGGAGTTTTTATATTTTAATCCTTCAAATTGTTGACATTTTACTCGAAAGACAATTTTCGGAAACTTTAGTTGAGTATCTTGAGGTATTAATTAGAGAGCATCATGACATGTATATTGATTTGTTTCAGGAAAATTTGAAACCAAAATATCATTTACTATTGCACTACCCCATTGTTATTAGAAATTTAGGACCACCAAGATTTTACTGGTGTATGAGGTATGAAGCTTTTCACAGACAACTGAAACAAACCGCTAACTCAGTTACTTGTCGAAAAAATTTGTTAGTAACACTATCCCTTAAACAACAGCTGAAATTATCGGGTAGACTTTCAGATAAAAGAGGATTTCAAACCAAGGTAGACTTTGGTCCGCGATATGTAATACCTGAAAAAATAGTAACAAAATTTAAGTTGTCAAAAACATTTTTTAGCGTGTCTTGGATAACCATTAACAATATTTTGTACAAAAAAGACTTTGCGTTACAACTTTGCGAGAGTAAATTTGGTCAAATTAAGAACATTTTTACAAATGAAAAGACTATATATTTTATGTTGCAACCACTTAAGACTGTTGGCTTTTGTAAACATGTGCAAGCTTTTGAAATAATATTTCAAGGCGGTGTAACAAATGCTGAAGACTTATTTGTCACATCATTTGATAATATGACTTATTCTAAGCAAGTTCATAACTTTCATTTTACTGGTAACGGAACCTGTTTTATTTCTGTTATAAAGTAGTTCATAGGTCACGGTGAAATATTTTAAAATTATTTTGTCCAACTTTTCAGATAAAGTTTCATCGCTGTCTATTACTTTTTAAATTTAGTAATGTGGCAAAATTAAAATAACTGATTTTGTTTGTTCCTTTTAGATTAGTAATAACTTAAGATTAGCCTATAATAATAAATAATAATCGTGGTCATTGTTAAATTGTAACTACGTAGCCTTTTTTTTATCATCTTATTTTTACGTTAAAAACTGTAAATATAAGAAAAGTTATTTGAGTTTAAAGTGTTAAAAATATTGTAAGCGCTACAGCAATGTCTTTTCATTGTGTTGCACCTAAATTAATATTTAAATGATAATTTAACATTAGCCACGAATAAACTGTGTTTTATTAAAAAGAGTTTTTATTTTATTTATTTTTTTTTAGTTGGGTTTAGCTCACTGCCTTCTTTTTATAAATTTTTAACAGAATAAATGTATCAAAGTTTAATTTCTGCTCATTTGTTTTATTTCTGATAAATTCCAAATTCCGTTATATTTAATATTCCCTTTAGATTTTTTTATTTTAAGAGTTTGAAAAAGTATCTTTTTGTAATTGTTTTATATGCAGAAGAAAGTTCTAAGGAGTAAAGTGAGAGCTCAATTGTTTTTATGAATAGATTTGCTTTCTGCAGAAAAAGATACAGATTTTGTATTATTTTTTTATATATAAAAATGAAAGTAAAGGATTTGCAAATATCTTAAGACATTGTGCACCATTCAGGCTTTGATTTAAAGAAATATACAATATGTCTACTTAAGTCGGCACCATATCAGAATTTTTTTATTATTAGTTTTATGCAAAAAAGTATTCGCCATGAAAAGTTCTGCTTGGTCTAAACCCAAAATTCAACTATTAAATATATTTTTTTTTTCAGTTACGTAGGTACGAAGTTCATCTGAAAATATGAATTTTATGCAAGAGTAAATATCCTTATTTTTAACAATTTTGAAAATTGTTATAAAGGAAAGTTTACCAGAATTATTGAAAACTACGGTCATACATTTAATATTATTTGTCTACTAAAAAACTTTATCTCTAATGCTTTTTGACAAAAATACGAAATATACATTTAATTTTGCAAATCGTAGAACTGATTTTTAATGGTTGAGATAATATTAAATATCTTACAGTAGTTTTTAATTTTGATCAAGTTTTCTTAACAAAAATTTTGAATGTTTTAAAAAATTTACTCCCACATAAAATTCATATATTTCGACAAACCTCGTACATGACTGAAAAAATGTAATGCCTAATGACTGCATTTTTGGTTTTATACCGCGCAGAACTTTTATGAAAATATCTTTTTTTTTAACTGATAATAAAAAAGTTTCCCATATGGTGCCGACTTAATTAGACACTCTGTATACTCTTGAACGAAGAAACTATTGTTCTGTTCCAAGTAAATATTCTCTTGCCCAAAGAAAATATTTTCTTGATTGAAGGAAATGTTCTCTGTAATAAACAAAATATTCTCTTAATTGAAGAAAATATTCTCTTAATCGAAGAAAATATTCTCTAGATCAAAGAAAATAATTCTCTTATCAAAAAAAAATATTGCTGAACCTAGAAAATATTTTTCGATCGAAGAAAATATTGTCTTGGGCCAAGAAAATAATCTCTTGAAACAAGAACATATTTTCTTGGGTAAAGTTTCATGTGATTGAAAGAAAATCATAAAAATCTTAAAATAAAGTAATACACGAATATAAGTATCACCATCCAAAGATTTCGTGCTTGACACGAGATTATTTATTACTTAATGGGAAGGACGTGTACTTAAGTTAAGACATTTTATGTATTCATTCCCAAGTTAATGGTTCTTTAGTCAAGTTTTAAATCCTTAGGACAAAGATAATAACCAAAAATTTAAGAAACTTGACCCAAGGCATTTACCTTTAGCCTTAGTACATATTACCTCCTACTAAGAACTTTAATGATCCTTAAATTCAAGGAAACGGCTGACTTTTGTTAAGAACATATTTCTTTGGCCCTATTCAAAGACATGGCGATCTCGGTTTAAATTCGTTTTGCCTTTAGTTAAGATATCCTTTTTATCTGTGCATGATCGTTCACTGCAGTTAGGTTTTTTAGTATAAATTCATGGTTTTTCGAATGACTATTAAAGTCATAGTTTTTAAAAATTAAAGAAAATTGAAATAAGAAAGTTAAGCTCTTTTTATCTTTTGTCTACGATACAGGGATATACAAGGAAATACAGAGTTATACAAGAAAATTCAGAATTATAAAAATCGGTAATCCAAATTGTCTCAGAATTAACGTACTTTTTCCAGCTAAATCCAATACTCGCATGATATGTAACGCTAATGATAATTTTCGGAGGCTTTCTATTGAGTGTATATATTTATTATTTCTTAGTTGTCCCTGACTATGTACGAATGTGATAGCATTGTCTTAACAAAGACGGAACTATTTTGAACATAGTGTATGGTGGGTTACGTTCTCTTAACCGTCAATATGTAAGAAATGATCTACTTTAATTTCTCCAGAGTCTTCGAACAGTTGCTAATAGTAATCACAATCATGGTCTAAAGTATGAAGCTATAGATAATTTTACAGAAAACGAATTTAAACCATATCAAAGAATTCAAAATAAAATTTCAACGAAGTGTTGCAATTTTTTTGAACAAGATGGAAATATAACAATAAATACTTGACAAGTTTTTTTCTAGAGAATTAAACATGGTGTATCAGATAAGTTTTTAAAGTTATATCTCAATATCCTTCTCGACAAGCATCAACTAGTTTAGTTATGAATAAGATGCGGTTATGTCTAATGAAAAAACATATTAATATTTGCGTCTTCGGATATTTGGCTCACTAATAATATTTGCATCTTCAGATATTTGGCTTACTAATAATATTAATACATTGTTTGTTTATATGGTACATATTATTTATATTTCCTTAAACAAATAACGTTAGAATGACATAAATCCTGAAATATTCAATAAAATAATAACATATTTATGAGCTCAGGTATAAGCGTATACATTGTGACAGTCTTGTCATCACAAAGTCGATATGAAAAAACTGATTATAGTAACTTCGCAAAACTTCTATAGGGGACTAACAAACTCAAATCAAAGACAATAAGAAAAAATTAAAGAAATTAACGAAGAAAATATTAAATTACAGGATGATTCGCAGAAAAAATCAATTTTCGTAATTTTCTACCTTATATACCTTTTGAATTACCCTGTATTTAATTTATAAATTATATATTTTTGAAAATGGTTTAATGTCGACTACTGACTTGTATTACAAAATATATAAAATTGTATTAAAAATAACCTGCAGAGTCGGTCTACTTTTTGACTCACCCTGTATAAAATGTTTTTATACCTTCTTATAATAAGTCCAACTAAAGTTAATTCAGACCAAATATTAATATTTTCATATTTCCACTGTAAAGTAGAATGCACAGCATCAATAATTTTTTTTGGTGATTTTTGAATCACCCTGTATCAAATAATACTTTTTCTACATAAAGCAATATTATTTGATGTTATCAGAATACTATTACAGCAAAAAATCCTTAATATATTAAGAAAATTACATTTTAATACGTTTTAAATAATGGCCATTTTTCAACTTCATCACCCTGTATGTTGAAAACTGGCCATATGATTGAGTTGTGCCCATGGACACTATTGTTCAGGAAGTCAATATCTTCAACATACTAAAAATTCAGGCATATTAACCGGAACCAATTTCTCCATAAGCCGGCTGCCTGGTCCTTTAGGACAGTGCTCCGCAACCTTTCCTCATCTGAGGCACACCAAACTGCTCCCTAGAATTTCGTGGCACACCAAAATCTAAAATATATTTATAGCAGTGGCGTAGATAGGTCGGGGGTCAGTTCACTCCATGTATACTAATTATTTATGGATGTCCAAACTACCTTAGTTTTTTTTATTGTTTTAAAATGTGAAGAAGCCCCTTTCAGATTTGGGGCATCAAAATTTTCACTCAGGACATAATACATATTTTTTTTTTATTTTTTTTTATTATTCAGATAGAATGAAAAATACAAATAGGTACATACATGAGAACTATACTAAATACTAGGTAGGACAGGTAGGTATACTAAATTTACTTCTGTTGACACGTCAATAGTAATAAATATTTTGACATGATGATGACTGATTAATGTGATACCTGCGCTTGCTTCGTTGAACACAAAAGTTTTATATTCGGCTCAATTTTAGACAGCGCAACTCTCATTTCTTGGTCAAGATCTTTTAAGCATGACCGTTTATTATTTTTAATTAATACAAGCGTTGAAAAACTTTGCTCACATAAATATGTTGTGGAAAACGGAAGTAGTGTGAAGATGGCCTTGTCGGTGATGCGTGGATATTCTGTCTTGATGGAAATCCAGAAAACATCTAACGGAACTTCGTCGAATTTAAGTTTTAGGGTCATATCATTACTTAATTCTGTGAACTCCTCTCGAGTTTGCAATGGCAGTGCTTCCGTGGAACTTATTGCATTGGTTGCGAAAGGATTTCGAATCCAATTGTATTGTTCCGTGTTGATAGAATGGAAATAGTATTCAAATTTTTGTTGAAGCATACTTAAATGTTGTTGGGCCAAATCCACAATCAACTGCTTGTTTTAGATCGTACTGTGGTTGGTCCTGTGATACATTTCTAGACATCCTTTTTGCAACTGTTCCTGCCAAAGTTAAAGTTTCTTTTTGAACCCTTGTAATTTATCGGAGCACGTCAATATATTTTCATTCCGTCCTTGCATTTTTTTATTAAGTTCATTCAGATGTTCGAATATATCCGCCATGTATGCAAGTTTGGCTATCCAGTATTCATCATGAAGGTGCTGGCATAGATCGTACATATCTTGACTTGAAAGAAACTCACGCACTTCGTAGCGAAGTTCAAACAGTCGAGCTAAAACTTTTCCCCGGGATAACCAACGAACTTCTGTATAAAACAGTAAGGATTCATGTTCGCTTCCCATTTCTTCACAGAGTATTCCAAAGATTCGCGAATTTAAGGCTCTCGATTTAATTATGTTTATGATCTTAATACATTCATTCATTGTGATCGAAAGCTGTTCGGGCAAATTTTTGACCATCAATGCTTCTCGATGTATGCAGCAATGTGTAATTTGTATTGACGGATTTTTTTGTTTTACACAAGATACAAAACCTTTCTTACTGCCCATCATTGCAGCAGCACCATCTGTACAAATAGCAACGCAATTGGTCCACTGAATATTATGTATTTTAAAAAAATTATCAGTTACTTGGAAAATTTGTTCACCGGTAGTTCTCTCTGGAACCTCCTTACAAAATAAATAATGTTCTTTAATAGAGTCCTCGTCAACGAAACGTACAATAGCCATCAGTTGTGCTTTATTTTTAATATCGGTTGATTCGTCGATTTGAAGCGCAAAAATTCCAGCCGAAATGATTTTTTTAATTAGTGTTCCCAAAATATCACTTGACATATCTTGGATACGTCTTTTAACAGTATCGGCCGACAAAGAAACTTTACTCACGTCCTTAACTTCGTTTGGCCCAAGCATAAGTCTAACAATTTCCATGCATGCTGGTTTAATAAGCGTTTCACCGATAGTGTGCGTTTTTTTTTGTTGTGCAATTAATTTTGCAACAAGGTAGCTTGCTTCTAATGCCTTTTCAGAAACCGTAACCGCCGATTTCATAAACTGCTTTTGTTTCTTATTTTGATCCAAGCGCCGTTGGAAAAATTGAATGTCTTTTTTGACGCAACTGGGATGATTTGTGATCAAATGACGGTTTAGTTTGCTGGGTACCATTGCTTCATTTGACAACTGTTCACCGCAAATGACGCATTCAGGCTTTGGAGCCGCTTCGTCGCCACACCAAGTGAAACCATATCGAAGGTAGTCTTGATTGTACTTCCTTTTCAGCACCTTTTTTGCTCTTTTTGCAGCACTTATGCTGGAGCTTGTGCTAGGTTCTTCGTCATCTGCTCGTGATTTCAGCAAAAATTTATCCATATTTGAAGCACTATAGTTATTTATAAAAGTAGATACTGCAACAAAACTTAGTCCAGTTCACTTATTTATAAGGCACAAGAATTTATTTATATAGCAATTCACTATTTATTTCACTCTACGATTTATTTGTTTGCCCGCGTATTTATCTGATTCACTTGACTATTCGACTCTCTCTGAGTCTCTGAGCGACGACAGGCGCGCTTATATAGGCAGTGGCGATGTTCAGGAAAACATCGAGTCGCGCCTCGAACGGCACGGATCTTTCTAGTTTAGTCGCCTTCGAGAATCAAGCCGCCGCGCCGCGCCGATAGACGGATAGACGTTTACCATCGGCGCTGTTGTCAGATTGCTTTATTTTTCGCGGGTCTCGCTACAATACGAATCTGATTCGTATTGTCTGCAAGAGCGGCACACCTCAAGTCGGCTTACGGCACACCAGTGTGCCGCGGCACACCGGTTGCGGAGCACTGCTTTAGGACTTACGAGGTATTGATTTGAGTGCATATTGACATCTTTTGAAAAATTGTGCCGGAAGTGACGAAATATGTAGATTTATGCACATAAAGGTAGGGAAATCATGAATGTGCTAAAATAATTTATTTTTATAGCTATTTATGAAACCAGTTACAAAATTCCTTATTTTATGTAACGAGTGAACATTTGCGTGACGAGCAGAACGAGGTCCCGTAAAATGAACGAGTTAAATAAAATGGCATTTTGTAGCAATTTTGACTAGATTATTTATAAAATTGTGTTTTGTTAAGAAATTACTACTGACATCCAGCATATGCATCACTTTATTGACAAATAGAACATAATATTTATTATTTATTCTCAACGACTTATAGTGTGTTTATATGGCTTATAATGGTTATTTAGTTTTCAAAAATGTGGGTTATTTTGTCGTGTATTGTTTTAATTAATCTGTACTGATTTCAAATTAAAAATAGACACCAAAGCAACAGTATTGCTTGGTTTTAAGTTTAATAAAATTCAATTTTTATAAGGCAACTTGCTCTTCTTTAATATAAACTTTTAATAGTAATGTATATTAATGATTTTAAAACGAGAAAAGTTTATTTTCATTTGTTTTCTTTTCGCAAATGGTGACGTAATTGATTTTTTGATATTATGCAACTGGTTGCGTAAAGAAAATCATTTTGACACTTGCTGCGTTTACAAAAAATATCACTTTATATTTCAAAATTGAAAAAACAAATTATTTTGTTAATCGTATTTAAAGAAACAGAACCAACTTTTTTAATGATGAAACATTTTAATTAAGTATATTTAGGAACAAATTTAATTTTAATTATTTAAAAACTTTGCAATATTTCTTATGCATATAATAAATAAAGTACTGTAAGTTGGGAGATTTAACTAATTATTAAGAAAAGCTAAATATAATTTACTTGTACACGTCTCACTTCTCATTCTACATGCTAATAAAGTAAATTTAATAAATACATAATTTTTTAAATATCTTTCCATGTCTGATGTATCTTGAGAACAATGGTTTTTCCTTAGTTTTGGCGAAAAACGTAATCAGGATTTTAAAAACTATTTAATTGAAATCAGAATAAATGGACATTTTAACCATACGATTTTTTCTTAAAATAGTCGAATTTTGACTGTCGAATATAAACTAACGCATATACCACATTTGTTTATCGTTTTATTTTATCACCGCGAATACCAACAACACTGTCTGGATGATCGCAATTTTATCAAAACAAAAATCAATGATAATATAAATTTCCAGCGAATGGATGATGTTTCCAGGCAAACAGTTACATTTTAACGTGTGTAACATTAAATAACGTACCCGCTGAGAGCAATATTCAAAAATCGATCACTAAATATTGGATAAATGACGCTTCCTGTTAAACATTCTCAATTCGATATTATAATTTAATGATATACAGGGTGGTAGAGTCCAATAGTAAGCATAAGAATTTTGTTTAAAAATCAATAGTGAAAAGCAAAGAGTAAAAATAGTAAGAGAAGATAGTAAGAGCGAGTGAATAAATTTAATTTAAAGAATAACATGAGCGTTAGTTAAGCATTTAATATGTTCTCCTTAAGGGATTCTAATGCAGTCATGCATTATGTGTCAACTATGAGGATTAAAAAAAATTTTCACTCTAAGCAAGAAAAAAGCAAAATATTGGTAAAAAGTATTAATAGTTCTACATAGTCTTCGTGTAGTTCAACACATTTATATAATCTGTGTAGGCTGATTTGCCCAGTTCTTCAAAATAGACGTTCACGTCCAAATCCGAGGCATTTTTTTTTTAATTCGAAACTAAATAGAAATCCAATTAAGCCAACTTTGCTGAATAATGGACATGATACATGTGTGTCATGACAATAGGCGATTTGTGCCAAGGTGCATTGTCCTGGTGGAAAAGAATTTTCTTTTTGGCCACCTCTTGTGAATATTTTCGTTCAACTGATCAAATAAGTTGGCATAATACTCAACATTTATTCCTTTTCTTTTATCGAGACAATCTATAAATATATTGCCTCTGGTATATCAAAAATTGTTGCCATATCTTTTCCTGCAAATAGAATTGCCTTTGCCTACTTCGTAATCGTTTCGTTTCTCGCTTTCCATTGTTTTAATTGTTGTTTTTTTATCAGCGTATAATGCTGGATTCACCTCTAATCGACAGTAACAAATCGGCGTAAAAATTCAGTTAGTTAACGCGTAAACAGTGTTAACCACTCTTCTGAGATATTAATGCGAATTATTTGATATACAGTTAGCAATTGCAGCAGTCATCTAACTTCAGCTGGCAATCATTCAAAAGATTTTAATAACTTTATTCACAATTTGTTCTCGTGGCCTGTCGGAACGTCAAGCATTAACACTGCAACCGTGAAAAACGAAGGCGCTGATTCAACCAAAGTAGCTACTAATTCTGCTTTAATTTCTGTAGGTGATAAACATTTATTTGGAAATATTTTATAACTGCCCATATCTCCATTTGTCATGCTTGAAAAAACGTAAAACTTTTTAATTTTAAACAACTGTATGCATGTTAAAAGTTTAAATCATTATCAGTAGTGTCTCGTTATGAGAAAACAAATCAATTAAAACTTTAAACTACTTATGTACAAATCATTTATTAAATGAATGCAAATCGCAAGACTAGAAACAATGTTTTAAGCGGCATAATACTCTTTTACATTTTGAGAATTAGTCTCAATCGAGTAACCATATCTGAATCGCGATGAGAGAGCTGACAATTTGTTAGTCTCTAATGGCGGTTTTCCATTAAACGGACAAAACAAAAACAGAACATAAACTCGTGTCGAAAAAAACAAAACTCCAACTTTTCGCAAACTTTTTAAAGACTGGCGTGTTTTACGACAGTTGCAGTTTTCTTTGTTGAGTCCCGCTCGGAAGCGATAACATCAAAAGGTTTCAACGAGTTTTGAAACTCGAGTCTGTTTACTGGAAACGGTCGCGCGTGTTTTGTAATCTAAATGTTGTATAGTTAAGTAAATAAGTTATTTTTTTTTAAATAATTAATTTATTTTGAAACGGTTGATACATTATATAGCCCACTATAAAGCCCTAACCGAGCTGGGTAGTCAAAACAGACTAACCTTAGCCTGGGTGTCAGGCCACAGAGGATATAAGGACAACGATAAGGCTGATTTACTAGCCCAAAAAAGGAGCCTCAAAGACTCTTATTGGCTTAGAACCATTATGTGGTGTCACAAAGACAACTATCAGATCATGCACAAAGCAGTGGATGTTTGAAAAATCTCAAGAGTGGTGGAAAAACCAATATAGAGACAGGACAAAGAGTTCTTAAAAGGACCATCGCCTTAACTTACCGAGCATTTGCTAAGCATAATAGGAAAAATACTAGAGGCCTATTAACAGGGCATTGTAAGCTTAACAAACATATGTATAATATCGGTCTGATAAAAGAGACCTTGTGCCGATTTTGTCAGGAAGAGGAGGAAACGTCAGAACACATATTGTGCTACTGCTAAGGTCTAGCAAGATTTAGATTCCTTACACTTGGGGAAGAAAAACCAAGGGCAACTAGCTATACCGGAGAACCATTTTTTAGTCTATAGAGTCTACTACAAAAGACCGAATTAGACAAGGTTCTCTAAACAATGATAAAAGGATATCCACAATAGATCTGAAAAGGTCACGGCGGGGGAGATCATATGTCCCACACTCCTTATAAAATCTAATTTGAATTATATAAGATATTTATTAGTAGAATCACAGTTCAAATAATATTATCTTTAAACTGTGGTAGAATATAAATCTGTGTGTTAGCCAGACTATTTTTAGTCCCAATATTGTCCTTTTTAGGTTTTTATGATACAAATATAAATAAAATACTGAAAAAATGTGTTCGGACTTCCTCGCGACAACCAGTGGAAAAGAACCAAAAACAAAAACAAAACGGGAACAAAATGTAGCCTGTTTGATGGAAACAAGAGTATTCGGTTTGTCTTAGTTTTGTTTGTTTTTCAAGTTCCAAAAACACAAACAAAACATAAACTTAACTGTCCGTTCAGTTGAAAATCGTCTTAACACTGTAACGAGTTTATCTAAAAAGTCAGAGACAGTGCCTAAAAGAGAAGATCATTCAATTTCAAATAATTGTGCTAAACAAGTATCGTATATCTTGCTTGGTACTGCCTTAGTTTACATCCGTGATAGTTACAACAATTGGCACATTTGTCGTGCTTTAATTGACAGTGGGTCTGAACCCAATATAACTAAAGATTTATGTCAAAAATTAAACTTTTTAGTATCAAAAACTAAAATTAGGCACAAGTAGTTTATCAAAAGTTTGTTTAAAAAAATGATTTTCACGCTGGAAAAAATAACGACGAATTTGCCTACTAATTAAACGCTTGCAGATTCTCAATTCGATAAAATCGATTATAGAGGCAATTGTTTTATCGATTATTATAATTGGTCTTCCTATACTACAAAACACAGTTCTAGCCGAGAATAACGATCAAGGAGAAGCGACAGCTTGGTGTTTTTAGCGTACCGTTTTGTAACGCGCATGTGCGAAAATAAGTTGTGTATCACTAAAAATGATGTTATCTGTCAAAGTCAGTCCAAGTTGTGTTTAGTACGTAAGCAATGTCAAGTGATATTTTTTGGTGTTTGTTTTGTGTAGTAATAAGATGAAGATTTTTACGCACTTAGGTATTCTAATGCAGATATAAAATGTGCCAAAAAAGTTATTAGGAAACTATGAATTTTATCACATGCATAAATATAAAGTATAATGATTTAATCATTTTTGACATTTTATTTTTCATATGTAGGTATTGTATTTTGTGAAATATATGTTTTCTTCTTTTAAATAAATTTAATAAACAATGAACTAGAGATTTTGTTTATTTTATTTGAAAATGATATTTAAAAAAATATAATCCGCGTGTTTCAACTAGGATTGGTCAAAATGGCGAAATCCCTTTATTATGGCTAAATTGTAAGGTACAATTATGTCAATATAAAGATGTTTTGCCCATTCATATTTACATTTATTGAATGAATCATACTGGAGTTGATTTTGGAAATATTGGTGCATACTTAAATAAGTACTATTTCAAAAAATTCGTCTATGCCCAGTCCATAGACATAGTCCAATGTACGTCCACTTAAGATCTATTTGAGGGTCAGGACGTCCATATCCGGGCATCCAGTGTACGTCCGTTTATGCTAATTAAATTAACAGCTGAATATCGATACCCAGAGAACGTCTGTTTTTGGACTTAACTTTAAGTTTAGTAGTATTTTGACGTCCAGTGGACGTCCATCTTAGGTCATTATTTATTAAGCCTACCAGATAATTCTCATCTATAATATATAATTCTTTTTTTAATAAAACTGGTCATTAAAAATTGACAAATTGAATCTATTGCATTTCATTCTATCAGCGGAAATCTTATTCAATTATAACTGTATCTAGTAAAAAGTTTTCAAGTGGTTCCTTGGTTGAGCTCGTCTAGCAATTGAAAGCGTAAAACGATAATGGATGTGTCGTGAGTTCGATTCGTGCTCAGGTCAAGCAATTTTTAATAAAAAAATAAAATAATTGGTGTATAGCGGTTTGCGAAAATTATAAACAAATTATTAATAATATAAAATAGTGTGTAGTAAGTTGCGGTTCTGTAAAAAAAGTGGGAATGTGGTCTCAATGGAAATATAATCCTGGACGTTTTTTGAATGTCCAATATTCGACGTCCAAATATATTCCAGAATTGAACGTCATCTGAATGGTCAAAAGTGTGCCATTTGTGTACTTCACTGGACGTCCATTGGATGTCGGAAGTCCAGAAAAAACTAATTTTTGGACGTCTAGACATCCAAAATTGTATATCGAATGGACGTCCAATGGATATATTTGTATTGTCTGGGTGATAGCCAGGCCAGGTATTTAACTCTAAATTCATAAACCTTAAATAACATCTGGCTTAACTTGGCGAGAAAACACTTGTTTATACAGAAATGAGTGATAAACTTGAAAGTCCTTTTAATATAATATAAATCCAGAAATTCTAAAAATATGTAAGTACTTTTTTGACCTAAAAGTTTTGAAAATATAAGCACATTGCAAATATTTAGTTAAATCTCTCAAACTTAATGTCTTTTTAATTGTTACCTAAATTTTTTTGGCACCCTTAATTTTATTTACCTTATTTTTACTTAAGGAAAAGGTTATTTAATTTAAAAATGGGGCTTTTATTACATTTTTAACAATAAATAAACCAAATATTGAACAAATTTTATAGATAAATTATAAAATAATAAACGTCTTTTACTTTTATAACAAATTGCTATTAACCCTTACTACTTCAATGTAATTAAATCACATTACAACATTTGCGCATGGACTATAACAATGATTTCAGATAATTTGCCAAACTATTTCGCTTAGTGTAGAAAATATGCATGTTTTCTCAGCGCTAAGTTGTGTATCAATCAAAGTCATGCTGTTAAAAAGGTACATCCGATATCAAAGGCACTGACAGCTACTGTCGCTTCTCCTTGATCGTTATTCTCGGGTTATAGTATGGATTGTTTTAGATCCCGTAATACTTTTTTTGTCTCAACATAGACCCTAAATTTGTAATAAGTCAACTAACGATTCACTTGAATCTCAGCTAGAAAGGTTTTGGAAAATTGAATAATGCTTAGCAAAATCTTCTTTCCACTGAAGAAAAAGATTCACAAATATTCACGCAAACTACAACACAAGATGAAACGGGTCGATTTGTGGTTAATCTACCAATACGGGAGAACGTGAACGATTAAGGTGATTACGCTGAAAATTAAATTAAACGTTTTCAGTCGATAAAGCGAAAATTTTAAAGAAACTCAACTTTTAAGCAGCTATTATCTCGAATTTATGCATGGGTATAAAATTTTGGGACACAAGAAAAAAATTAATATAAATCGTGAAAACAGGTTGTCGCAAAATACGTTTTATTTGCCCCACCACGGTGTTTTGAAAGAGAAAAGCACTACAACTAAACTTCGTGTCGTATTTGATGGCTCTTGTAAATTCACCAGTGGTGCTCCCTTAAATGATAAACTAATGGTTGGTCAAGTAATTCAAGATGATTTGTTTTTATTCATGAGCATACTTATGACATATCGCCAAAAAGTATTTATGTACAAGGATCAACAAGAGCTCTAGCAGATAGTGTTGCGTACAGATGTCAAAAAACTCATAGATCATTATAGATTAAAAACTGTCACTTACGGAAACTCGTCTGCATCGTGGCTAGCGATTCGCAGCTTAATTCAAGAAGCCATAAATGAAAAACTAACTTTTCCGTTAGAAAGCCAAATAATAGCGTATGATTTCTATGTTGATGATTTGCTCATGGGGAAAAACACCATAGAAAAAGCGTGTTCTCTTAAAACTACTTTATCATTTTTGTTAAATAAATATGGGTTTAAGATTAAATTTGGGATACATTCTTTATTAGGCATTTAAACTTGTAATAACTGGACCAGCCTTTGGAAGTGTGTTTATTGAAGCTAAAAAACGAACAAAATATGGAAGTACGCTACTAACACAAAAGGCGCTAGGCATGCTAAACATAGGTTAACTGTGATTTTTATTACATGTAAGCTCGACATAAAATTAAAACCATATTGTATCTGGTCTTGTTTCAATTTAACAATGCTTTGTCCATTTAAGTTCGCAGCATATGGGAAACTTTTTTATTACTAACTTTACGAAAAAAAGTGATTTTTTCTTATTTGACTGATAATTGTATATTATGTTTTAGACTACGCAATGAAACCTAAAATGTAATCATAAGCAATCAAATGTGAGGTATGTCAAATAATATAAATTTTGCTGAAGAGTAAAGTACCTTTATTTTTGACAAAACCTCGTGTGACTGGTAAATTTTGATATCTAATGGTTGTATTTTAGGTTTTTAGACCATATTCGACTTTTTATAAAGAATAGCTTTTTTCCTAATTAATAAAAAAGTTTTTCATATGCCGCCAACTTACGTAGACAGTTTGTCCATGGAAAGCTTTTTTATTACTAATTTTGGAAAAAAAAGTTATTCTTCATAAAAAGTCGAACATGGTCTAAAACTTAAAATACATCATTTAGATATTAAATTTTATTAGTCGTATACGAGGTTTGTCAAAAATAAAGATACTTTACTCTGCAGCAAAATTTATATTTGACTCGTATAATATTGTAAACATTTGATATCTGATGGTTTAATTTTAGGTTTCTGACTATGCAGAACTTTTTATGAAGAATAACTATTTTTCGTTAACTGTATGCTGTGAACTTAAGTGGGTACACTGTATATTTTGCCCACATTTTAAATATTTTTTTATCGTTTCATGAAAATAAAATGTCCAGTTATTTTTGCAATTTTTAATTCATAATTAGAACAAAAATATGTCTTATTACTTTATTTAAACCTGTTTTGAAAGTTACCTCCTCGACAGACGATCTTTACACTATCGAAATTTCGGTTTATTTTGTGATGCAACTCAAGAGTCACTGAGAGTAAAATAAGACTAATTTTGAAACGTTTTAAATGTCATAAATGTGATTGGGGATAAAATCGGTTACTTCTTTTGTCACTTTAAGTGAAAATAAGTTTTCCTTTATTATCATTTCACACTTTTCCATATTATTATCATGATAGGTTAAGCTTTTTCTCTACACATTCTCTCCTATGCGACATCAATTAGTTTCAAGTTTTTGCCAATATTTTACAGATAAAAATTCATTTGAATAAAGAAGATGAATTACATTACTGGAATATAGATACAGTATTGTGGAAAATACTTGGAAAGATTTAACATAAAAAAAATATTACACCATTTTACTCTTCTCCTATTAATGAACCGCCGTGTATTTGTGAAAAACGGACAAATCAAACAAAAATAGAAAGCCCATTTGAAAATATCCATCCGGAGATTCACAATTTTGTTTTTATGTGTGTGCAAGTTGCAACAGATGCCTGCTCGGGCTGTGCATTCATTGGACGCATCGGTGCGTGATGCCCCATTGTAAATATCCACCGAAAACTGGAAACCACCCGAATTATCTTTCTTTGTACAAGGACTTATCGATTGTTTGACGAATATAAATCCGAAACACTGCATTTTTTCGTCTCTCACATTTTTTCACAAGGTCTAATATACTTTTAAAAAATTTATTTTATTTTTATTTTAAATAATTGGTGTTTTGTTATGTTAAAAAGTAAATATTTTACTTTTGGTCTGTTTTTAATACGCTGAAAACCATCTACAAACATTATTAGTTATAATCAGCTGTTTTCTTTATATTTTGAGATTATTTTTGAATATTTATCAGATTATGCAGAAAGCTTCAATAATAAATATTGTGTAACAATATTAATACATGAAATTTTACCTACTGTTTTTTAGTTTTTTTATTGTAAATTAAATCATTTTCACAATTTGTCATACATGTCAAATAAAAGAATACATTTTTTAAATATCTTTTATTGGTTATTAAAATAAATGAACTAAAATGTTTATTTTATAAGAACAGTCCTACATAATACAATATAAATATAGGTACAATAAAAGAATGAATAGGTCAAAATTTTTAAAATTATTTAATAGGTATAACAGTAAACACTTTTTGTAAACACTTTTTGTGTTCCATATTTACATATTATATTAATCATATTTCGACAATAAATGCAGTTAGTCCCAATTATTGTCACAATATTTTATTGTGTACTAATAATCTAACTAATAGAAGAAAACATATAAGTCAGGAAATAATTCGGTTAGTGAAAGTTGGCTGAAAAATTACATAGTGTCCGACCAGCAGGTAAATTTGGATCTCGAAGTGAAAACATTTGTAGTAATTACAGACAACCGTCTTTTTATTTCATTTCATGATGATTGTACGTTAATTACGGCATGTCGGTACTTATCTAATATTTAAAATATTTTTTTTTCAATTTGAGCTGGGTCCAGGCCGTTGGAGTTTATGCCGGTCGGCGTAGCCAGGTATGGTTTAAAATTTTTTTGGTGGCGGCGAAGCCGCCACCTTACAAGAAGTCGTTCCTTCATTTTCTTATTGTATATTTTCTTATTATTAGATGCCCACGATACAAGACACGTTCGTTAAAAGTTGGGATCGAGGTTCACTGGTCAGACGCTAATGAGGGTTGGTTAGGTTAGGTTAGGTTTTTTAATTTGAGCTGTGTCCAGGCCGTTGGAGTTTATGCCGGTCGGCGTAGCCAGGTATGGTTTTAAAATTTTATTACAAGAAGTCATTCCTTCATTTTTTATTGTATATTTTCTTATTATTAGATGCCCATGATACAAGACACGTTCGTTAAAAGTTAAGATCGAGGTTCACTGGCCAGATGCTAATGAGGGTTGGTTAGGTTAGGTTTTTTTTTTCAATTTGAGCTGTGTCCAGGCCGTTGGAGTTTATGCCGGTAGGCGTAGCCAGGTATGGTTTAAAAATTTTCTGGTGGCGGCGAAGCCGCCACCTTACAAGAAGTCGTTCCTTCATTTTCTTATTGTATATTTTCTTATTGTATATTTTCTTATTATTAGATGCCCACGATACAAGACACGTTCGTTAAAAGTTGGGATCGAGGTTCACTGGTCAGACGCTAATGAGGGTTGGTTAGGTTAAGTTAGGTTTTTCAATTTGAGCTGGGTCCAGGCCGTTGGAGTTTATGCCGGTCGGCGTAGCCAGGTATGGTTTAAAAATTTTCTGGTGGCGGCGAAGCCGCTACCTTATAAGAAATCGTTCCTTCATTTTCTTATTGTATATTTTCTTATTATTAGATGCCCACGATACAAGACACGTTCGTTAAAAGTTAAGATCGAGGTTCACTGGCCAGACGCTAATGAGGGTTGGTTAGGTTAGGTTTTTTTTTCAATTTGAGCTGTGTCCAGGCCGTTGGAGTTTATGCCGGTAGGCGTAGCCAGGTATGGTTTAAAAATTTTCTGGTGGCGGCGAAGCCGCCACCTTACAAGAAGTCGTTCCTTCATTTTCTTATTGTATATTTTCTTATTATTAGATGCCTACGATACAAGACACGTTCGTTAAAAGTTGGGATCAAGGTTTACGGGCCAGACGCTAATGAGGGTTGGTTAGGTTCGGTTAGTTGAAGAGTTTTTAAAACTGGCGGGAAAATTGTATAATCCTTGCAATTTAGAAAATATCAATATTGACGTCGAAGAGTATTCTGCCGATGAGGGTGAGGAAGAAGATCTTGATATGGGTATTTTTAAATTGTTAGTTTTATATAATTTTTCTAATACTGAAGTCAATTGGTTGGCCTGGTACAACGCAGGGCATATGTAAAAATTACCATTGCTATGTAATACATAATTGATATGGCAACATTGTATTTCTTTTAGACACATGTCACACTGCCAATGTTAATTGTCATTGCGGTTATGAAAATTTGATCATTTTGACGAACTTAAAATTGGTCGTAAATTAAAAAAATAATACTATTTACGAAAAAATTTGGATGGTTTATTGCATTATGGATGGTCTAGTGTTATTATTTAGCAGTTTCTATAACAAGAAATTAATCAAAATGATGTAGTTTAAATTTTTTCAACATCGAAATTGGAGGACACATTTTAATAGTTTTAAGGTAAAAAAAAATATTTTATAGCGTTTGCAGGGCAAAAAAAGTATTTTGAAATGTGTTTCAGGAGGTCTAAAATCGTTTAAAAAAAAAATAAAAAAAATAGCCCGTTCGACTGTTGGCGGATTTTTCCGAGATTATTAATGCCTTAGTGCAAATCCAGGAAACCATTAAGCAAGAGGTTGGTCAGATTACAATTTTAATAGATCTGTTAAAAGAGCAGCAAAAGAATCTAAAAAGTAATTTAGAAAACGTGAAAACGAATTTAGAGCAACAACAAGAAAAGGCTATAGCAGACTTGGAAAGGCAAATTAGAACTAAAATAGTTAAGTTAAAAAGAAGAATTCGCAGCCAAGCTTCAGTAAGCAACGTTGAAGCTGAAAATACTACCTCGTCTTCGTCCATAACCGAACCAAGGCACATTCGAATTCCAGTTTCACAAAACTATACTAGCAAGACCCTCAAGCCTCCCCCGTTTGACGGTCAGACAACATGGGAATCATATCGACTCCAATTTGAAGCTGCAGCTAGAGCCAATGGCTGGACCGAGAAAAAAAAGGCGGCTTCATTGATAGTGTCACTGCGAGGTCAGGCAGCAACCGTTTTACAATTACTTCCCCAAGAAGAACTTAGTTATTCATCTCTCGTCCAAGCTTTGGAGACAAGATATGGCCAGCAGCATTTGCAACGGGTATTCCAAAGCCAGCTAAAGGTTCGTAGTCAGAAACATAATGGGAATCTACAGAAATTCCAGGCTGATATAAGAAGGTTGATTCATCTGGCCTATCTACGGGTGCCGAAAGATTTTCAAAAACAACCCGGAATACAAGCATTCATTGATGGACTACAAGATGCGGAAATGCAGCAAGTCCTTCGTCTACAACATCACAAGACGCTGAAGGAGAAACTGATTGCAGCTCAGTAATATGAAGCGGTAAAACTCATATCCAGATCTCGCGCAAAAATGAGAGAAATTAAATCACAGGAAAGTGAGGAGACCCATACTAATGCTATTCCCCGACCTACCCTCTCGCAAATAATAAATATCCTGCAAAATATACAACGAAATAACCAAAATAAGAACAGAAGATGCTTTAATTGCGGAAGAATCGGACACCTTCAAAGAACTTGTAGAAGCAGAGCTCGTTCTATAAATAAAAAATCATGGAATGAATTCGGAAAGTCACGAAGATTAATCTTCCGAAGCCCGTCACGAAGTACAACAAAAAATAGTCACAGCAGCCATGCGTCTCGAAGTAGCCAATCACCCACACCGAGCCGGTTTTCTAGGAATAATCAGGAAGTAGAGCATCGTAGAGTCCATCTGTATAGCAATGCAGACATTCTCTTTAGGCGACCCTGTTTAGAAAGAGAATGCCAGTACAGTAAGGGGCTCGGAGAACGGGAGGAACCAGTTGATAAAGTTACCCTTCGGGCAACTACTATCAAGTTTGAGGGCATCGAAGAAGAAATCACCCTTGAAAGTCTGAGACAGGCACAGAAGAAAGACAATGACTTGAAGGTTGTCTGAGAATGGCTGAAAAATAAAGTCACACCTACTTGGCAAGAGATAGCCAACTACAGTAGAACTATAAGAGGCTACTGGACCCAGTGGGATTCCCTGTATCTTCACGATGGCCTATTGCACCGGAAGTGGGAGAGCCCCGATGGAGTACATGTAGTCCGCCTAGTGATACTGCCGAGATCACAGGTGAGAAATGTATTGGAGAAGCTTCATAACAGCCGTTCAGGAGGACACTTTGATACTAAGAGGACACTGGCACGAGTTCGGGAAAGATTTTATTGGGTCAACTGCCGACGAGATGTAGCGGATTGGTGTAAAAGATGTGATGTATGCAATGGTAGGACAAAGGTCTATGGATTCGCTCATCAACGTTTGAAAGTTAATAGCGATAAAGCAAAAGCTAGAATCGACATGCATGCCACAGGGACACATTTTAAGAGAGGCGATCCAGTATGGCTGTACAATCCCAAGCGCCGACAAGGACTTTGTGAGAAGCTGCAACGAAACTGGGAAGGCCCCTTCACCGTCCTCAAGGAAATTAACGACCTGATTTACCGCATTCAGTTGTCAACGAGAAGTAAACCCAAGGTAGTTCACATTGAGAAATTAGCGACATACCGTGGTTCAGATTCTCCCCGTTGGCTCCAACCAGATCCTAGTAGTCAAGTTATTCGGGGCGAATAACTAGAGAGGAGGGAGCAATGTTACGCAGCACCCTGCAGTAGCCTTCGGCTATCATAGGGAACGTACAGATAGAAAAAGAAGTGGAATGTTACTCATCACTCTACAGTGTGCTGCTGTCGTCATAAGTAAAAGTACAAGTAAAGGAAGAGAATATTCCAGAAATGTCATAACCCGTCAAGAACATTCTAGATAACAGGTCGAGAAGGTTCGACAAGGTCAGTCAAGCTATATAAGTCGAGGACCTGATGTCAGAGAGTCAGTTTTATGATAGACGTTATACGTGAATGTTATCAGTTGTAAAGTTATTGTCAAAAATGAATTATAGTTATTGTAAAGTTCAGTTGAAATAAATTGTGATACCAAAAACCAGCGAAACAATATACATAAATTACTCAATAATTTATGCTTATGATAACTATATTATCCCTCAGAGTCAGTTTTTCTCATTTTTAACAAATTAGTATCCTTTATCGGATAAATGGCAGTAACTTGTGTCACTTCGTGTATATTTCTTTGGAAGTTGCATAAGCTGTTACATTAGTCATATATTTTTTTAATCAATGAATCGTCCCTGTATTGGTTACTAGGGGCTTATTTGCGCGGCAATAAGTTCCTTACTATTACATGCCAATAATATACCATCTAATAATACAAGAGATGACGGTTGCTATGAAAGCCTCTTAGTTATTAATCCAAAAAAAAGTATTTTTGCTCGGAAGTCGGAGAAAAATTAATTACCTAATTATATAACGAATAGCGATCTGTAATCTCTGGAAAGGATCTGAAATGAAGTGCACAAAAGATATTTCAGACCGCATAACTCCTGACATAAAAGCCCACATAAAGGGCAAAAATACGCCTTCACATTTGGTAGATTGAAAATACACGGTAAAAGACTGACGAGCTGGGGAGATTGGGGTAATTTATTAGTTATGTTCAATAATTATGAAATAAATATCGTGAGTTTAGTACAATATATTATTGTATTGCGGTGCGGGTAATTTAAAAGATAGGCTTGAAAATAAAAGTATTTATTCATAATATAAAAATGTATTTCAAGTAAATAAATATCTTACGGTGACGGCTTAACTGCAACAGCTTTTCGAAATGAATGCAGATGAAGGGATAGTACGCTGGAGCCCCGATGAGATAGTTTTCCGCTAATTTGCTCTCTGCTGAAAATAGAGTATTCGAGTACGGACTTAACGTCGAAGACTCACCATGTCGTTGATAGGAATATAGACTCAACATGACTTTAAGAATATAGACTACATACGACTATCGAACGAACACGCACTACTATGGGGGAGATAGGGCAGCAGCCCGGCTTAGCAGGTTCACTCATAGTCCGTCAGATAGTAACAGGTTTAGGTGCCCCATTTTTGCATACTACTAGCCTCGAAGAGGGTTGAAAAGTACATCGATTTTAAGTAGAATGAAATGAAATTTACGAGTGGCTGCTGGGGATAAGACATGGAAAATTCAATTTTCCCTAACAAAAACGACAGGTAATTTGTTGCCCATTTTTGCACGCAAGCCGTTTTCACTAAATAATTCATTTACAGAACTAGTCTTCGGAAAACCAAAGGCTTTAATGTTGCAAGTGACTAAAGGGTTGAAATAACGGCGTAATCTTCTAAGGAAAAATCGAGATTTTGCCTAATTTTTCCACACAACCCCTTCGAATTTATGAAAACGTACGTCGTCACTAGTCCGAAAAACATATTTTCTGGAATGATCCGAATGTATAAGTGCATTTTGGGGTCAGAAAAGTTATTAACACAAACTGTTGGTAGACAGAATTCGATATAATTTTTTAAACATAGAAAATAATTTGTGGGACTTCGTTCTCGAACAACACAAGGATAGCACCATCGATCCTGGTTTGGAGATAATCAAGAGATTTAAGGATTTTGATGGTCAGGTCCAGTTGCTAAGATTTTCTTGTTCCTATTTTATACGTATCAAGTTAGCAGAGCCCCTTTGGATTTTTAACATACTGAGTATGCCATAATTTTAGGCTTATTTTAGGCTAATTTTATACCAACCTAAAAAAAATTCTGCTCCTTTCTTTATACAAAAAATTAGGTGCTCTGCTGGCTTAACAACAGGTACTTATTGCGTTTTTCATTAAAAACTTCAACAATCTAAACAAGTATAATGGCATAATTTTAGATTCATTTTAGACTAATTTTATACCAACATAAAAAAATTCCACTCAGGCCTTTATCGGAAAAATTAGGTGCTCTCCTAGCTTGACAATACGATTATATAGTGTTTCCCGTTAATAAAATAGAGGAAACTAAAAAATAGATACGTAATAATTTTAGGTTCACTTTAGGCTAATTTTATACCTATCAACTAACCAAATTAGGTACTCTGTTGGCTTAAAATAATAATAAAATTCAATTTTCCCTAACAAAAACGACAGGTAATTTGTTGCCCATTTTTGCACGCAAGCCGTTTTCACTAAATAATTCATTAACAGAACTAGTCTTCGGAAAACCAAAGGCTTCAATGTTGCAAGTGGCTAAAGGGTTGAAATAACGGCGTAATCTTCTAAGGAAAAAGCGAGATTTTGCCTGATTTTTCCACACAAGCCCTTCGAATTTATGAAAACGTACATCGTCACTAGTCCGAAAAACATATTTTCTGGAATGATCCGAATGTATAAGTGCATTTTGGGGTCAGAAAATTTTTCTGATAAGGAAAATCGAATTTTCCTTGTGTTATCCCCTAGACCCACTTGTAAATTTTCTTTTATTCTACTCAAAATCGATATACTTTTCAATCCTCTTGTATGCGAAAATGGGGCACCTAAATCGGTCACTATCTAACGGTCTATTATTGTGTATCGATATTTGCAGTCAAGCCAGGCACTGTGCAGTTAGTAGTTGAATATGTGACTCTTTTAATAAAAGTCGGCGTATGTTCGAACAAACTGTTCGCTTAGTTGCATACCACAGCGGGCAGGTGTTATATCTGTCGGTGTTTAAATCTCGTAGTTAAAAATAGGCCGACGTTAAAAAAATTCATAATTAAAAAATTATGGAGAGATAGTGGAGACTTCTCAGCTTCGTACTCCAGACCACAGATCACTTACTTTTAGAAGGTTAAAACTTGACACAGAAGTGACGCCATCTCATGGTCACATAGTTAATACAAAAGCGGGAACATTCAAAATTGTCATTTAGTATTTACAGTGTAAAAGTGGTAGTCAAATTAAAATTTGTTTATACTAACTCTGCTTCTACGTTATTGTAGCAATAAAATTATATTTGTTACAACAAAGCAAAAAATGAGTAGTATGAACTAATCCTAACTTGACTACAAGTTTAAATATTTTAATAATTCACAAAAAAATGAAAAAGCATGATCAACAAAATTAATTTATTGAAACAAAACAAAAACATACAAATGGAATAATTAAGTGTAGCGTGTTAATAAGCTTTCTTCATTTTCCACAGCGGTTGAAGAGTTTCATCTGGAACAAAAAATAAATATTAGCAAACGTATAAAGCAATTAATTAAAGGGTTCAGGGAAAAAAAGACAACTAAGTCACATTTTTGTCAAAATTGAACTGTTACCGCCCTATTTTATAAAATACCTGTATGTTTTCATGTAATAAGCCAAATTAGCAAATGCAAAACAGTACATTTAAAATTATGTCCGTAATACCTTTCAATTTGTGTGTGGCTGAAGGACTAATGTCCATTGCCAATAAAGCGAGAAAAAAAAATTATGTCCAAGGACCTTTTTCTGCTGTTTGTTTGGCACTTTCAGTAGTTAGATTATATAATGGTTATAATTTTTTAATTAAAAAATATACAAGATCGTGCTGATGCCCCCTTTAAATGTGTTAGGGGGCACAGAAAGTGAGGCATGAATAAAAAAAGGTACAGTGACTATTACTTTCTTGACTAGGCTGTTTTGTCTTCCATAATGCAATACTGCCACTCCAAACTGCTTAAAAAAGTTTGTACTAGAACAAATAAAAAACAGTATAAGTAATATACCGAATTAAATCGATGTAGGCAGCAGAAAAAGTGAGGCATGAAAACAAAAAGTACAGTGACTATTACTTTTTGTCTTTAACGAAACAATACCACTCCAAACGGCTTAAAAAGGTGTGTACTAGAACAAACAAAAAAAAAGAACAATTAACAATTTGAATTAAATCAATATAAAAAGCAGGGAAAGTAAGGCATGAGTAAAAGAACTACTATGACTATTACTTCCCTGGCTAGGCTGGTTAGTCTTTTACAGTGCAATACTGCCACTTCAAACGGCTTGAAGGAAGTTTGTACTAGAACAAATAAAAAAATGTTAGACCTCTGCAAGTATCAGGAACTTTAACCTTATCTTAAAAATGTTTATCACTTACTAAAATAAATACTTGTTATGTTTTATTATTGAAAAACGAACTGCGAACAGCCAATACCCAAATTTGAAATAAATTATTATTAAGATTGGGTCTGGAAAAAAGATGCCTTTTCAAAGTGTTTACAAAACAATTTGGCACACAATAATCGACATATTTCAACTTTTTAACAAAAAATTACCACTAGTATTTAAAATAAACTTACAATTATCAACGAGATCAAGTAAACAAAATAAAAATTAAAAAGACAATTAAACAAGACCAATTTGACAATACAATAAACAAATATTTACAGAATACTATTTATTCATCCAGGATCCAGGAAACTCCCAAATATCAACAATTAATCAATAATTATTGTCAATATTATGATTTTAATCACAATAAATACTGGTTTCATTAATTGAAGGTTTATAAAAATTATATGTACAACGCCACGATACCTGCGCCAGACGGAACTGCCAGTTTGCATTTTTTTACACTTAGAAGCTTATTGAAGTGGAAAAGATAGCACGACTTGATGGGCTGTCGCTCTAAGATATATTTTAGAGACCTATCGTTACGACCAATAGTTACTTTTAAAACATTTCAATGTAATACTGTTAGTCAACGCATTAATAAGGCATGTATATACATGTTTTTTTTGTCTAGTTATAAAGCGCAAACACTTTTCAGTGGGTTATATAATTATTAAGGATGTTGAATACGAATCTGAACTTTCAAACCCAGAATTTTTATGTAAAAAAGTATAGTAAGAAATTAGTTACAACAGTGATTGTCTTAGCTTAGTAACATGTTGATTTAGCTGGTTTTGACAATATTTTATCAAAAAATATCTGATGTGATCATCACTGCCTTTCCAGTAAAGTAAGATATGTTCGTGTGTAAAATATAAAGTGGTAACTCATAAATTCTGTGCATATATCTGATACAGGATAAACTCTATAGGAGTCACTATATCCCATTTAATCAAAAAGTGTATAAAATTTGAATTAAACAATTTCCACAATTTTTATACGAAACATTTTTCCCTGCTATAAGCAAACATGGACTTCAACATAACGAGATATATCTTTCATAAGTCATACAAATTTTAAAGGTTATAAATATTTATATCTGTACCGAAGGCTTCCAGATGTGGCATATACTCCATTTTATTAAGTTTAAATATAAAATGGGCTGTGAACAATAGTACCAGTGAAGTTCAAACTGAGCTCACAGGGATTATAATGGCACCAAAATAAATGACCAGAAATATTATAATTTTATAGATAGTAGACCAGCAAAACTCGCCCTGAGTAGACCAGAAATTTACTTAGGGTTAGTACTAGAATGTCACCTAAGTTCTTACGAAGTATATATCAACAATTACGATAAAACAAAGGTCACACCACATCGAAAGGCAACCGTCTTACTGGTTTATTAGCCAAAAAGGTAGCCAATCAAATACTTTTTTGATCTGGTACTCCCACTGGACTAACAGCATCTGTCGTAACAAACTTCTTAAAGAACATTCCCTTAAGAATCTCAAGGAAGGGTAGAAAAAAGAAGAAGATGCATACTGCTGATTTGCTAGAAAGTTTCTAATTTACACTGATATCACCACAGCAAACAGCTATTTTCCTATGACCAGACAGAATCTGCGCTAAAACAGAGATATTCTGACTGGTCTTTTGCAGGTATGGAAGCATCCTCATATTGTGGACATTTCACCTTGCTCGAACATCACTGAGTGTGTATTAAATCTGCACATAGCATAATTAATATGTGATAAATAATAATAAATTTTCAGTTTCTCTTATTGGAAATAAAATTTCTTCTATAATATTCTTCCTGCCACAAAAGACATGTCTATTAATAATATTAATTTCTAACTTAAAAAACAACTGTTCTACAGGACCTGATAAAGTAGAAATTAAACTCATTAAATATATTCATACATATGGAGTGACTCCTTTATGGTATATCATAAACCTTGCTTTGTCTAGGGGATTAATAACTTGCTAGTGGAAACATTCTACAGTTACACCCGTTTTTAATTCCCGGGAACATAGAAAAATGAATAAATATAGACCAATATCTGATATAAATAATTTTGCAAAAATGTGTAAAGAACCTGTCATAACAGATTATTAAAATTCTTGGACAAAAATAAAGTTCTATAGAAAATACAATTTGGATTTATACAAATATCTAGTACTGAACTTACCTAAACATATAGTCAGGGCCTTGAACAAATCAAGTAAATGCCTGGCAGTTTTTCTTGATCTGGTAAAGGCATTAGATACGGTTCCGCACTCTAACCTTTTAAATAGAATAAGCAACTAAGGCATTAGAATAATAGTACTTGATCTGCTTAGAAACTATTTAGCAAATAAAACCCAAAAAGTAAAAGTAGGAAACGAATTAAGTACTGATTTAATAGTATAAATAGGAGTACCCCAGGGAACATTATTGGGTCCAATACTATTTATAATTTACATAAATAGCATCTCCAAAATAAACCGTTTTAAAGGAAAACTTGTATGTTATACCCTTGATGTGACTGGGAAATCTGAGGATGAAGTTAAATTAAACATAAGAGCCTGTTTAAAAGAATAAAAAAATAAATCTAGATTATAGTTTATTGACTCTAAATATTGAAAACACAAAATATATTACTTTTTCTTCTACTGCATTTGATAAACCAAAAATAGAAGGTTTAATTTCATAAACTCTAAATGCAATGAAAAAACAGTACCTAGCAATAAATTATTTAGGTATATTGATTGAATAACACATAAGATGGAATGAACACGTTACTTAAGTTACAAAATGCTTAAGAGTCCTGTTTAGCAAATTCTACAATATTAGAGATTTTATTTATGAAATATAACTTTTTTTTTTAAATCAATTTTAAGGTACTGTATAACGATATGGGGAGGTACTTTTAGCAGCACGTTACAAAGTCTACAAACTACATTAAATACACTAAGGGTCAATCTTTTCACCTCTGAGTAAAGTTCAAAGTAACTACTTGCTGATTAAACTATAGGGATATTGTTCGTTAATCTGTCAAGTAAACCTACATGTACTTTTACTCAGAGGTGAAAAAATCTGCACTAATTAAAATATTATTTAATGAGAATATATTATTTTCTACAAATTTGGCTTTGAGACAATTATATACCTATTAGTGTCTCCTAAGGGTACACAGAAATCGGGATAAACTAGGGCAACTACAAATTCACATTTGAATGTAAATTTTTTTAGAAAACGGTAACACAACAATAATTCTTTTATTTTGGCCCCAAATTGTTTAATCATCGCCGTGTAATAACGAAAGAAACAATTAAAATATAAATTTAAAACTGAAATTAATCCAAATTGATCCAAACTAACTCAGGCATGTTTAAAATATCTTAGTAAAATTGTAAATAATATACTTATATTATCTTTGCTATCTTTTTAATATCTTTTGATATATTATTAGCTGACTTCAGATAATCTATAAAAGAAATTTTAAACCTATTTCAATTTTTGGACCTGTCTTACTCTATTCTATTAGTAAATCATTTTTTATTTTTTAAACTGACTATTTTTCAGACAAGCTATTATACTATTGTATTTTTTTTTGTTCTTTATTTTTATAGAAGAGATTACACAAGACAGGCATATATGCCTAGGTACGATCCCTCCCATGTAAATAAGTAAAAAATTGAAACGTGTACCTACTAATAATAACAATGTAACTCCTGGTGCTGTAATATATTTGATTTTATTTAAATATTATTTAGAATATTAGCATCTTCCTTTGGGATAACACTATATCAGCTACTACAAGTAGCTCATATATAGTACTGATTTTTAATTTTTGGGTTAGTGAGGTGTTTTTTAGGCACCATATTTCAATCGAGTGATATTTTTACAGAATTATGCCTGAAAGAAGTTACACTAAAAACTCTTAAAAGTTTTTACTCATCCAACCTGCTAATCCTTTAAAGTGCGCATTAACAAGCCGCTTCTGGTTACGCTGAAGATGCCTTCAGTACATAGTAAATAGTTTTGACCTTAGTTAAACATCAATCAATAAAAAAAGTATATGAAATTTCCTATCCAGAAAATAATTCACTTCATAATTCACCCCGGTCGCTCCCACGCCATAAAAGAGCGAAGATTTCTGGTCTCTCCCCTAAAGCGTATTCGAAAATAGTTATTGGTCAGAAAAGAGGATTATTTTTTATATCTAAATGTCACATATGTCCAGGGTATGTTATCAGACTGTTATTTTGCAGTGAGTTTTCCCCTTTTCTGCGCTTTTCCGTTTTGAAACACTGTCGTGTTTCTGGATAAAATCTCATGTCATGTGGATATACGAAATGAAATTTCTGGAAAACCTGCAATAATCTTCTTTCGTTGCTCGAATAACTCAGCACGGAACTTCAGACAAGTTGATTATTTATTTGTTGTTTTCTCTCCGACATAGCATTCATTGGTATAGTTTTTACCTTTTACGAAATATATTTAAACTAAAAATGTAAAAAGGGATGAAAAGAAAAGATGATTCAACTATTTATGGTTGTGTATACAAAGGCTTGGATATTTGCTTGTGTTAATAGAGTAAGAGCCCAGTGCCCCCAGACATAACTTATTTTCTAAAGGACAAAATGTGAAGCATCAAGTAGTGTTTATATATGTATTAAATGCCTCCATACCTGCTAAGTTGGTTAGTGGGCCAATTCACAGGTACCAGCTGAGAAAGGTAACTATAAATAAGGTTAACTTTACTTATTTTCTAAAGGCTGATTTTTATATATTATTCCATAAAATATTATTACAAAATAATATTAAACATTGCCAGACACTTTCCGTGGGCCATAACTTCCGCTAGACGCTTTAAATCTCCCAATTTTTTTTGTAACTTTACTTATATTCTAATGTCTGGTTTTTATATATGTTATTTAAGGAACTATTTTAAACATATATTTATTCAGCCAGACTAATTGTAAGGGCCAAACATCCCCCAGAGATCAAAAACATTTCACTTATCAGGATATGTCAATAGTCAAAATTATTGAACATGGGCAACTGAAAATCCTCATTAATTTGTGGATACAAGTCTACATCCCATAAAAGTTGGTATTTGGATAGCAATGTCAAGAAGAAGAATAATAGGGCCCATATTTTTCTATGACACAATTAATGGCCAACGTTATCGAAATATTTTTCTTGAATTTGTTGAACAGCTACAGGATGACTAGTTACAATCGGGTTATTTTCAACAAGATGGAGCAACAGCTCATACAGCTAGAGCTACTATTGACCTAATAGGAGAATATTTTGATGACCAAATTATTAGTAAAGGATTATGGCCTCCAAGATCTCCAGACCTCACACCTCCTGACTACTTTTTAATTGGTCATATAAAAAATAAAGTATTCAGAAATTGTTTGCATGATGTGAATAAATTGGAGCAAGCTATAGTTAATGAAATTGACAGTGTAACTGAGGAGCAACTGCATAATGTGTTTGAAAACATGAAAAGAAGGGTTAATGTAATGCTTACAAAGAAGCTGGTGGTGAACATTTTGAACACTTACTGTGAATGTATATTCTTTGACAACATCAAATTATCCTATTTATTGTTTCGGTCTTTACTTGATGAAAATCCATTTAATTTTGAAAGAGTAAAACCAAATTTGGTAGATTTTCACACTTTTATTTTAAAAATAAAAATTTTTTTTTTTAAACAAACACTAACATGACATATGTTTCGAAGTACAACTTCTTTTTCAAATGTGACTATTTACAATTCGGTATCCAATATATATACGAAATAATTTAACAAAACAAAGTACTTAAGAAAACATCAATAACATTACAAAATAAACTAACTATTTAAAGTAAATAAGGGTACTTAGGTAATTATAATAGACAACATTTTAGAGAAAAAACTTTTTAAACAGGCTATTCAACAAGTTTATCCCATAATTAAAGATCCAAATTGCAGATATAAGAGTCTTACATATATAGGAGCTCCTAGTGAAAAGGTATCATCATATTTAAAAAACCAAAATATTAACGTAGCTTTTAAAACCAATAATACGCTTGGGAAGTATATTAAAAACAATAAGGGTAAAATTAATCCTAATAATAAATCGGGGGTATATAAATTAAATTGTGGTAGTTGTCCAAAATTGTATATTGGTCAAACAGGCCGTACTTTCAAAAAACGCTATTCCGAACATTATAATAGCTATACAAAAAACAAAAATAATTCTACTTACTCAAATCATATTTTAGCTGAAAATCATTCTTTTACAGACAACTTTGAAATTTTACATGTAGAAAATAAGAGCCTTAAATTAAACCATTTAGAAACACTTGAAATAAATAGATTTAAAAATTCAGATAACTTACTAAATGATCAATTAGATATTAATAATTCACCCTTATTAAACCTCTTTCCCAGTTTTCTGTAAGATAATCCCGGTAATGGGCTATCTTATTGTATTTGATGGATATTATAATTACCTAAGTACCCTTATTTACTTTAAATAGTTAGTTTATTTTGTAATGTTATTGATGTTTTCTTAAGTACTTTGTTTTGTTAAATTATTTCGTATATATATTGGATACCGAATTGTAAATAGTCACATTTGAAAAAGAAGTTGTACTTCGAAACATATGTCATGTTAGTGTTTGTTTAAAAATTTTTATTTTTAAAATAAAAGTGTGAAAATCTACCAAATTTGGTTTTACTCTTTCAAAATCAAATTATCCTTTAAAATAAATTATTGAAGTTGATGTTGTGATCAATTCTGTTCAGAACTGGATTGTTTTTTTTTTGTTTATATCAATATGACTTTTTGTTACATTTTTTATATATATTTTAAATTAACAAAAACAAATTTAACATGAAAAATTAGCATATTCTAAATTAATTTTTAATTTTATAGATACCTACTAATAAAAAATAAATAAAAACAAATTTAAAATTTTATTTGTTTACTGTTTCCCATTGCCCATGTACAATTCCATCTCTTAAAGTAAATTTTAAATTGATTTCTAATTTCTAACCGTGCAACAACCTAAATGTATGATCTGTAGGTAATTTCTATACCTATCAAGTTGATGTATTTGTAAGATTTAATAATATACTACATAAACGAAAACATTCAAAGCGATTATCACATGTTTAATCAAAATAAGATTACTATTACTTATTCTAACCAATACTGTTGTAATTTAAACAGTCAGCCGTAGTTAAGATAATATACCAGTTGCCATCAAGCTAAAATAAATAATTTTTGTGTTCTTTATGCATAACATTTTTTAATCCTCCGTTCCCACACTTAATTTTTATCAAGAATTTGTCCCTTAAAATTTTAATTATTGAATAATAATAATTCTAAATTCAGCTCTTTTAATAAAATTGTGAGCTGTCCCATTCCGCTACACGCACTGGGATATATGATGCCCCATGCTTATTTATACACAAGAATTGAACTTAAAACTCAAAACAATTTTTTTATGGTAACTTAGATCCCAATAAACATATGTACCAAAAAAACTGATGTCTAAAATGCTATTTTATTGACTTAAAAAGGTAAAAGACAATTTGTATCACAAATGAATACCTATATTAAATTTAATCTAAATAAACGTAATCATTTAGTTAAACTATATAAAAAAATTGGCAAACAAATACAAGATTTTCGGGTAAACTTCACTTGTATCCGCTTTTTCTTTTTACGACTTGCAACCTCTTAGTCTTTAGAGGTCTTTCTTCAGTTTTCTCTTCGCTACTTTGCTCAATTTCGGCTTCAGTTTGAATTTCAACATAAATAAAATTTTTATCAGAATTTTCACCGAAAAATAATTCATGTTTATTCTATCCTTTAAAGATTCAGGAACAAAGTGTTCTAATTGTATGTCGCTCAAAGGGCGAGAGGTGGAAACATTTCTATGTAAAAATAAAATACCATGTCAACACAATACCATATGTAATTTAAAAATACCACTACTTCAAGATCCTATCGCCAAAAAAAAACAAATGTTAAACTGTTACAGCACACGCTGGGACATATTCTCTTGATGGGTATAGACTGAACTTCACTTGCAGAAGTACCTCGACCATATTGAATGTGGTGGAAACTAACTGAATTTATACCAGCGGTATTAGGTATTACTTCCAAACTTGAAGATAAAGAAGTGTACGGACGGAGCATCGAGATAAAGTACGGAGGGTTAAATAAACATTAAAAACAAAAAAAACACTCAAGAATCTCAAGATACGGTGATCTTAGGTTAGGTATCGAATTATTCTTCTCTTTTAATAAGAGAGGTATTGAATTCAATAGTGATTACATAAAAAAATTTAAAGATAAGATTTTATATTGGCCTAAATGGAATTCTAACATAAAAATATAATAATATAAAGCACCATTTATTTAATAATATGATTTTTTTTGTTACATCTTACTGTATTTTGTTCTTAAGTTTACAGACCATAAAAAAAAGAAGAAGATATATTTTATTTTTATTTTATTTAAAACACCTACAGCACTGGCCAACATCTAGGGATTTTTACTATTATTTTCACCAATCGCTGTCATGACGTTTTGATCACGTGGGTTTCGGGTATTGTTGAAGACCTGGTATTAGATACTTATTTTTTTAAATTTTTATTTTAAATTATATTTCCAAAGATTCTTATTCCAAAAACAGGGTGACGGGAAAATGTACAAGAAACAAAAACGAGTTATTATATAAAAGTAAACATTTAAACAAAAAAGCGTCATAAATGTTGGGCATAAGTAACAGACATATGCTAAAAAAAATACAGTGTATGAAACATGGCATGTGTCTGTAAAAATATATTATAATGGGGCATGTTCAAAAATTTTGAAATTTTTTTTATGAATAATAGAGTTGAAAATAAAATTAAATTTTTTTTATTTTTTTTTTATCTATTCATTTGCCGGAGTTATGAATTTTTTTTAAATTTATGACGTCACCGGGAATAGACCAATAGGAGCTAGCGCACAACGTTGCCGGCTAGAAGGTTTACGAGAAGTGATGTACGTTCGTTTGTGTACTCCTTCTTACTTTTAGACTTCTAAAACATCGTTAAACAAATATCTTTTAAATATATAATATCAAATGTTTTTTGAAAGTATTATTTCTGTTTAAACTTTTACCATATTTAAAGTTTAATTGTTTTAAAAGTCACTTAATAATTCAGAAAATGGCAAAATGGCAGCACTGCGTATGGCATCTGTCATCATAGTGTCTCCATCAAGAATTTATTTGGAATTTGATTGTTTAATTTTGTACTTTTTATAAATATTATGACTACCAAAAAGTGTTTTGTTCCAGAATGTGATAATGATTCACATTCATCTTCAAAAATATTTATTAGTATTCCTAGAAATTTGGAAAGAAGAAAATCAACCTTCTACTAGCGATGTTTCTCGTGAACTTTTTAATAAAAATACACCGGATAATCAAGATGTAGCAGCAATTTCTGCTAATTGTCCCCTTCAGGAAATTGAAAATGAGGCTACTATAAATTCTTAGGTGTATGACCTAAAAACTCTTCTGGAAGAAAATGCAGAATCTCCTGAAATTTTTGAAGATACCGAATTTATTCATCATTTTGTGGAAGAACTAGTGATAGAAATAATGGAAAAATGTGGGTATTTAAACAAACTGGTTCCTGGATCCTATATAATGGCAGATAGGAGTTTCAGAATAATCAGCTACTTGAAAACATGGGATGCACTTTAGTAAAGCCACACCTAGTGTATCACAGAATGAAAAAACTTCTCCAGAAGATGTACAATTAAGTAAAAGAATAGCATCTCTAAGAATACATGTGGAAAGAGTTATAAGAAGGGTTAGTTAATTTAACATGTTAAAACCACATTCGTGTGTGAATTTTAAGCAAGTACATTTACTTAGTAATATCTGCATAATTGCTTGTTAACTTACAAGAACCTATTTTGTAAGAGTAAATATTAATTTAATAAACTTTTTTGTTTCTTTTTTAATTTAATTTACCTAATTATCACATTTCAGGGATTATAATGAGTTTTTAAACAGCCAATGTAATTTTTTATAAAATTTTAACTTTTCGAGCAAATCAAAGAGGAATGAGTACCTATATATGCATAGATTTTTTTGGGACTAAAACTAAGGCACATAACAAATAAAAAATATATACAAATCCTGAGAATATAAAAGTACTGATTTATTTTCCTGTAGTGGATGAAGAGGTTTTTTTAACAATCTAGCCAAGTGTACATCATTATCAATAACACTGAGTAGATGTTACAGATGGTTCCTCACTTCTTCTATGAAGCCACATGTTTACAACCTCCTGAAAAAAATAAAAGGGTTAGATATGCAGTTACAAAATAACTATATAACCAGCTACAAAATGCCTTATTTTATGTAACAAGACGAGCACTTTACTAGCTTTGAACGAATCCAGTAAAGAACCTCGGATTTTCAAAACTTAAAAAAACAATCTCACCACATATTCACATTTTTGAAATATTATAGAGCTTTTCGAAAAAAACTGCTATTTTTAAAAGTACCATTTTTGTTTAAACAGCTGTCTCATTTTAGGCTATTAAGTATTATAAAATAAAAAATTACGGGATGCTTTGTTAGCTTCAAACGAATCCAGCAGAGCACCCCAGTTTTTTTTTTTTTAACCACATCACGTTTTTTGGCTCCTACAATATTATAAAATATTCGAAATTTGGCATTTTTAAAAAATTCGCAATTCCTTGCTGACTTCAAAGTTTTTCTGAAAACAAATATACTTACCACATTTTTAGGATTTTAAAACAGCCTAAACATGTGTCATAAGTAGTTGTTTTTATATATTAAAAAACTGAAGTGTCCTGCTGACTTTGTTCCAACAAAGCACCCTGTATTATTTAAAAATAGCAATTGTTTTAGTAAAGTTTTACAATATTTCAAGAGTCTAAAAATGGGGTGTGGTTTTTAGAAAAAAGCTTTAAAAAACCGAATTGCTCTGCTGGCTTCTTTCGAAGGTTAGCAAGCACCATGTATTTTTTAAAAATATAATATTTCAAGTGCATAAATATATGGTGTAGCTGTTTTTACAGAAAAAACTTTATAAAACAGAGGTGCTTTGCTGACTTCGTTCGAAGCTATCAGAGCATTTTAAGTTTTGCACAAAACGAGGAGCATAAAATTTTTGAAAAGGGTATAAAAATAGCCTAAAAATATGGCATGTTTTAACTCAAAATTTCATAGGTGCTCTGCAGCACTTTGGTATCATAATTATTACTAGGTTCACTAACAAAATCTATTTCTAGATTATTTTAACACTTGCTGCGATTACAAAAAATGTCTCTTTATGTCAAAATTAGAAAAAAATATATTTATAGGAATAAAGGGCCTTATACACTGTTTATTATATGTGATATAAAAACAAAAAAGCATAATAAATATTACAAACCTTGAGATTCAACATATCCTAAGCATTTTGCACTAAAAATTTCATTTTTGTTAAATACAACAGGCACATCATAAGGTTTTTGCTGTACTTTATGTTTAGGTGTAATTTGTCTCCTTCTCTCTTATGGAAAAAGTAAATATCTCCATATTCTTGCTTGGCAGATCTAAAAATAAAACCTGAGATAAATATGTTTTACTATAAAGTGTATTGCTTTATATAAACTGTAACTACCTACCACTAAAACAATTTATAAATAAAGTTTTACCTTTCTATCTTTTGTAAACTGAGTATTGTTAAAAAATGCAGAATCATCTCGGTAATCATATTTTCGTTTACAATGGGAAAAATACTTGATTCAACTTTTATAAATACAGCTGATAAATTCATATTCTTCTTCCTTTATATATCCTATATCCCACAGGATAATTTACCCAGATAAATTCAGATTAATAATAAAATTAAACCAAAACAAAAAACTAAGGTTAGGTGCTGTCAATTTTTAATGTCACTTAGATGTGCGTTCACTTCGACATTCTGTATGTAGGTTTGTTCGTTGGCTTGGTTTTGTATAACAAAAAAAACTTCGACACAAGCTGATTGGTCTATTCCCGATGACGTATAATTTCAAATTTTAAATTTCAATTGGGCTTAATTTAAAAACTTTTAGCTTTTTTAACGAACTGATTATTTAGAATAACTTGTATAGCGACTAACTATTACAATATAGTTTATAAAACAGCATATCTCACATGTGAACATGGCCCATTAAATGTAAAATTAAAATAGTTATTAATGAGTAGGTTTTTTGACAAATTGGGCTACAAATACTATAAAGCAGTTATATAAAATATATTAAATAGAATGTTAATTGAAATACTAATTTTCATTAAGAGTTGATTTTTTTTTTTTTTTTTTTGAGCAATAACAAACTATATTGTTACCCATCACCCTACAGAGTGCAACGGAACTACACCATTCCTAAGAAAAATTAACGACCTACTGCATTCGGCTATCAGCGGGAAGCAAACCCAAGGTAGTTTACATTGGAAAATTAGCGCCATACCGTGATCCAGATCCTCTCCGTTAGCTCCAACCAGAATCCAGTAATCAAGTTATTCGGGACGCATTACTAGAGAAAAGGAAGCAATGTTACCCATCACCCTACAGTGTGCAGCGGCCGTCATAAGTAAAAGTGCGAGTTAAAGAAAAGAGAATATTCAAGAAATGTCTAGAAATACTTTCCCTATTTAAATTGTATTGGTTGGCAGGGTTGCCACAAGCTTCTCCTCAATTCTCTGCTGACAGATAACAAAATTCTCCGAATCCATTCGAGATTATCCGCTCCGCTCAGAACAGTGAGTATAAGCGTTTATAATTCGTTCCCTATCCCGCATGGAGCAAAAAACCCCATGGAAATCTAGTTTTTATGCTAGATTAGCTAGATACTAATGCGCATGCTCAGTCAGTGGGGCATACTTTTAAAGATTGGTGCTGGACCAAAAAATTGTTTTAACCCATGACAAAACACTGTTCTGTACCTCTGATCAACGCGAAAAATGCCGAAAATACACGAGATTTTCTACTGACAAAAATTCACTAGTCACAAGTAAACTGTCAGCGACAGGTGGGCAAATTCTCCGCAAAATTTTATTTACCGCAACATTTTATTCTCCGCCAAATTCTCCGGAAAGCGGAGAATTCTCCGCCCATTGGAAATACTGTGGGTTAGATTGACGTAGGGGAGAGGAATGACATATGACAGTTAAGGATATTATAGAAAGGTGTCCTCTTAAAATAAAAATTTACCTGTTTTTGATTTTCTTTCAATAAAAATTTTACTTTATGATATTCTGAAATACGGCCGGTCACCCTGTACATTTTAACATTTATATTAGCGAGCATTAATAAATAAAGTTTTCTTCTTTTTAGCGTATGTAAATAAAAATATTATATAAAAAATAAAAAACAAGCAATTAAATATAAAAGACAACAAATAACTTTCCCTCCATAATCAAAATACACTTTACGCTTTCATGTTAAGTAATAAAATTATGCGAAATCCTATTCACGGGTAAAATTTAATAATAACCTGAGGACATTTTCCGATATAATTAGAGGTCAGGCCGAAAGCTTTCCACTCTCCGGCTCTTACGCTTTTTTTTTGATCGTTTTTCTCACTCTTCTCACCATTCCGATTTTCATATTTGAACGCAAACGCAACATGAATATTAGATTCCCAAGTTTTATATTTTATAAAGACTTTATTGAATTCGTGAACATTTTACAATGCTTCGGATGTGTCCATGCGAAACAAAAATAAAAATATCTGACCCAATTGCTACTGCGACATGCTCGCTCTGAGGATCACCGAGTTTGAGTGTTACTTGCTTCGAGAATTTCATGTTTTCATGATTGAATCAATTTGAGTAAATTGTTTTATTTAAGAAAACGATTTTAAATGGCTAATTTTTTCTTCCATTTTTGACTTCAATCGAATTCTCTTTTCCTCTGCGAATCAATCAAAACACTTGAGAATAACCTGAATACAAGCCAAAAAATTATTATTGCAAGGAAAAGGACCCCGCACTTTTTACATTGATTTTGGGTACTGACAGAATTGGTTAAAATTTTAGTATGTTACTTTTCAGGTCATAATGGACAACTTTCTTAGGGACATTAAGTTTGCAGCTCTACAGGGTGAGCTGTGAGAATAAGTCAAAAGTAAGGAGTGCAGAATTAATATTTTCATATATATCTTTACCACTTTTAAATAATTCATGTTTTTTTCATTAAACTTATAGCATGAGTTACATTTGTATATGGCTTATTAATACTTACTTTCTCTTTGTAAAATAAATCATACAGAGTGTTTAAAAAATAGGAATATTAATTACTGAAATAAGGTGCATTTTCATGTATTACCATAATTAGAACATGACTTCTGATTACTAATTTGTTATATAAATTACTGAATACTATTTATTTATAATACAGGGTGTGACAGAAAGACAAATAATATTTAATGCAAAAATATTACAGTTTCTTCACATAGATTTTTAGACTTCCACTAAATTTTAAATCCATATAAAAGGAACTACATTTCTAAAAACATGTTTTATTAAATACATTAACTATTTACATACCTTTAAAATCTTACTCATCTTTAAACAGCATCTAAAATAGTCATTAATAAAACATTTATACCGTACTTTATATAATTTTCGAATCGTGCGTATTCCAGGTACCTACCTCAAAACACTTGAAATATGAGCACACATCCATATAGTTCTTGAACCAGTCTTACCTAAGTAAACTGAGAGTAGCAGAGGATTGTGATTGCAAATTCTGTAAGGAGGAGGACAAAACCTATATTCACATCCTAAGAGAATGTGTAGCACTCCAGAATCCAAGAACACTATATCTAGGAGAATATCAAATAGAAGAGAGAGAGAGAGATTTACCTAACTTGAAGCCACTTCAAATCCTACATTTCCTTGAGGAAATAGGATTGGAATAGATCTTTTAGGTTGCAGTGTATTAACACCCTATTTTCAACATAACATACATGTAGGTACAGTAATATCAAGTAATGGGGATTCTCTTGAATTTTTTTTGGAAATAAAGTGTGCTTCACATTATTTGCAAATATTAAATAACGATGGCTTTTTGCCAGACTAACGTAAGCGACATTTGTTCAAAACAGTCCTTACTAAAAAGCATGTACGAAAAATTAATACATGCTCAAAACGATCTCCATCTACATTCGGTAAACTTAATTAACCCTACTTTTTATTGATAATTTGGCGACTAATAATACTCGTGTAGAGATAATTATTATTGTTATTGTTGGTATTTTTACCCAATGTTGTACCCAACCTCTAATGTTATTCATGACAATTTCCATTACAAGCGTTCCCAATAGAACAAAACTTTTTACTAATTTGTAACGTAGTTCATGCATGACATGCGCTTAGGTTAGGTTAGGTACGCCACATAGAAACTTTTCTAACAAAAATAAACTACCCACTATCAAAAAATTCCTAATAACAAACTTTTGAAATTGTTTTTAATGATAGCCCAAAAAAGAAGAAGAAAAAATACAGTGTAAAATAGAATTACTACGTTTAAATATCCACATCTGATTTTTTACCTGTCGAATGTTTGTTTATCCACATCAAACGCATCTAATTTACGTATCTTGAATCACGTGATCAAAGAGTCACAACATCTCACAACGTGTTAACCCTATCATGATAATTTAGCTGTTATTTAATCTAACACTTGCCAACCTTTTTTTATCTTGTAATTATTCTGATTAATAAACAAAGAAATACAAATAAGTTATATAGGCTTAAAAAATAATTTAAAGCAAGATTAAAGTATATAGTGGTGTGGAATAGATAAACAATAAGTATTCATATCATTACTACTGAAAAAACTGTAAAAGTTTTTTTTCTCTTTTAATTTAACTAAAATTATCCTACTAAATTCTCAAAAATAGAATTATATTTAGAAGTGATAAGCTGACATATGTACTGTAATGAAAAAGGACTTTTCAGTTAGAATACGTCTTCTAAGTCATTCATTCAAGTCAGAGTTAGTAGAATTATTTCTACGTTTAAGTAGTTTAGTTTAAGTAGTAAAACGGAACTTGCTTAGATAAACAGAGCTTTGATTATAATATGAGGACAATAAAATTCGTTTCAAGTCTTTCTACAATATTTTAGGAATACCAATTTTTCGTTAAATGTATTTTGTAATTCTTAGTTGCTTATGTAGTTCTACCACACCCTGTATTACTTATAAAAATTATCTGATATGAAATGAAACAAAAAAACAGTCAGAAGTTATATTCTAACTATAGTAAATACATGTAAAATGCACCATATTTCAGAAACTGATATTTTTAATTTTTTGAACACGCTGTATAATTTATTTTGCAAAGTGTAAGTAAGCATAAACAAACTATATACAAGTGTAATATATGACATAAGTTTCATGGAAAAAACAAGAATTACTAAAGAGTGGTAGATATATATTTGAAAATATTAATTCTGCACTCCTTACTTTTGAATCCTTCTAACAGCTTACCCTGCAGAGCTGCCTACTTGAGGTCCATAAGAAACTTGCCCCTAATGACCTGAGAAATAACATACTAAAATTTGAACAAATTCTATCAGTACCCAAAATCAATGTAAAAAGTGCGGGGTCCTTTAAATAATTTATTTGGAAAACTAAACTACTTTAACCCTGCTACTGCACACTGGGGTCTAGAAAACCCACGTGCACTTTATATTCTTGTGCGCAGTGTTTCTATTGTGACCTTGGACCAGTGCCATGTAAATTCAGTTAACAATTGTATACGAGTGAGGCAGGACGCAAAACATTTTATCGCTTATAGGTAAGTGATAAAATTTGATTTTAGCTGCTCCTGGGTTACTGAAACCCCAGTATGCAGGATTAAGTTACATATTTTCTAATAGAAATTTTATTTTCTATTATTTTGTAGGAAGATGTCGAGGGCTAAAAGGAACAATAATCGTCCGGTAACAGATAAGGAACTGCAGGAGATTGTAAATAATCTTGGGAACAGTCCAGATCGTGAAAATGGATATGAAATTGGAAAGTTTTCGGATAGCGAAAACGATTATGAGACGAAGGAGGATGAGGAAGACGATGAACATAGTGCTTGTAAAAGAGAACAGGGTGATGAAAATAAACAGAACAGTGACAATGAAAATGAAGAACACAGTGAAAAGGAAAGTGAACAAGCTGGTGAGAATAACAGTGAACAAGCTAGTGGAAATAACAGTGAAGAAAACAATGCTCATGAGAATAAACAAAGCAATTAGCAAGAGAAGCCTCCAAGAGCGATAAGAAATAAAAGCGTTCTAAAAGGTAAAAATAACTACCTGTGGTCATCTGTAGCTCCTTAGAAAAGAGGTTCTAAAGATGATGCTAGAAAAGTAGAAACCCCTTTAGAAGTTTAAAATTTGATTATCAGTGAATATATAATTAAAACAATTACCATACGTACCAATGAACAAATTGAGAGAAACCACGATGAGACTAATAAACTCAGCTACACCAAAACCACAAAGTTTATTGAGGTAAAGTTTTTATTGATCTTCTCTATACAGCCGGAGCTTTGCGTGTCTCAAATTGCAGTACAGAAGAATTTTGGTACCTTGCTTTTGGGAATGGAATTTTCCGGGCAACCATGTCCCAGCACAGATTTTAGTTTTTAGCTACTAACTTACGCTTTGATAAGACTGATAGACATATACGACGTCAGACTTAAATTTGGTCCAATTAGAAAAATATGGGATGTATATAATAAGCAACTGCAAGGCATACTACACACCCTATGAATATTGCACAACAGACGAACAACTGATGAGTTTTCGTAGTCGTTGTAGCTTCCGCATCTATATGGCCAGCAAACCCGATAAAAACGGCTTAAAACTACTAATGCTAAATGATGCTAAGACCTATTACATATTGATGTGGGCAAAGTGAACTGCGAAAATAATAAAAGTGTGCCAACTTATTATGTTAGAAAATTGTACGAACCAATACACAATACCAATCGCAACCTAACTTTTGTTAATTGGTTCACTTCAATTCCATTGGCTAATCTTCTATCTGAGCAATATAGTTAGCAATGGTAGAATCTTTGCGGGAAAACAAAACAGAAATTCCGCCCAGTTTCTTGGCAGAAAAGGAAGTAGGCCGTCGTTATTCGCTTTCGATAATAACAAAACTCTGGTTTCCTTCACACCTAAGAAAATAAAAAGGTGCTTCTAATTTCCACCTTATACCATGACGATTCCATTGATCACGAGACAAATAAACCAACTATAATTGAGACATACAACGCAACCAAAGGTCGTACAGACACCTTCGATCAATTGTGCCATTCATATACCACAGCACGAAAAACAAATAAATGGTCTATGCGAGTGTTTTATGGTATGCTTGATGGAAGTGGTATCAATTCGATGATGTTGCTTACCGTTGCTAAGGGAGATTGGACAGAAAAAAAATCAGACACGCAAGAGCTGGGAATGTCCTTGGTAATATAATTTCTCAGAGAACGACTACGGTTGCCATCGCTTAGAAGATCACTGAATCAAAAGATAATGAAAATCTTGAATGAGTGTGGGCCAGATCCTCCACCAAATGACGAAAATTTGAGACAAAAATTTCGTTGCAGTTTTTGCGATAGGAAAAAAGACAAAAAACAAATATGCATTGTAGCGTGTGCCATAAATCGTTTTGCAATAAACACAGGGCAATGGTATGTAGGAGCTGTGCGACTGATTTATTAGCCTGATTTATTAGACTGACTAAGAAAAACTTAAGCAATTATAATTTTTTCAATTGCACGATAAAAAAGAATGACATTTAGTTAAAACCTTTTGAATACTTAGAATTCGAAAATTTTAGTTTTTGTTATTTTTTGTGAATTTCTAAAAGATCATGCATATTGATGCAACTTTTTTTTTAATTTTATATTTTTAAAATAACTACTTTTTAATGTTATATGCTCTCCAAAATAACCACTTTAACCATTCCATGTGTAAAAACAATAAAAAAAATATCACCAACTTGAAAAAACTCCATTTTATTTTTTGGGTTATTGAGACCCCAATGTGCAGTTTGTGTCTTGAAAAATAAGTGTGCAGTAGCAGGGTTAAGAGGATAAATATGATAACGTTGCTTTTATTATTACTTCTTAACTGGTTGCCTGCATATTAAAATTATTTCGGTTTAGTTACATTTTTCATTTTCTGTTTAATTTTTTTTTTACTTTTATTGTGTTCTAGTTTGTAATTAGTAAAAATCGTTAAGATTTAAACCCATGTCATATCAAAAATGGTTCGTGTTACGTTTGGTGGTCGAGTTTTAAGCAAATACAAACGATTTTGGATAAAGGTTAGTCTTCAAAACAAAGACAATTTGGTAAAATAAACTCTTCATTATCTTAATTTTTAAACAACGTAAAAAAAATGATAAGGGTAAATTATTTGTATCACCTTACCTGTTTATACCTGCCAACTCGATATTATGGCAAGATAAAAGGAAGCAAACCATACATCTACATCTTTTATTTCAATAAAACACCTCTTACACATTTTTAGACCTTTAGATCTATGTATGTATATTGATTTTTGTACATTTAAATACATTATCAAACTACATATGGGCGACGCGGGCCGCGCTGCAGGTCTTTTCCTGTCAGCGTTCGGATTACAGAGGCAGCGTTCGGACTATCTCGCATCACGATTTGCGTTCGGATTAGCGTAATTCGGATTAGCATGGGTTCGGATTATCGAGGTTGCACTGTAATTAATTTTAAATTAAAAATACCCTGGACCATATATGGGATGCCAACCCTGGCACCTTGTGTTAATTTATGCAATATATTATCTAAAGTATATATTTAATTGGGGAAAAGGATGAGGGAAGGTCGATTTAAGTTAGGATCTTGAACTAGATATAATTTTTAGATTAGTATAAACCTCCGCATGAATCAATAATTAATAGGCCAAGTTGATATGAAATATTTAGCGCCACCCGATGGCCGCCCTTCGCAGCCGTCCGCCGTCGGAAGGCGGTCGCTGCTTATATCCCGTATATCCAGAAAGGACTTGTAATCTAAAAGGAGGTGATGAATATTCAAGGACACGTTCGTGCTGGCAAACTAAAGACCATTAAAAGCGTGTTCAGCAATGACGATGTTAAAGCTCTGACAGCCCTTCTCCCCCCTCGACACTATACATTCTAAATGTGTTTATTCATTTTCGATATCCCTATTGGACGATTTTTTTTGTATCGACGGCGCCTATTTACATTTGAATGTAAGCCGGAGGAAATGAGTTGACCCAGTTTGGATTGTATATTACTTTTTTTTTAATTAGAACGTTCTATATTATTTAACGGAAATTATTAGAACACGATAAACGTACAAATTGATTTCGCGATAAAATCTTACGTCAATGGGCAGATGCGATACTATATTCAATTTAGTTTTTTTTTAAATACAGTGAAAAATTATTTCAATATCAGCTAGTCATCTTAAATCTTAAAGTCAAATTGCTTTGGGTCAACATTCGCATTTTACGAGAAAAACAGATTAATTAGGTCTCAAATCGCTAACGGCTATTGACACCTTAATGTACCATTTCGGTAGGCGCGACAGGAGACAACAGAGGCGACGGCAAAGGCGACCGAGAACGGTCTCTTCACATCCAATTATATGAAACACATTTCGCACGGCGCGCACTTCCGAGAGATAGATCTCAACGACAGGAAGGTCTGTCTCAGAGTATCGTTTGCTGTCTGTCTCCCTTAGTCATCGCTTGTATTTGGCGGCGATTAGTCGATATCATATAAAAATGGTAGTTGCATTCTTTCTATCTAGGCAGTGTTGCCAGTTGAACATTTGCTGAAACAGTATGGGTGGAAAAAACCGTAGATCTGAACAGTAGATTTAAATACAGGGGGAAATAATTATAATTTGCAGTGTAGTAAATAAAAAAAAACAAGAATATAAAAAAAGAAAACTAATCATTTTTCTACCCAAATTAGAAAGTAATAAAAGAATAAAAATAAATAATAACATTTTTAATATATTGTTACACTGGTTTTTGGTATCGCAATTTATTTTAACTGAACTTTAACAACAATTATACAACTGATACAATAACTTCAACTGATAACATTAACGTTTAACGTCTATTATAAAACTAACTCTGACGTCAGGTCGTCGACTTATATAGCTTTCTTGACCTTCTCGAACCTTCTCGACCTGTCATCTAGAATGTTCTTGAAATGTTATGACATTTCTGGACATTTCTGGACATTTCTGGACATTTCTAGAATATTCTTCTACTTGTACTTTTACATATGACGACCGCAGCACACTGTAGAGCGATGAGTAACATTCCACTTCTTTTTCTATCTGTACATTTCCTATGATAGCCGCAGGCTACTGCAGGGTGCTGCGTAACAATATACTTTAGGTACGGAAACAAAAAATAAACCAATGAAAAATAATAGGTATTTCTTTTAGATAAGTCTGAATCAGATAATTCAAATACGTTGTGTTTGGCATGCATGTTCTTTTTATAATACCCTATTAATTCTTTGTTGCATTTTAAATAAAAACATAATGATTATCTTGAGGTTTTTTTTATGGAGTCAACCTACAGTAGTGGATGCCTATTACGCTGATTTTACTAGAGAAAATATTATTTGACCATTTGCTGAAGAATGAGGCAAACTTAATATATTAAGAACAAAATTTGTTAAATTGGCGAAAACAGTAGATTTCATGCCTAAAACAGGAGAACGGAGACAAAAACTGTGGATCTACTTAAAAACAGTAGGTCTGGCAACGCTGATCGTTCCCTCGAATGGTTGTCTGCGGGTGTCACGGAGCGACCCACTAATGTATCTATCGTCCTTGCGGTCGGCACTGTTGTCTCCTGTCTCTTGTCGCACCTACCTAAATGGTACCTTTAGAGCTGTATTTACTGCAAGTATTTATCGTGTTTCTATATAGAGAATATGATGAAAAATTTCATAACATCTTCCACGAGAGCTATGATAATGGCTCTGTAAAGCCGAAAGCGCTCAGCCTAAATTTAATAAACATATTTTAAAAGTGATGTAGGTAAATTTTAAAAACAATGTCTCAAAATCGTAAATAATTTTTTCTACTCCTATACTATAAGTTGTTAATTAAATGCTAATTTTCAATTTCATAATGATACTCATTATAAAAACTGACCAATAGAAATCTATATTTTTAATTAACCAAGTAGACAGACCCAATATTTTCTGTAGAATGTTTCTAAGATATTCGTGTTTTATGACAGTTTTAATCTTTTGCGTTAGTCAAAATGGTAGATAGGTACCTCTCACTTATTTTTAAAAAAAATGTCGAGCGAAGAGTTTGCATGCACAACACCTGAAATCGCTGAAAAGGCGAAAAAATTATCATCATAGTTATTATATTGGTTTTTATGTGGGATTAAAAATTAAGTCGAAGAACATATTTTTCTTTTATATTTTATTTTTTAATGTTTGTATAAAAAAGTATTAATAAATTAAAAAAGTAAAGCAATGATGTTGAATTGAAATATTTTCTTGGTCGTAGAAAAAATGGTGTATGCAACTCTCATGTAATGGCTATTAATACACAATCGTTGCATAATTATATAATTATAATTATATAATAATTAATAAATTTTATTACTATAGGTATAGTAATTTTATTATTAGACATTCCAACGAATTGTTAAACAATAACTGCCAGTGGGAAGGGCTCGTAAATCTAAAGGGGTTGCGACATAACCTCCTACCTTGGACGCTATTTTTATTTAAAATAGTAGTTGCCAAGCCTACCAATTTATAGAAAAGATATAACCGTTTTTTTTTTAAATAATATTTTCATTGTGTTTAACATAAAATATTTAAATTTAATCCATTAATTATGATTTCATGTATTGTAGATAGACTACATCGTATGTCGCCACCCTTTAGACATACCAAACCCTAGCACCACGTCTCATTGGTTGGAAATGGCTAATTCGAAATCCAAACAATTGCGTTCTAAATAATTTGATCAGTAATTTTTGTTATAAACTGGCAAACCTTTCAAGCAACAAATGACATTAGTAAATATAATATACACCCATCTGCACACGAAGTAAATTATCCTCATTTGGCAGTATTTTCGTATAGTTAATTTTTAAAATATACGTATCGTAATTTTGTTTATTAGTGATTTTATATAGAATTTTATAGAAATAATATGAAAATCTGTTAAAACTTAATTAAATTATTGATTTTAGTCACAAAGGACACAAAGTGTAAGACACTTAGATACTTATTACAGTGGAAACAGGGAAATAAAATACGGTACCGTCTTGAGATCCACTTTATTTAACATTTATGTAAATGGACTATTCTTCATCAAATCTCAAGGAGCTTTAATGAGTTTTGCTGATAATACAATAATTTTTTACTCCACAGATACATGGCAGAACTTGAAACCAAAAGTAAATCATAGACTACTAACATTATATATCGACAAAACATTCTACCTACCTTTTTATTGTAAGTTATACTCAGAACCAAATTTTAATATGTTAAATTTCTCGAGTAACAATCAGCATTTGACTATAAAAGTAGCGACAAATACGAAGTACATTGAAATTTACCTAGATAATTTCATCAAATAGGACATTCGCATCCTGTACTGGATGTGAATGTCTGTAAAAAATTAAGATCGATGTTATCTTGATTTCGATATTTATCAAATTTACTTACCTACCCACAATTACAGCTCTGGTCGAAAGTCACATTAGATATGGGTCACTGGGATGGGATGATGCATTGAATACACACATGTATTCACTAGAAATTCTTCAAAAAAGGTTTTAGAAATACTATTTATTTTTATTAAATTAATATTATTGATATCAGTTCTAAACCTAATTTTATTACACAAATACTTGTGCGTTTTAGTTTTTAAACTTTTGTAAAATGAACACAGAGAATGAAACCTGCGCCGATTATACATATAAAGCCTCTTTGCAACTTTTAGTTTGGTTGAAATTCTATGTCTTCTCCTTATACCATAAATCAAACAAAGACAGCTATTCTGTACTTTTTGAATTTTATTTTTATCATCATGTTTACACGAAAAAAAAATTGTGGAACAAATTTCTACAATTATAAATTTTTTTCCTACGACAAATAGTACATATAAGGACAGGTACAGTTTGTAGTAAAAATTTCCAAATATTTATAGAGAATGTATGGTAGACTTATTATCTACAATACGTAGTAAAAATATTCATAGAATCATAAGAATTGTTCTACAAATTGTTATGATTTTTGCTATTAATTTTATAAATTTATATTAAAAATAATGTATTGTGTTTCATGAAAATTAATACGAAAATTTTACACAATAAATAGTAAAAATTTAAATAAGTTGTAGTAATGCTTAATAAAATTTGTAGTATTATTCCACAATTATTATAATTATAACCTAGAAAAAATGGTCCTTAATAAAATATTAAAAATTTGTTTTAATAAAAAAGTCTTAATTACATTATTTAATAAATATTGGTAATAACAGCTCCCTTAGTCTCAGTTGGCTTTTCTGCACCTAAAAAATATGAAATAAAAATTAATACCTATTAAACTGCTCATACCCATAAAACGGGGATGTCTATCACCTTTATAGTGATTGGGATATTAAATGATTACATGGAGAACTAAAAAAAAATGAGAAGTAGATATGTTACTATTAAAACGAAAAAAAGATCATCGAACTTGGCACAACATTCGATTGTTGGTCCTAACACTTACAACTATTTTTATTAAAATAATCTACTAAGTTAAATTAGTTATCAAAAGGTAAATTATTCAAAAACAATAATAAATGTACTTTCCACCAATAGAAGTTATTATTACAATTTTCTCGAACCATCACTGCTTATAATATAATAATATATCCTACCATGTTTTGTTTTGTGAACATGGTGAACGGCTACTGCTGTCTGGTAATTTATGGTCGACGTCAGAAAACGTTGGCCAATGGCAGAATGACTTAGAATTTTTACAATATTATTAAATATTTTTCAACAAAATTGAATTTTTATCACAAGAAGAGATGTAAAGTATTACTATTTTTTGTAGAGAAAATTACTATTTTTTGTAGAGGTAATTATTAATATTTGTACAAATTTTAACAGAAGTTAGTAGTAGTAATTACGATATTTGTAATATATTTCTACTTCTACAAACAATAGTAAAATATACTAAACATTGTGGTCTTCTTTCCTATTGTTGTAGCATTTTATTCGACAATTCAATAGCTACAATAATGAATTGTTTTTAACTATAAATTATAGTAAAATGTTCTACAAACAGTTAAGTATTTTTCTACAAATCTACTACTACAACATTGTTGTAAAATTTTCCAGTCACATTTTTTTTTCGTGTAGCGTGTATACCCTTGCCAGTATTTTTATTATGCGAAAACAATCCAAAAAAAAAATAAAAAAAAATTTTTTAGTTAGAATCGTACACACTATCTTATAGGTATACTAATTTGAGCGTTTAAGTTCCTATATCAGACAAATATTTCATTCCTTCAATTATTTTTCCACTTTCACATCATACGAACATTATAAAACAAAATATTTTCTCCGGTAAATAAATTGAGAATTGAAACCGATAAGACACATTGCACTGGATTTCCAAACTTGAACTATAAGACAATTTGTGGTCTTCTCTGTCAAGAGTAGATGCTGTAAAGCCGCGAAGTGTTAAAGCCTACAGATACCCCGACATCATGTGTGGCTCTTGCCGGGGTCTAAGAGGATTTATTGCTACACCACGACTACTTTAGTAGATAATGGCGACGACAACATGTCGAAGATCATTAGGAGACTTAAATCAGGCTGGTTCATTTAAAACAGATTGTAGGTAGTCGAAGTAGAGAAAATATAAAGAAGAAAAGTCATTAGTTAAAATTTTCAATATATTTCACAAATTTTAAAAGGTTAACAATAATACACTGGCAAGCAAAAAATTAAGATCACTTCAGAAATTGGGAATAATTTTAGCGTCAATATTGATAAGGACATAAAAGTATAAAAAAAAATGCATTTCTGTTTAGTATAAGGTATCACATTCAGCTTACAAAAGCACATGCAATGATGTACAGTTTGCGAATACGACCTCAATTTTTTGCTCGTCAGTGTATATACTTTAGAAAAACGTAAATTAAAACATTTTAAAAAGCTTATTTCAGGTATTTAGAAAATTATATTAAAATAATTGTAGTATATATGAAAATACTAAGTACCCCGTACATCTCTTTTTATCTGCACAAGGCCGTTACTATAAATAGCTTAGTTTCTCCTGCCACGATCTTCTTGCCTGTTTTATTTCATAAATAAAATTAAGTAGTTGACATGTTTGTTTTTCTCCTTTAGCAAAAATATGCAGTCCCATATCTTCTTTTAAATTCTAGGTGTAGAAAAGCTCTAACAACATCAATTGGCTGAATGTCTAAATTAATCTTAGCAGCCACTGCTGAAAGAAATCTTACTGAAAAATGAGGAACAACCGGGGAGAAAACTATAATTTACTGTATAATTTACTTCATATTCTTAAGAAGAGCCCTTCAATTTTTATTCAAAATAATATTCACATTTGAAACGTATTATTAAGTAGTTTACTAAAACAAGAAGAGAGTCTGCTGTGTCATTATATCGAGAATAGTTTGGATTAAATATTTTTTAACACCCACATGGATATTAGCTTATCTACGCACAGACCGCAAAACGAAAAAGTATGTCATTGCGTTTAACTGAACGAATATATTTCATATCCATTTTAGGTAGTGAGAACACTGCAAAAAAATGAAATCCATCGATCACAGTTCATATTTTGGACACCCAACTACTATTATTTTTAAAATTTTAAATAAGTGACAATTCTGTCAAACTAATTGTCATTATATTTTTTAAATAACAAGAATAAATATGCATTAAAATAAGTTATTTTTGTGTAGAATCGATCTATAATACTGACAGACAAAAAAATATTTTTTTGTTGTAAGACAAAGCTGAATAGTATATTGTGGTAGAATGGACCTATCCAAATACGAAAATGAGAAAAAAAAGTCGTAACACGTAATGTTTTCTTGTTACATTCATAGAACCACATTTAATGTTACAATACTTAATATCTATTGAAAAACTAGTTTAAGAATTTTTTAACCGTTTATATCGACTATGTTTATAGTTTTACGCCTACTAACAAACTTTACATTTAAGAAAAATACAAACATCAAAAAAATTAATTTAAAACACTAATTAAATTATATTTGTTCTTTTTATGAGGGGTTATGTCTTCTTTCTTCAACAACCAACAGTAATCACCCATCACGGCTGGAGCCCATCGTCCTTGATAGTGAATTTCCATTATCCTGATATCTTGGCGGAACCTTCCACCCTGCTCGTCACTGACAGCTCCCAAATTTTTAAGAAAAAATGATAGATGGAAATAGAGTGTAACGTTAAAAAATGACGTTAATTAGTTCCCTCCTCTATTCGGAAATTCGTTTAATTTTTGTCTGTCTTTTGTGTTGCATACATGTTGGATCATAAATGGAATACATTTTTAATTTTATATTTGAAATTTAACTTATTTTATAAATATATTTAAGGAGCCCATTAATTTTCCCATGCTCTGCTACGAGTATTTTTGGCAATCAGATATTTATTTAATTACCGTATTTAAAAATGTATTTTATGGAACAGATTCGTTCCCGTCGACTTCCGCTTTAACGGACAAACACCCAGCACACTTGACATTGCCATAGACAATGTACAAAACATCAGGACAATCACGACGCTAAACTCGGATCACGATCCAGTTTACATTGAAATCGGGACGAAAGGAAACATACAGAGACACAACGGGCAATACTATGACTACAAAACTACAAATTGGACAAAATTCAGGAAATTCTAGACAACCACATAACAATTAACAATTACATTACTACACAGACAGAACTAGACAACGAGGTAGACAAACTCACCAAAGCTATAATAACTGCAAGGAACGCTTCTACAACAGCTAAACCTCTCATCGGAAATACTAGACATGATAAACAACGTAAACGCTGGCAAAGAAACAGACAAAGCGATGACAGATTGAGACTTTTAGATATATCAAAAACAATCAATGCAGCCAAACGGGACCTTAAAAACAAAAAATGGACAGACATTCCACGTGAACTCAAACCACAAGACAACTCAGTGTGGAGGGTTGCAAACCGGTATAAAAAACCGTTTTTGCAACTCCTCACACTAGAGGACAATAACGAACAATACATTACAGACAAAAGTAAAGGGAAAGCGTTGGGTGAATACTTTAAAAACAATTTCACGATCAATACAGCCAACAATACACAACAACAAATCATTGAGGACATTGTCAACGACAGTAGTCTCCTCCCCCGACAAATCATTCCAACCAATCAGTTAGTTACGCCAAAAGAGGTAAAAGATGCTATCAGTAAACTGCACAATAGAAAGGCCCCTGGCCCTGACGAAATACCAAGCATCATACTAAAGAAAATTACCAAGAAAACCATTGTTCAATTACATTACATTATTAATTCGATTTTAAAATTACACTATTACCCGGGTAAACTAAAAATTGCTAACATTATACCTGTTAAGAAACCGGGTAAAAACGCGAAAAATATTGAGAGCTACCGTCCGATATCCCTACTAAACACATTAACCAAAACAATAGACATGATAATACTTAAAAAACTATGAACTATTGAACAAGACAAACAAATAATCCCACGGGAACAATACGGGTTTCGAGAAGTCCATGGTACAATTGCACAGGTTATCAAAATTGCACATCAAGCCAAAGAAGCTTTCAACAATAAAAAGCTTATCGTTATGGTTGCTTTAGATACCGAAAAGGTATTCAATACCGTATGGACCTGTGGGCTTATTTATAAAATGTTTATAAATGAATTTTCTATTTATATTGTAAGAACGATTTAATCATACTTACAGGACAGAACCTTTCACATAAAATTCAACAAAACTTTAACAGGACCATTTAATGTAGTCGCGGGGGTACCTCAGGGTTCGGTACTTTTGCCGCATCTGTACACGATTATGGGTACTAATGGTGTACAGACGGCACAGTACGCCGACGATACCTGGTGTACAAAACCACGGAGCTGGCTGAAATCGCGAATAGGAGGCTTGACATACACATAAATCGAACGCTAATTCCCTATTTAGATAACAAGATGAAATTAAATGCTGCAAAAACCGAGAGTATGCTTCTCACACGAAAGAGGACAGGAACCTACCGCAGAATCTTAAATCCACTTAAAATTGGGGAACAAATCATTGAAACGCAGCATTCAATCAAATATCTGGGTATGCATCTGGATAGGGAATTTACCACATACTTTGATTACTATACGGTGCAAGAGAGAGGCCCGACACGCCCAACATAGGGCGCGGCCCTTTTGATGCCTTTACCACAGTTTATAGCTAAAGAATCAGTTCGCTCACTCTGCGTCGGCACTTTTGATCTCAATGTTCCAGTTTATAGACTGCGCAACTCGGATAATACAATATATGACAACCGCCTATAATAAAACAGCAGTCTTCTGCGCATCCTGAATTTGTATCCCTATAGTGGATGTTATTTTGGAACTTTTAACTGGTCCAAGTAAGCTAACTGATTCTTTAGCAATAAACTGTGACTCCAAAAATAATATTCACTGACACTGACAGCAGCAAGCAAAATATCAGGTGCGTTTGAATCAGCTGCTTCTGCTTCGGAATTGTCGGTTTTCTTGTTTTAATCTGACAGGTTAAAACGACACAGAGAATACTCGCTTCGAAACTCAACAGAAGACTGATGTTTAATGTTGCTTTATGTCTAATATAGTAAACAATACAGTTTAGGTAAATTTTCTGTTATAAAATGCATCAATTTTAACCGCCCCCTCATAATCCTGACTAAGTGCTAATTTAAAATGGTCTTATTCAGTTATTGAAAAGTGGTACCTGTTAGGGCTTTACGAATATTCTTTTTATTTTAAAAATAAAAGTCTGACCTGTGTCGGCCAGTGTAATCGTAAATAATGCATTTCTATTTTTATTTGAACCATATTTAAAAAAAATAAATTTTAATCAAACTTTATGAAACAATTTTAATTACGAGTATTGAAACCAAAATCTTAAATTTTTTTTATATTTATTTTTTTGTTTTAAAAATCAGTCAAATTCATAAATTATTTTAAAATTAGTTATTTTGTCTTAATAACTTAAAATATTTTTTTAATTTGTAGATTTCCGTTAGTGGGTCGTAGAAAAAATATACTGTACAACTCGAGTGGATTGTCCATATCGCACTTAGACTCTTGAGAACTCCACCAATGGCGTCGTACCCAAATTTCGTCTTCGTGCGATATGGCCATCATATCCACTCTTGTTGCACAAACTACTATTCTCGTTGCTTCTGTTACACACTAATGCTGAATCCATGTATCACTATAACGTTTACATCTTCTAACTAGATATTGGGATTTCACGAAATTTTAATAAAATAGTTGCATATTAAATAAAAAATTATATTAATAGTATATTACGTAACAAGAGTTGTAAGTAACCTATTACGCACGAAGTGAAAAAGTTTACGCACGAAGCCACGCAGCATAATAAGCTTACAACTCGAGTAACGTACTAAACTTTTTCAACTCACACTGATTTTCTTCTAAAAAATAAAGAACATAAGCATACAAGGAAAATGTTGACAGTGCGATTTTTAACGTTTACTGACATGGGCGTAGAAAAAAGTAATAATTGCACTCTTAAATTACTACTTCTGCTAAATTTAATATGTGATAATGGAAAGTTAAATTTCTCGGCTTGCGGTAGCCTCATAAGCTATTTTTATAAACATATGTAACTTGTATTATTTTTAATATTAAATTTTAAAATAAATGTGTATAGAACCCACATTTTTATATGTGCTATCATCAGCTCTAGTATTTATTTAGTACTAAATGGTTTTGAAAATTGTGAATAATAATTAATTTGCATTCTAACATATTAATCAATAATATGAAGTCCATATTATCCAATACATCCAATACATAAACAAGAAATAGAACACAGGATAAATTTTTTACATTCGTTCGTAACAAAATATTCATAAATTATACGAATGATTTAACGTTTCCTTAAATAATTTTCAGCTTTTTCCATTGGAAAATAGAAGACACATATCTTTGTAGATTCTATAGAAATAAATCCCAAAATTTGTTAGAATTGTGAAAAGGTATATTTGGGGGAAATGAAAAATTAAAACAACAAAACGTGGAAGCTTTCTCACTCCTAAAATATATTAGTAAATTTTATGTTTATATCATATGACTAGACTAATAACAAAGATAACATGAAAGCAATGTGACAGTAATTGAGCTTTAAATATTATCAAAATAAGTTTTTGGTGAGCGTGCCGAGGTTATTAGCTCATAAATACTGATAACACAAAGTTTATTAAATATTTTCTTTAAATTGTAACAAATACTATTTTATCAGTTTGCATATTGTTTTTAGCTGTATTTAAGCATATATTTAAAAACCTTTTAAGACGTTACTTACCACCTTGCCTTCCATGTATATTACTTGTGATATATAACTTGACTGTCTTCACAAACTATACAAATAAGTCCAAAGTTTCCTGTTAAGCAAGTGTTTTGACTTACAATTTAACCTTTTACTAGTAGATGGTGGTATAGATATATTTGACATATAATTACAACAGTAGCTTTTCTTAATTCAACCCAGACTAAACTACCATTTTTACATATTTATGTATATCACTGAGGAAGGCCAATTAAATAAAATGAAGTAGAGTAGGTATTAACACTTTATGAGATGACAGATGGACTCTTTTCGAGTGATGGGAAAAGTTTATTCAAAATGGCGACTTAGAGACTTTTATCTATTTGAAGTGAATAATTTTATATTATTTAAAGATTGACGGAATGAAAATATTTTTATAATATTTAAATGATGCTATTTTAAAAAATGGACATTTATTCTTCCGAAAACTGACTAGATCCACTAGCTTATAAATTACAGACACCTATTATCGTCATAGCATCTTTTCTATACTCTATCTCATTGGGTGAAAGCCCATTTTATCTATATATTACCTAAAAAAGGAAAATAATTCCAACTCAAATGTGATATAAATCAGTACATGTTGAGGTATTAGCCAAAGAAGTAGTTGTTTTCTACAGGAAAATAAATGCTCGTATAACGTCATACATGGTTTCGTGCTTATTTATTTTATTTTATGTATTACTTATTTCAATCCAGTGCCGGTTTTGTAGTTTAAATTTCTTTAAATTCGAATCATACATTTTTATAGCTGATAGCAATAAGCCATGCTCAATATTACCAGTGATATACATGGTATAGAAGGAACCCTAAGAAAACATACAAGGTTGAGCTGAGAAATAATCGGCATCGGCAAGAGTTGGCGGTGCTAGGAACAAATGCAATTGTTTTTCGTAAAAACTATCTTTCAAGTGACTTCTGTCAAATTTTCAGCGAGCTGCCTCACTTAGTTTGTACTTGACAGTGATTGAAGGCAAACAGATTTTGCATTTTTATAAAAATGAATAAAATCGAATATCGCGTAGTGATTAGATTCTTGTTTTTCAAAAAGAAAACGAACGATGAGATCACGAGAGGTCACCACACCAGAAGTGGTCAATAAAATCCATGGTATGGTAATTGACGATGAACGGGTAAGAGTATGTGAGATTGCTGAGGCTGTGGATATCTCACGTGAACGAGTGGAGAATATATTGCGCGAATATTTGGGAACGACGAAGCTCGCTGCCAGATGAGTGCCGCGTTTTCTCAATGCCGACAACAAGCGAAACCGCGTGACAACTTCAAAGGAGTATTTGGCAATGTTTAACCACAATAAAAAGGACTTTTTGCGCCGTTTTGTAACCGTGGATAAAACATGGATTCATCACAATACGCCAGAGACGAAGGAACAGTCAAAGCAGTGGGTTTCTCAGGGCGAGTCAAAGCCAAAGAAAGCCAAGGTGGGTATGTCTGCCAAAAAGGTTATGGCCACAGTTTTTTGGGATGCACACGGTATTATTCATATCGATAACCTTGAAAAGGGCAAAACCATCACCGGCGATTATCACTCAAAGCTGTTGGACCGATTCGACGACGATTTGAAGTAAAAACGACCGCATTTAGCGAAGAAGAAAGTGCTCTTCCACTAGGACAACGCACCGGCGCACAAAAATGCAGTTGCAATGGAAAAACTGTATGAATTGCGTTACGAATTGGTTCCTCATCCGCCATACTCCCCAGATTTGGCGCCCAGCGACTACTATCTGTTTCCAGACTTGAAGAATGGGTCGGTGGTAAGAGATTTGAGTCAAATGGGGGAGGTCATCGCTGCGACAGAGGCCTATTTTAAGGACTTCGAGAAATCGTATTATTCGAAGGGCATCGAAAAATTAGAGATTCGTTGGACAAAGTGTATAGAGCTTAAAGGGGATTATATTGAGGAATAAATTGACTTTTGCCAAAAAAAGTTGTGTTTTCTTGCCTAGGCTGATTATTTTTCAGCCCAGCCTCGTATTACCAGTGGCTCATACACTACCAAGAAACAATATCCTGAAATTTGGGATTGGGAGCCAACTTGTTAAAATATTTTGTTTTGTTAACTTAATATATTTTATTTTTGTTCGTAATCTAGTGAACACCGTGTTTTTTTAGGTTATTTCTAGGTGTTCCTTTTTTTTTGAAATAAAGTAATAGTAATAATTTTTACTTTAATTTCAATGTTTGTCTTATGTATGCAGTCAATAAGTTGACTTGTTAACAGAATTTGATATAAAGTTTAAAGACTGTATTAGTCAAGTTTCCAGAAAAATTACCAACTATAAAGTTATAAAACAATAATAAAGGCCTAATATTCCTAACCCAGACTACCCCTCTAGTTTCAAAATTTTGTCTACCTCCACTTAACTTTTCGACTGTTTTTGTTATCGAAATTGTCCCAAACGCAGCTAAATCAAAACTTCTGAGATCTTAGAGTCTTTGCAAATTACCCAGTTCATCCTGCTCCATCCAAAGGGCAAGTGTAGAGGGGTGCAGAGTCGCGCGGGAGCGATGTGAATCAGGAACTCAAAGAACTAGAATTAGGTGAAGCGTAAAATTCAAAGCAAGATATCCTCTTACACTTGATAGTCCAGTCGAGTGAACAGAACAGGCTTCAAAGTGGATAATGAGAATCCGAAGACAATAGTTTGATATGGAGAGAAACTCGCTATTCTGCTTCTGGCGTGTCTTAATATTTCATAACTTCTGCTACCTGCCTACCAACTGGGTATTTGGAGTTATGATCATTATATTTTTTAGTAGTTAGTTAAGATGTGTTTTAGAAAGGGCGTAATTAGTTGTCAGTAATCTATTTTAACATTTACTATCATTAACTGTTTGATCTGGTGCAAGAATGTTTATTGTAAGAATGTTTATTAAAATACATGAGCCGGATGAATTTTGACAAATGTTTAGATTGTGAATATACAATATATGTCATTTAAACAGATTCTGCAGCTATTTTAATGTGTATTTTTCAGTGAACATTCTAACAACCTGTTAAATATCTGGTTATTATATTTATCCCTTCAATCTACAAAAAGATATAAAGGTACATTGAGTTACGTGAACTGTTTGTCGAATAAGCGTGATACTTTAAAAGTTTGTTTTTATAACGAAAATAACTATGAAATTAATTTTCGAAATTATGTACCCGGGGAGTAAAAAGCATGGTGTGAAATGATGTTTACAATGAAATAAGTATAATTTTCTTAAATAATCATAACTTTTTAATGAAACAAAATTGCTTCTTAAAACTATAATTTTAAACTTAAAAATATTGTAGTATATTACCAAAAAAAATATGATTTACGAAAAAATCGATATCACAATAACCGTCAACAATTTAAATGTACAAATCTCAACAGCAAAATTAATTGAGTATACACACCTTTGCTCCTAGAACTTCACCATATCCGATTGGCCATAATGCTATCAAGGAACTTATAAGATCCTGGGAAATATTATTACAGACTTCTTATAGGTGGATCGATCTCGGAAGGTGTTCTTTGTTACCAAATAGAAAAGATAACGCGATCCATCTAGAAGTTTTAATGCTTTTCTAGGAGCTGGTAACAGATCTTGAAGTTCTGGCTATCGACAAAACTTTCTCGATGCCAGACCTCGAGCGTCATAGATGTTGGCGGAAGTGCTATGGACCAGTGAATAGTCTTTTGGAACCGCAAGCAGGTCTTGTTGTTGTTCGGTTGTAACACCATGCCTTGCTTTTCCGGTATCTTCATATGTACCCATAAATTCTTCAAAAACAAGGTCAGGTGTTTCTTGGAGCTGGTTTACTTCTTCTTCCTCTTCATGGTCACCCTCAAATGGCGCCAGCCAATTTTGGTGCACTACCCTTGGTTTACCGTTTGGGATCTTACTTATATGGTTAATGACATCATTGATTCTTTTCTTTATTAGATATGGACCTTTCGAAGACCTTTGAAGCTTCGGAGAATAACCCTTTTGTCTTTTTGGGTTATGGAGCCAGACTTTGTCGCCTTCCTTAAAACCTTCCTCCATGGCTTAGGTATCATATCGCTTCTTCATTCTGTCGCTGGTGATTTGAAGATTCGAGTAAACCAATTCATGCATATCGTCCATTCTTCTTTGTAACTGGATCACATAATCTTCACCAGCTACATCTTCTTCAGGTCGGCATCCAAACTCAAGGTCACACGGTAGTCTTATCTCACGCCCAAACAGGACCTTTGCTGGTGTTTGGCCTGTTGATTTATTGACAGCGGATCTATAAGCCATTGCAAAGAGCGGAAGATACTGATCCCAATCTCGCTGATGGCTTGAAACCACTTTTGACAGATAGTTTTCAATGGTTTTATTCATTCGCTTTACCTTTCCATCAGATTGTGGGTGCAATGCTGTGGTTCGGGTTTTCTTTATGCCTAGCCTGTCACAGATTCCACGGAAGAGTTGACTTTCAAAATTTTTGCCTTGGTCACTGTAGATCTCCAAGGGCAGATAAACTCTCTTATCAACACAAAACATCTGCAACAGTTGCGGCCACTTGATTTGGAATGGCGTAGAATTCCACCCACTTCGTGAAATAATCCATAACCACCAAAATGTATTTATTACCATTCTCGGTCATGGGGAATGGTCCAGTAATATCTAAGGCGATCCTTTCAAATGGGCTACCAACGTTGTATTTGTTTATGAGAGCCTTTCTTTTTAGCTGAGGTTCATTACTGATAGCACAGCTGGTACATTTCTTACATCAGTCCTTCACATCATCGAAACTATTCATTCAATGAAACCTTTCCCGAACTCTCTGAAGAATTTTCCTAACACCAAGATGTCCCCCTGATAGACTGTCATGTAACTGACGAAGTACTTCGGCTACTTTACTCCTTGGAATGACCAACTGTCTTCTATTCTCGGAACCATCGTCATTTTCAAGTACTCGCTTTAATTAGCCATCTTCGAGGATAAAGGAGTCCCACTGAGCCCAATATGATTTGACTACTGGAGAGAATTTCGATACTTCTTGCCAAGTTGGTCGACAATTTTTCTCTTTCCATTCTCTTATCTTCTTTAAAACGGGATCGTTCTCTTGTTTTTTCCTGTATTAGTCTGACAGGGGTCCACTCATCGCTGACAACCGACGTTCTTCGTACTGTAACTTCTTTAACAGATGTGAGCAACCCCTTTCCAATCAGAGTTCCTTGACCAACACCTTTATTGCGCTTCGAAGGTTCCGTCATGACAGGCGTTGCCTTCTCTACAGTTCCTTGCAACCGACTAACTCTTATGGTATTACTACTTTCAGATAACCGTTCCTTCCTGTACAGCCACTGGCACGGTTTTTCCATTCGTAGTGTTCTTTGGACGTTTGCACGAACTGCTTACTTTTCCCATTTCACCGCAATTCCAGCACCTAATAGCCTTTGGTTGCCTCTCAATAAGGTTTTTTAACATGTAAAACAATTGGTCCAACTTACTGGCCTGTTCTTCTTCTTGTACAGTCCTTAATTCACTGTATCCACCAGAAGCCAGCGTAGCCGCTTTATATTCAAGAGCAGCGGACAAGACATCGACCAATGTTTTGTGACGGGCTAAACGAAGTATTCTTTGCATTTCATGGTCACGAAGTCCATCTACAAATGCTTGAACAGCCAAACATTCAATCATGTATTCCGGAGCTGATGGGTAGGCAAATCACACCATCTTCGCAATATCTAATTCGAATTCTTGAAGGCTTTCGTCATGTTTCTGTTTGCGATTCTTTAACTAAATCTGGTATAGATGCTCCAAATGTTTGTGACCATATCGCATATTTAGTCTCTTTTTCAGTTGTTCATAATTATCTGTCTCTTCCACGGGTATTGTCTGAAGAACATCTAAAGCGTCTCCTAGAAAAGCGATGGTCAAATTTACTGCCTTCTCTCTCTCAGACCATTCGTTTGCTCTTGCAGCTGTCTTGAACTGTTTTAGATAGTTGGTCCATGACATCTTTTCGTCGAAAGTTGGGGCTTTAACACGAGCAGAGTTTACAGCTCCTTCCAATCTTAACTTCAACTCCACCTCATAGCACTTTATTTCACCGTCCTTGGTCGGATCTGAATGTTCCAGTTCTTCTATCTTCTTTTTCATCTCTTTTATTTTCTCTTCAACATAAGACATTATTTTCTCCTCAACGGAAGTGATCTTATTTTCCACATCAGCAGAAATTTTATTTTTTAGCAAAGACATATCAGAAGAAATTTCATCTTTCAAAGAAGAGATTTTTTTTTCTAAATCGGAACAAATTTCGGTTTTTAAAGAATATATGTCAGAAGTCACCTTTTTTCTAAGGAAGATGTATCATGCGAAAATAAATACGTTTCCGGATCCAAACCCTCATTTTATATTCCTTCTTTAAGTCGTTTTGTCAGTTCTGCTTTCTTTCCTGTCGTCTCCAGATCACGATCTTCTAATTCTCGACGCAATTCAGCCACTTTTAAATCACACAGTTTTTTAGCCATTATTGTCCACTATTTATTTACAATCCCACTTCTGACACCAATGTGACAAAAGTCTAATTTATTTAAAGTTTATTTATTTAAAAACACACTATTTACAATTTATTTTAGACGTACTATTTAATTTATATAATATATAGGCCATATAGGCACTAACTAACAATTCTAATTTATTTCTTACACTTTAACTATTCAATACAACGTTCTTTATTAAACTAAACTCGGCGCTGATACGTCGGCTATTTATATTAGTCTAACTCTGCTACTGGAAGATATGAGAGGCTCTCGAACATTCCTTTTTATGACTAAGCGGCACTCTCCGCCATTCCAGTCGCTTCCAGTGCATCAGCGGCAGACATTCCGTCGTATTATTGTACATTCGAGACGCGGTCCGGCTGTTTCCACACATCAGCGTTGCTTCGATCACGAGTCGGTTGCCATGTGAAGGCCGCGTGGGTACACAGGGTAGGTTTTAAGAATGTTCATGACAATATAATATTAAAAAAATGAAATTAAACAAATCTATTTAAATAATAAATAGTAATTATTTCCATTATTATCACACACATTTATAATAAATAGCAGGGGTATGAATCTGACGTTTTTTTTTGTAGAACTGTGTCTTTGCTACAAGTGCTTTTTAGCATTAAAAAGAAACATCAAACTTCACAGTAGAATTAAACGCTATCTATCCGCAAATCTACTTACCAAACCATCCTCGTATTTTTTTTTTTACCTTTTAACGCATTTTGTTTTAAAAAGATGTGAAATTTCACAAAGAAAATGTGATGTATGCACAATATAACCAAATTGTAATTCATGCCGAATCTTAAAAATATAAAACCTTTAAAGACCCAACGAAACTTTTACTGAACGAGACGGCGCGTGTAAGAGAGCGGGAAAGAGAGAAGAGATGGCAAAACGGAAAGCCCTGCATTACCACGGAAAGTAACGCTTTCATAAGCAAATATAACGATTCTGCAAGCATTTTTCTGCGTCGGCTTGAATGGTAATCTCTTTGAGACAATGTTGGACGTGACATTCGGGCAATTACGGTTTTGTCACGGTCTCCGCAGTCGCTAGTCGCGGGACAGGCTCTTAAAATAACACCCGTCACACGAGGAATTTGCAATAACCAAGGGCTCCATCAAGTGGCTGTTAATTCTTACAGAAGCGGAGGAAACTGCAGTGTTTCGGACATTTTTCGGCGAAATAGAAACAAATACAGGAGATTACTTTTGATCTTATTAAATCAGGAATCAGAATTGTACGAAGACGATCCTAATTTAAAATTAGGAAGAAATTCATATAAAGTCATCTTCAGGCATAATTAAAAAGTGGTTAGAAAATCTGTTATATTCTTAAAATCAGTTAAATATTTTTAAAAAATTTTTAGTATTTATCTACTAAAAGAAATTCATTTGACTTGGTTGATAATTTATTTAAAAAATGATTTAAATTGTATTATTAAAATTTGTTTCTTTTTTTAAACTTATTAAATCTTCATTTAATGACGGAAACACAAAAAAGAAATAGCAATTAAAACCAGGTACGAAAGTTGAGGACTTGATATAAATTTATACTTTTCTATCTAGACTTATTACAAAAATGGCAGACAGAAGAGTAGTACAGGGTCAACGAATTAAAAAGCTTACAAATTTGACCTAATATACAGGGTGGGCCACTTAAAAGTTCCACCCCCCTTATCTTCGTTATTTATTGAGATATCGAAATATTTTTTTTTGTTGGAAAGACTGGAACAAATACTTTCTTATGATTAATTCAATTATTCTGTGACGTCATGGCTTACTTCCGTTTTTTCCGAAATTAACAGAAAATCGTAATTTATTTTTTATTTTTAAATTGAAACCCACTTTTTTTATCATAAATTTGGATTTCTGGGACATTTTTGTATAATTATCGTGTATTAAAAATTTTCTGACAGCTTTCAAAATAGCTGCCATATTAGATAATATTTGTTCGAAACATGTTACTATTATTTCGTTTAAGAAAAAAAATATAGAAATTAATGAGCTTTTTAAAATCTTTGTAAGCTTTAAAATTATCATTGTAACCCATTTACTGAATACCAGTGGCGTATCTAAGCATTTTTATTATTAGCAAACCGTTTAATAATTCTATCCGCTTTTATCTTCGTTGTTAGTTGAGATATCGGAATGAAAACTTTTTTGTTTAAAAGCCTATAACAAATATTTTCATTTACTGGATCCAACTGGTCTATGACGTCATGGCTTATTTCCGATTTTCCCGGATATAACTGAAAATCGCAATTTATTTTTAATTTTAAAATGAAAACCCATTTTTTATTGGAAATTTAAATTTCTGGGACGTTTTCCGACAAGAAGTGTGTATTGAAATTTTTCTGTCAGCTGTCAAAATGACCGTCACATTGGTTAATATTTTTTTTAATGTGTTATTTTATATTCGTTTATGGAAAAAATATGGGAATGTATAAAATCTTATTAAGGCCCATTTACAGTATACCAGTGGCGTATCTAAGATTTTTGTTATTAGCAAACCGTTTAATAATTTCACCCGCTCTTATCTTCCTTATTAATTGGAATATCCGAATGAAAATTTTTTTGTTTGAAAGCATGGAATAAATATTGTCAAATAATTAATTTAACTGGTCTGTGATGTCATGACTTATTTCCGGTTTTTCGAAAATAACAGTAAATCGCAATTAATTTTTTATATTTAAATGGAAACCCACTTTTTTATTGAAAATTTATATTTCTTGAGCATATCTGTCATTTAACTGAATTCATACGATTTCAGCGCTTGTAACCACTACATCAATCAACTTCCTACTAATAATTATATTACAAAAAATAGTAATTTATGCTTATAATAAGTGTATAAACTGGCAATCAAAAAAGGCCTTGCATACGATATTTCTTTCTAATACTGTACATATTGCCCATTAAGATTAAAAATACAAAGGTTACTTTACGCACTAACGTGTAAAGAAAGTTTAAAATAAAAAGTCATTTGTCATGTCAAAATACTAAAAATTGTGTCTTGTTGACGCACTAGTGCGTAAAAAGTTTTACTATACCCACTAGTGAAAAAAGTAAAACTTTATGCACTCCGTAGTGCGCATAATGTATGTACTTTAACGCACAGTAGCAGAAAAATAAATTAATACGACACACAACAGATCTTTAAATTTAAAATTTTAAAGTAGCTTAATTTCATCACAAAGATTTATGAAATCAATATAATAAAATAATACCCATCATACAATAATAAACATTGATAAGTTCAAGAAATTTAAATTTTTAATAAAAAAGTGCGTTTCCATTTAAAAATAAAAAATAAATAGCGATTTACTGTCATTTTCGAAAAACCAGAAGTAAGCCATAATATCACAGATCAGTTGAAGCAGTATTCGGAATTATTTATTCCAAGCTTTCAAATAAAAAAGTTGTCATTCCGATTTCTCAATTAATAAGGAATATAAGAGCGGGTGAAATTATTAAACGGTTTGCAATAACAAAAATCTTAGATACGCCACTGGTACAATGTAAATGGGTCTTAATGGGAATTTTAAAGCTCACAAAAATGTTATACATGCTTATATTTTTTTCCGTAAACGAATTAACAGTAACATATTAAAAAATATATTATCCAATATGACGGTCATTTTGAAAGCTGACAAAAAATGTTCAACACACGTCACAGACCAATTGAATCCAGTATATGATAGTGTTTGTTCCAAGCTTTTACACAAAAAAGTAGGAATTTTGAAGCTTACAATGATTTTATAAAAATCATACATTCCCATATTTTTTTCCATAAACGAATAAATAGTAACATATTTAGAAAAAATATTGTCCAATATGGCGGCCATTTTGACAGCTGACAGTAAAATTTTAATACACGCTTTTTTACTATATTGTCCCAGTAATTCAAATTTTCAACAAAAAAGAGGTTTCGATTTTAAATTAAAAAAAAAAACTTGCGATTTTAAGTTATATCCGGAAAAATCCAAACTAAGCCATGACGTCACAGACCAATTGGATCCAGTATATGAAAGTACCTGTTATAAGCTTTTAAACAAAACAGTTTTCATTCCGATATCTCAATTAACAACGAAGATAAAAGCGGATGGAATTATTAAACGGTTTGCTAATATTAAAAATGCTTAGATACGCCACTGGTAAACGGTAAATGGGTCTCAATGGGAATTTTGAAGATAACAAAGATTTAATAAAAATCATACATTCCCATATTATTTTCCATAAACGAATTAATAGTAACATGTTTAGAAAAAATATTATCCAATATGGTGGCCATTTTGACAGCTGACAGTAAAATTTTAATACACGATTATTATACAAAAATGTCCCAGAAATCCAAATTTACAATAAAAGAAGTAGGTTTCAATTTAAAAATAAAAAATAAATTACGATTTTCTGTAATTTCCGGAAAAAACGGAAGTAAGCCATGACGTCACAGAATAACTGAATACATGGTAAGAAAGTATTTGTTCTAGTCTTTCAAACAAGAATAAAATTATTTCGATAACTCAATGAATAATGAAGATAAGGGGGGGTGGAACTTTTAAGTGGCTTACCCTGTAGTATTTCGTATTTTCATAATTTGCGTGGTTACAAAGTTAAATTAACATATATTTGCTTTCAAAAAGGACAGACTTGTATTGCATGCAAAACTTTTTAATTAATAAATGCAAAGCGCTTTTGGCATTGTGCCATCATTAGTGCTTATCTACAAAAATTGTAAATGTAAACTTACAATTTATAAATATGTGTAAAAATAAAATCTGAGTAAGACTTTTAAGTCAAAAGGTAAAATTATATATATATATATATATATATATATATATATATATATATATATATATATATATATATATATATATATATATATAAGGTAATTTTGAACAAATTAACAATAATTAAAAGATAACAGAGTGACATAACCCAGTGAATAGTGAGTGTGGGATAAGCCCCTAAAAAATCATATCTGATCTCCAGAAGCAAGTTAGCTTGTGTCGAACTAAGGAATTATTCGCATTGAGTACAGTTGAAAACAAGTTAACAAATTAGTTAAAATTAAAAAAAAAATACAAATAGAGGAAGCACGGAAAAAAAATTGTAGAACAAATTTCTACAATTATAGATTTTTTCTCTACAATAAATAGTACATATAGGGACAGGGACAATTTGTAGTAAAAATTTCAAAATATTTGTGGAGAATGTATTGTAGAGTTATTACCTACAATATTTAGTAAAAATATCCAAATGCATTATAAGAATTGTTCTACAAATTGTTATAATTTTTGCTATTCATTGTATGAATTTATATTAAAAATGTATTGCGTTTTATGAAAATAAATACGAAAATTTTACACAATAAATAGTAAAAATTCATACAAATTGTAGTAATTTTTAATAAAACTTGTAGTAGTATTCCATAATTATTATAATTATTACCTAAAAAAAAAAATGTTCCTTTATAAAATATTCAATTTATTGTTTTAATATAACAGATACAAAGTCTTAATTACATTATGTAATAAATAACAGTAATAATAGCACCCTCAGTCTCAGTTGGATTTTCTGCACCTGAAAAATATGAAATAAAAATTAATAACAATTGAACTGTTCATACCCTTAAAACGGGGATATTTATCACCTTTACACTGATTTGGATATTAAATGACTAAGTCAGATAACTAACAAAAATGAGAAAGTAGGTATGTTACAATTAAGACAAAAAAACATCATTGAATTTGGCACAACATTCGTTCGTTGGGCACAACATTCGATCGTTGGCTACAACTATTTTTTTTTTAAATAATCTACTAAGGTTATTTAAATTAGTTATCTAAAGGTAAATTATTCAGAAACAATAATAAATGTACTTACCACTAATAGAATTTATTATTAAAATTTTCTCAAACGCATCGGTGCTTATAATATAATAATGTGTTATAGGTACGCGTATATGTACCATGCTTTGTTATGTGAACATGGAGAACGGCTACTGCTGTCTGGCCATTTATGATCGACGTCAGAAAACGTTGGCCAATAGCAGAATCCTGTTTTGTTCACATGACTTAGAATTTCTACAATATTATAGAATATTTTTGAACAAAATTGAATATTTTTCATAAGAAGGGATGTAAATTATTACTATTTTTTGTAGAGAAAATTACTATTTTTTGTAGAGATAATTATTAATATTTGTACAAATTTTTTCAGAAGTTAGTATTAGTAATTGCGATAATTGTAATAAATTTTTACTTCCACAAACAATAGTAAAATATACTAAACATTGTGGAATTCTTTCCTATTATTGTAGCATTTTATTCGACAATTCAATTGCTACAATAATGAATAGTTTTTATCTATAAATTGTAGTAAAGTTTTCTACAAATTGTTAAGTATTTTTCTACAAGTCTACTACTACAATATTGTAGTAAAATTTTCTAGTCACATTTTTTCCGTGTGACTGTGGAAAATATATTGAAATTTAAAATTAAAATACAATAGTTAATATGAAAAAGGTGAAACGCAAAAAGCCAAAGGAAAACCGAAGGTTCTTTCCACATTATAATTGTAAAAAAGGTCTACCCTACTGTCCACAAACATATCCAACAAGTCATTCTCGCTCCCAAAATTAGATATTTCAGGTTATTCACAACTTGCTAAATCATAATTATTACTTTTAGTAAAATTTTCAAATTTAAATAACTTTATACATTTATTTTTATTAATATTATTTAACCGTGTCCATATGACACGGTTTGGAACATGTTTCTCCAAGCGTGATTCGAGTGATTGGAGGTGGTTAAAGGAAAGCAAAATTTGTAAGTATTGAATTTAAAAAAAAAATTCAGAATTTGATTTATTTGTTAGTTAAATTTAAATAAATGTTTAATATGATTTGATCTCTTTAATGATCCCTATAATGTCAAGACAAAACAAAAATATCACTCGCGTGATACTGATGTGCCAGCCCGGGCTCTGCAGAACTTTTTTCAGAGAACCCAAGATGGCACAACTGAACCCGCGGTCCCTAGAGGTGAATCTGATGTTTAGTCCTAAAAATTCTCGACGGTTTCATTCTAAAAAAGGTTTCATTATTTTATAATTTTCAAGTAATACATTGTGAACACATTTTAAAACATTCACTTTGTTGCAAGATGAAGTCCTATTATTAGGTTGTTAATATAATGTTTTTTTTTTAATTTAAATATACAGGGTGTTTGTTAAATATTGTTGAATTTTGTATTTTTGCTTTAGATAGAACAATTTATCTTTGATTTCTAATTCTTCATCTTCGTAAATCCTACGAAATGGACTTCAGAAGAGTAGCCAATTCTACACATCTTCTCCAAATTTCTACTGTATTTAAATATTAAATTGACAGTGATATTGATTAGCTTTTAACATCTCACCATCAATGTCGATATCTTTTGATTTATTTTCTAACATAAATTTGAAGAGCTTATCGAGCTTCAATTTTTTGTTTAAGAAGCTTCAGGTACCCTTGAGCTTTGGTAATATCATGTTGTCCCAGAGAAAACTAATTTATGACGGCTTCCTATATCTTCTCAAAAGACGTCCTTTATTGATCTAGCGCCTTCATCAGCTTTTAAATATCATTAACACCGTGACTTGTCATGATTGCCATATTAAGCAATTTCTAATTACTACCTATAATTAGAAATTAGTATAATCCTTCAAAATAAACATATTGCAATTTTAATGTAAACAACAAAATAAAAACAATATTTAACTTGTTTCCAAAAAACATGTGTTTGATTCTTTACCCAAAAATAAGGTCCTATTAACAAAGGTCCGCAGATGCTTTGTTTCAACAGTACAAGATGTTAACATTTTAATTTTTTTAGGCTTTCTCAAATTATTTTCGATACAGCTTTAACAACAGGAATGAAATTTTAATTGTACATTGTCCTATATTTTAGCAATAAAAAGATGTACATTGGTATAATATACAGGGTGTTTCCGAACTTGGCGTCCAAATTTGTAGGGGTGGTCATTTTTCCAAACTATTCAAAATTAAAATAATTATAAATTAATTAAAAATTTTAAACAGGTACGGTCCTGCACAGCGATGGATCGCCTCGACTCGCGCGCGCTCCGCTTAGAATCGACAAAATTGCAAATCGCATCTGTTTTTGAGGATTATTGCGCTACGCGCTCAGGGTAGGACCTGCTCTTTAATTTTTTTTATAATGGCTCTATTTTGTTTATTATAATTTTTTTTAGAAAAATGAAATCTGCCAATCACTCTCAAATTATGCGAACTACCACCCTTACAAATTTGGACGCCAAGTTCGGAAACACCCTATATACGCGCGTGCGAACGAGCGCTTTAAAAATGTATGTTCTGTGCTTCATTTAGCCATTAGATTAGATACTTCTTGCCAAGTAGTTCGACGATTTTCCTCTTTCCATTGTCGCATCTTCTTCAAAACGGTATCGTTCTCTTGTTCTTCCCTAATTTTAGCAGGGACCCACTCATCGTTGACTACAGTTGTTCTTAGTACTGTACTTCTTTAACAGATGTGGCCAACCCCTTTCCAATCAGAGTTCCTTGACCAACACCTTTATTGCGCTTTGAAGGTTCCGCCATGACAGGCGTTGCCTTCTCTACAGTTCCTTGCAAACGCCTTACTCGTATGGTTTCACTACTTTCAGGTAACACCGTTCCTTCCTGTACAGCGACCGGCACGGTTTTTCGATTCGTAGTGTTCTTTGGACGTTTGCGCGAACTGCTTACTTTTCCCATTTCATCCCAATTCCAGCACCCAATAGTCTTCGGTTGCTTCTCAATAAGGGTAATTATCATGTGAAACAATTGGTCCAATTTATTTCCCTGTTCTTCTTCTTTTACAGTCCTTACTTCACTGTATCCACCAAAAGCCAGCGTAGCCGCTTTATATTCAAGAGCAGCGGACAAGACATCGACCAATGTTTTGTGACGGGCTAAACGAAGTGTTCTTTGCATTTCATGGTCACGAAGTCCATCTACAAATAATTGAACAGGCAAGCATTCCATCATGTTTTCTGGAGCTGACGGGTAGGCAAATCGCACCATCTTCGCAATATCTAATTCAAATTCTTAAAGTCTCTCGTCACGTTTCTGTTTACGATTCTTCAATTGTGACTGGTATAAATGCTCCAAGTGTTCGTGGCCATATCGCATATTTAGTCTCTTTTTGAGTTATTCAAAATCATCTGTCTCTTTCACGGGTATAGTCTGAAGGACATCCAAAGCGTCTCCTCGAAGCGCAATGGTCAAATTTATTGCCTTCTCTCGTTCAGACCACTCGTTTGCTCTGGCAGCTGTTTCGAACTGCTTAAGGTAGTTCGTCCAAAGTTTGTCAAAAGTTGGGGCTTTAACACGAGGAGAGTTTACAGCTCCTTCCAATTTCAACTTAAACTCCACCTCATGGCACTTTATTTCATCGTTTTTGGTTTGGTCTACGTGTTCCATTTCTTGTATCTTCTTTTCCATTTCTTCTATTTTCTTCTCTACGAAAGTCATTATTTTCTCCTCGACAGAAGACATTTCATTTCTTATAGAAGAGATATCAGAGGAGACTTTGATTTCTAAAGAAGATATTTCGTTTTTCACGGAAGACATATCAGAAGACACCTTTTCTTCTAAGGAAGAAATATCAGACGAAACTTTATTTTCTAAAGAGGAAATGTCGAAAGAAACTTTAGTTTCTAATGAAAAAATGTCAGAAGAAACTTTAGTTTCTAATGAAGAAATGTCAGAAGAAACTTTACTTTCTAAAGAAGAAATGTCTGAAGAAACTTTAGTTTCTAATGAGGAAATGTCATTTTTTATAGAGAAAACATTTGAAGAAACTTTATTTTCTAAAGAAGAAATGTCAGAAGAAATATCGGTTTTCATGGAAGACATTTTACTTCCCATGTCGGAAGAAATTGAAGAAATTATAGCAGACGCATCATCCGAAAATAGAAACGTTTCCGGGTCCAAACCTTTACTTTCCAGTGCTTCTTTAAGCCTCTCTGCCAGTTCTGATTTCTTCCCTGTCGTCTCCAGATCATGATCTTCTAATTCTCGACGCAATTCGGCCACTTTTAAATCACACAGTTTTTTAGCCATGATTGTCCACTATTTATTTACACTATTCCACTTCTCGACACCAATGTGATGTTTGTTTACTTTAAAACAACAGTTTATTTATTAATAATTTATTTAAACACTTATTTATTTTATAACACAACTATTCTAATTTATATATACTTCGAATGTCTTTAAACTGATCACTATTTATATTCACCACTGTCTATCTACTAATTACTATTTATCTTCACTGTCCATATAATAACTAACTCTGATGGCTCATCCACCAATATTTATATACAAATTGGTGGTCTAGAATGTTCCTCCACCAAAATTACCAGAATGTACCGGAAACGTTATAACGTTATATTTAGACTAGAAATAGTATCTCGTTGACTCTGGAATGTTCGCGAAAGTGTCTCCACCATAGTCGTCACATAGGTTTGGTATTAAAGGGTTTAATTATGTATAATAATCGGACAAGTTGAGCCTCAAAGGCCAAATAAGACAGAGAGGGACTTGTAGGGTTAGAGCATGACTGAATAATGAAATGGCTCACATAACAATATATTTTAAATGAAGCTAATAGTTCATTATGTTGCTAATAAACAAATTCCGATCCCTGTCACAGAGTTCGGGTCTCTGCCCAGTTTCCCCACTCCGTTAACCTTTCTTTAGAAATTGGCAACATTTGCGTAGGTTAAATACCGGTGTATGTTATATCTCTGGCTTCTTTTAACTAAGATTAAAACAAAGTTTAAACATGTGCTCAACAGGTGTTGGACTACATGGTGCACAAGAAGAGAATATTTAGAATAAACAAAAATGAGAGGTGTTAGAATATTATGTTTATCATAGTATGTTATATAGTATGTTTAAATTTTTTTATATAATGTTTGTCATATTTTGATATTTAGTTGATTGTCACTTTACTTTTAAATAAGGTTCACATTTATATTATTTGCCTCCGCCATTAATTCCTTTAAACAGCATTGCACAAGATACTTTGTTAATATTTCATAATTAAACTTTTTGTTTCTTTAAAGTTTAAAGTTACCGTCATATTTTTTTTTATTTTATATGTCTTTAACTCCATTTTTAAGTTCTTCATACCAATGTAATATCTATGCCTTTTGCTATGATGCGTACTTCTTCCAATTGATAAATAATTTTTCATTGATTTCATTTCTCCCCTTTTTGTTTAGTACTCTTAATATTGTCACAACCATAAAGCGCACCCGCTCATTCTTCGTTGAAAGTTAAAACCGCCCTAATTGCTACATTCCATTTTAACCTGAAATCTCTCTTCGTACAATTAGTAGCGGAACATATGCCCTAAAAAGAAACACTTGAAAATGCACGTTGCATAATGAATGAAGTTATGAGGTAAGCGCTCATCGCAACGAAAACGGTGGTCACGCTCAGTGGCGGCGAAACATGATTAATTCAGTAGGTACGGTATTTACACTAGATAAAATATTTCAAGCGCTAAAACAAGGAAATACAATCTCTAAACTCAGACTTGTTGAATTCCCAATACATGATTATTTAGTAACATGGAATCCCGCTCTTTTTTAACTTCATGAATATTTACATAGAGAAAGTTTATGGAATACGATGCCCCTGATTGTATATATGAATGGTAGGAAAATCCACTTTAGTTTAAAGCTCATTTTAAAATGTAGTAATACGCGGTTTAGTCATAAAAAACCGGATTTGTGCTAGAAAATTGTTAATTGTGTTTGTGCCTGTTTTATTTTTGTTCAATGGCTTCGATCTGAGATGATTTGGCCAGAACTAATGTTTTTAAAACAAAACAAAAACTTCTCCCATATCCACTTCTCTATCTGAATTGTCCAATCGTTATAGGTTAGTCATAGTACATATTTTTTTTGAAAGCTTATTCTTGACATTCGTTTTTATTTGTCTCAAATTTGATTTCTTTTAGTACTTATTTGTCCTTGGTAATAAATAAAATCGTATTTAAAAAGTACAGGTAATTAGGGTTGATATTCCAATTTTTTTGTAAATTACATATTATGACACTCAACTTGATAACAAGTTAATAATTAAATTAGTTAATGTTGAAAATTACAAAAAATATGAAAAACATCTTGGAATTAAAAACAGCAGTAATGAAGATGCTTCCGTACTTAGCAATGACCAGTCAAAATGCCTGTTATAAGGCGCAGATTATGTCTAGACATAATCAATTATTTTTTTGCTGCAGCAGTGTCAGAATAACTTAAATGCTCCATGGAAACGCTATTTTTTAATCAGGTTTGTCATTACCGATGTTATCAGTCCAATAGAAGGCCGGCAGTTACCTGTCGTGGCGTGTGTCGTGACCTTTGATCCAGCTTAAGGTGACCAAATTGTTGATACTTCCACCAAAGCTGCGGGACATTCTAGTACTAATCCTGAGTATCAGTTCCTTTATGCAGATGGCTCCAAACGCGTTAATTATACAGGCTGTGCTATTTATCTTTCCAATACAGGTTATTATTTAAAATACAATCTACCACAAGAAGCATCAATTTATACAGCCGAACTAATAGCAGTATTGATGGATTTAAAATATATTCTTTTAGCTGCAAATATTAATAATTTTATAATTTTTACAGATAGTAAAAGTATTGTGACGAAGTCACTAATTTTATTTCTGTTTAATTTTAAAAAATGTATATTTCAATTAATTCCCGCCTGAGGACGTAAGTATTGTGACGAAGTCACTAATTTTATTTTTGCTTAATTTAAAAAATTGTATATTTCAATTAATTCCCTCCTGAGGACATGTAGAAGATGCCCCATATTTCTGTTTCCCAGGAATTACCGTTTTTTAACAATTGCGAGTACCCTCGTAGGTTAAAATATTCCTATGTTTGCCGAACTCCGAATGGGCATTTTGTAGAGTCAATTTCGTACCAATTATCTATTTTGATTTGTCAAGGTACTAGAAGGACATTTTTTTTTATTTTAAATTGTAAACAGTCGGCTGTAGTGGTGGTATTCCCCACTCCAGTTTACCGGTCTTTAAGCTTGCCCAGCAAAAAAAGATAAATTCGATAACAACTGAGAATTACTCTCTTTTGATTGCCGGCCGCCGTAAGCTCTTCTCTCTTCTCTACCGACTAGTGAAGTACTCTGTGAGTGACCGTGATATACTGAATACTGAACACTGAATACTGAACACTGAATACTGAACACTGAATACTGAACACTGAATACTGAACACTGAATACTGAACACTGAATACTGAACACTGAATACTGAACACTGAATACTGAACACTGAATACTGAACACTGAATACTGAACACTGAATACTGAACACTGAATACTGAACACTGAATACTGAATACTGAACACTGAATACTGAACACTGAACACTGAACACTGAATACTGAACACTGAATACTGAATACTGAATACTGAATACTGAATACTGAATACTGAATACTGAATACTGAATACTGAATACTGAATACTGAATACTGAATACTGAATACTGAATACTGAATACTGAATACTGAATACTGAATACTGAATACTGAATACTGAATACTGAATACTGAATACTGAATACTGAATACTGAATACTGAATACTGAATACTGAATACTGAATACTGAATACTGAATACTGAATACTGAATACTGAATACTGAATACTGAATACTGAATACTGAATACTGAATACTGAATACTGAATACTGAATACTGAATACTGAATACTGAATACTGAATACTGAATACTGAATACTGAACACTAAATACTGAACAATCCCGTTTATTTTCCTAAGGTAGGAAACCGCCAATTATTAACTATTTTTCTATTTACAATTAGTTTGAGACACCCGTCCGACAAGTGAAAATTTTTGATTCATGCCCAGCATTTTTCATTTCATCCCTTAGTGGGAAACCGTTGGGAATTTTTTATTTGAGGCAGGATATAGGCTAGATTCTGAGGGCTCTCATTTTTGACGGCTATATCAAATTTTTCTTAGGAAGCGCCCAGTTAACATTGAAGTGAGGGGTTCAATCCGTTTTCAATTTTTGATTTTATTACTTTTGGGGGAAAACCAGCCCGTTATTTTCTTTTTCGGAGAGTCGATCACTCCCCGGGTTAAAAGTGATCTCTGTCCTGACGGCGTTATCTTATTTCCAAAAAAGACGTCTAAATTAATTTTCGCGCCTCACTTCATGTAAGTTTCTTTTCTTTTATTTATTCAGTTGTATTTGAATCATTCCGTTCCCCGTCCACAACTAATTATTGAACGAAGCCCGACGTTTTCTGTAAAATTAATTCACACACCGTCTTAATCGACTTTGGGCAAATCTCAAAATAATCTTTTCTATCACCATCGCTCGACGCAAATTGCCAGAGCGTCGATAGGTTCAAACTAAGATACAGGGACGTTCCGAAAACTTTGATTTTATTTATTTTTTACATTTAATTACCGTCATATTTAATTAATTTATTTTTAAAATTATTTTTTCGTATACAGGGAGTTTCATAATTCCCGGACCAGTTAGCTTCCTTTCTGTGCTAGCGAACCGTAAATATTTTCCAATATTTAATAAGTTTTCAATTGTAATATTTCATTTTTAATTAATTTTCCGAATACAGGGAGCCAATAATATTTAACTAGTTTTCAATTGTAATAATTTATTTTTAGTAAATCTTCCGAATACCGGGAGCCATTAATATTTAACTAGCTTCAGTTATAATAATTTACTTTTAATTATTTTTTTTCTGTATATAGGGATCCGTAATTACTTTCTCTTAATCTCGTTCAATTGTAATTATTCATTATACTTAATTTTCCGTTTATCACCGTGCCAAAACCGTGAACTACCACTGTTGTATTTTTTTTGGAAATATATATTTTATTACCTATTCTTGTGTTTCTCTTATTGCTGGTTCTTAACCGTTCTCTTTCAGGGTACCGTAGGGTATGAGGTGTAAAGGAGATAAGTGTTTTATTTTTATTTATTCTAGTATAGAGGCTACCTAGCAGTGACCGCTTGGAATTATTTTTACCTCCACTGCGTTTACCTTGAGTACACTCTGGTGTACTACAGGATCGCAGAGCAAACTGCGATATCAAAACGTTCCCCTGAGCAACCCCTATTCGGAAATCACCACACAGGTTCGCTGATTCATTATAGGTGAACCAGAAGCCTGTCACAGTATAGTCGCGAGTTAGAAATTCTTAAGCTATACCACAAAATTTCATGTTTAGGTGTTGAGGTATTTATTTCATGGATTAAAGGTCATTCTGAAATAGAACGAAACGAGTTCGCTGATAAATTAGCCAAACCAACTGATTTCGACGGTGAAAAAATATCCAATATTCTCCCGGTCTCTGATATTGACACAATTGGCAAAAATATTATACGAAACAATTGGGTACAAACAATAAAACAGGCGGTAACAGGTATTAACTTCATTTAGTGTCAGTCAAAAGTTAAAACCAAAACATGGTTTCAAAATCAATCCAATAGAAAATTCATAAAAACAATAAATCGCCTCAGAAGTAATCATGCCTTGAGCCCAAAATACAAACATAAAGTCGGTCTTTCAAAATCACTTTTGTGTAGTTGTGGAAGTATGGGTGACTTTACCCATAATCTTCTCGAATGTCCAAATCAGGCTACAAATATTGATATTCTGTTCGAGAGGCTGACGAGCCTAAGATATCTGTTCCCTATAAATTTAAATACTATATTATTCTCAGAAAATCTCGAGGTATTAAAATGTATATATCAACATATTCAGAGATGCAAATATAATTTATAAAATAATATAGAATTGCGTTGGGTGGAGGAAGTTGACTTGTTGCCGTAATTGCTCGTATTTGGTCGTTTCTCCACTTAAAGCATCTCCATCCTAAATAAAAACTAACAGTTTAACATTTTAGAAATAAGCAAAAATAGTATGAACATTTAAAAAAAAACCTTATGTTCTCTTAAGTTGAAAAAAAAAAAGAATAGAAACAACAAAAAAAAACGAATAAAAACAACAACACAAAAACAAAAGGAAAAATATACAACACAAGAAAGAAAATATAACACAAAAAAAAAGAATAATATCAAAAACAGTGGATTTGTAAATGTTTGCATCCAAACAACTAACAGTGGATGATTGTGGATTTGTAATTGTTTGTATACAAATAATGTAAATTATTCTGGCCAATTGGCAATGCCAAGGCCATAATTTAAAAAAATTAAAATCCTGAGTAAATTCGAATATGGCTAATATGAGTAATGCTTATCTGTTATCTGTTTAAATGAGCATGTTTCTTCCAGTGATATTGTTTCTGGTAACTTCTTTTGATGCTATGAGAATTCCCGTGAGCTCAGTTTGAACTACACTTGCACTATTGCTCACAGCTCATTTAATGTTTTAATAATATGGACTATATTCCACATCCTGAACCTTGTTTTGTTTTAGAACCGTCTGTGTAGAGATGAATCGTACCTGCCACTTTCGGCTTGTCTATTTGTTTTGTTATTACTTTGTATGGCTTAAGGACAGTCTATATTGGTGATATAGAATCATATTCGTTTGAAGGAGTAAAAGCTTGTTAAGCGCTTCCTGCCAAAACCGAAGTCAATTTATGGACCTACAATAAAAATATATTATATAAATTAATATACTTTACAAAGAGTAACTCTTTTATACATTTTAAGGATGACTTACTAAATAATATGATCTTCAAAAAGCCTTTTTCACAATTTACTCTTTTACATAGATGGTAGTTTATGGTAATAATAAATATTAAAGTAACGCCATCTACAAATATTAAGCAAAATCAAAGATCGCATGTTTTACTTAGTTTAAAAACTAGATGTAGTAAAATCTATGAATGCAATTAAAAAAGGAAATAAAAATAATACTTTACGACACTTCATAGCTTTGAGAATTTCTCGAAGTCACTAACTTAATTTAGTATAATTCCGTTACTAAGTAGAAACCTAAAAATATATGTCCATCCAGTGACACATAATTTCTTAATAAACAAAAAAATAAAGAACAATGTTGACGATTGATGCTAATGTGCTTGGAAGGCAATGAAGGCATAGAAGGCGTATAATTTATTTTACAAGTTGTTAGGACAATTATCTTGATTCAAATAGGCTACTCAAGGAGGCATGTTAAAGACATTAAATATTGCAGTAAATAGAGACTGTGTATGATATGAAATTTATGGAATTATACAACCTTATCCGCTTCCACGAAGGGCGAATATAGCTAGAGAAGATCGACTTCCAGAAATATGAGCCGTTAACAAACATTAAAGTACTACTCGAGCACTATAAAATAAGTTGGCTAAAGTGGTGTAAGAGTAAATATTGCAAATAATCGACTTCGGGAGCATAGGATGAATGCAAGAAATCCAACTACCTCCTTTGAGTCCTCCACTCTATAGAGCTAGGCGCTTATTTGCAAAACATATTATTTAATCCATAGAACATAGCAGTAACGTGATGTTTACTGATGAGTCAAGATCCCTTTTTAAATCATATGCATGGACGTGTTATAGTGCAATGAGGACCAGGTAATCGTTTTTGGGTAGCACAGTTCAAGAAAGGCAGACATTTCAAGTGGTTCAATAATTATTTGGTGTAGAATAACTTTAAATGGTCGCACTGGTCTTGTTTTTTAGCAATAATCGATGACGGCACAGTAGTACATCAACAAATTTATTGACCTACATATTATACCATCTGCTAAAAATAATAATGCGAAACCAAGATAATGCAAAATTGTCTTACCTTCTTAAACAATATTCAGTTTATATATGGGCCAGCGCGGACTCCCGCTCTAAATCATATCAATAATATTTAATACACTCTTGTAGATTAGATTTAATTAGGACTGTGGGTCATGTTGCCTCCCCCACCTCAATTTTTCAGATCTGTTTTGGATATCCTTTAATCTTTGATTAGACTACCTTGTCTTATTGTTTTTTTTTGTGGTAGACTTCATAAACTAGGAAGTAGTTCTCCTACGTAGCTAGTTACCTTTAGTTTTTCTTCTTCAAGTGTAAGGAATCTCAGAATTCATATACCTTCGCAGTAGCACAATGCGTGTTCTGCAGTTTTCTCCTATTTCTGATATTATACATATGTTTATCAAGCCTACAATGCCCTGTTAATAGACCTACTAGTACTCTAGTATTTTTCCTATTAAGGCTTAGTAGATTCTCGGTGAGTTTGGGCGATGTTCCTTGTAAGAACTCTTTGACCTATCTTTACTTTGGTAAATTTTTTCTCCATTCCTAAGATCAAGTCTTTTAAAACATACATGTCGAGGACGTTCTCGTGGAAGAAGTGAAAGAAATGGTTAAAATGGTATTGCAAGCATGTACAAGTTCGGCGAGTAACAGAAGCTATTACTTTTATCTTTCTAGCATTTTTTGTCATCGCTATCATTAAAATAATAATTTGCAATTCTCATCTTTTTTTTTGTAATACTTAATTATAGCGAAAAGCCTTAGATGTAATTATATAAACAAAGATATGTTTAAAAACTACGAACAATTTTATTAATGGCTTGTTTTTCCTTTTGTGGAGGGTTTTTAATAGATATTATCACATATTTTATTTATCGAATTATATTTTATTTTTATATTCTTGCACCCCATCCCGCTCGTATTCCGCTGTTTTTTTGCCAGGTGAATTGCTAAACTACTCGTTTCTATGGTAATAAGAGTTGATTACAGCACTAGAGTGGATAAAGTCGCCAATTAGAAAGGGTTGAAGAGCGTCAGGATTAATAAAAGTTTCGAGTTGGGGCCGGGGCCGAAAGGACGTCCAGGACGACCTCCTTCCGCTTTTGAGCAATAATTACTCGAGCTTAAAACGAATTTTGAATCGGTCGGCGGTATCGGGAGTCTGGGATAAAAGCGTTGTCCGCTGCAATGAGGGATGCGATGGTCAGCGATTTAAATGGCTTCCGTACGAAGCGGTAGTTTCGTTTCAAAAAAAATGTGATCTAGCTATATATTCTTCGCTTGAAAAGCGAGTCGTTGATTAATTAGATTTTATAAGTTCAACATCCTCAGAAATATTTTATGTTCTTTGTCTGAGTTCAACAAGGATTAAAATTGCATTGACTATTAGTTCATACTTTTCAGAAACAGCCAAATCTTCAAAATAGAAACATAATATAAATGTAAATAAAAAATTAGTAAATATATAATTCATCAATATCCCGAAGAACTTATAGCACTGGAAGTAGTTGTTTATTATTCTATATGGTCACTACGTACATGGAACTGTTTTATTAAAGTTTTCTGAGGGATTGGTAACAGTATCAGCCTGAATTTTATATACATATTCGAAACATTGCTGAAAATTAGCTGTTTTATTTTCAGGTCTAAATAATTTGTAGGGAGGATAGCAACGAAGTATTTGCCATTGTAATATTAACAAATTTTTTTAAAATTTATCAACATGAAATAATAGTTATATATTAAGTTGGCAAATTTAATCAGTCACATCCTTTATAACAATTTAAATGAAGCCATTGTCATAAAATAAAAAAAAAACATTATTCTATGATTTGATTGGATAAGGTAGAAAATAACAATACGTGAAATTTATCAGTAATTTTTAAAAATAATTGGTCGTAACTAAAATAATAAATACTCATGGAAGTACTTTTTTACTCCATTAACAATCAATTTTAATTAGCTTAAACAGTTTACTTGGGAAATGGAAGGATGTTTTTTTCTCATCAAACATATGGGCATCGCCGAGTTCCTCCACCTACTTGAGCTAATATTAATCCGGTAGCCTAAATTCTTCACGGTATCAAATGGGTCATAGAATTCTAGGAAAATATTAAAAGAATAATTTAATACAAATCAATTTGTAAGTACAAACTTGATGGTAGAAAATAATAAGAAAAATACACAAAACTAAAAATAAATATGTTTGTATTTAGTGACGAGTAAAAATTAAAATTATACTTAACTAATTTACCCATCATGCACGGCCTGGAGCCTTGCAAATATCTTTTTTGTTGTCCTACACCTTTGTGCTATTATTAAAATGAAAAAAATTAAAAAGCTTAATAAATTTACCTAACCTGTGCGGCCTAGAGTCATAAAATAGTATATTACATTACGAGTGTGGAAAGTGACATTTTTCACACGAGTGGGAAATATTGTCGCACGAGGCACAAACCAAGTGCGACTATCACACGAGTATGGAAAATTACTTTTCACACAAGTAATGTACAATATTTTTCCTTCGACCACAAAATAATTTCATCAAAAAATGTAAAACCAGGTTATAATTATAATAATTATAACCTAGTTGTATTTAAAAAATTATCAACAATAATCGTATTTATTCAATTTTCATATTTTCTAAACAAAAAAAAAAACTGAAAAAAAATAAAAAAAAATCTGCGCCTGCAAGGATTTGAACGCGTTCGCTCGCCACGTCTCAAATGGCAAAGTTGATCAAGTTTGATACTCTAACCATCTGAGCTAATAGGCCTTGCGTCAGTTGAAGGATCTAATCGGTTATAGAATAGAATAGAATAATGTTTATTTATCAAAAGATAATAAGTACAGAAAGTAACGTAGATACATTATAAGGTTAGAAAGTAGATTTAGCAATTTAAAAATTAAACATAAATAAAAAAAAATTAAAATAAAAATCGTTAGGAAAAATCAGTGGATTTTTGAATATCAAATTAATTATCAATTTAAATAATAATTATGTGTTTAACTAGAATAAAAAGCAAACACAACTTAGTTATTTTAAAATTATTTTAAAAATAATTGTTAAAGAAAAATATCTAGGATCTAATTTACAAAAATTTTGATAATTTTTACAATACTATCGATTTTAGTATTAATATGGACATTATATAGCTCAAAATAGAAATGACGCGTTTGATATTTTGTGACAGCGGATGCGGAAAGTAGCATATTCGTACACGGGTGGCAAGTAAATTCTTATTCATACGCGTGTGATATAGGGCACTTTCCATAGGACTATATAGTGTGATATGTGTCACTTTCCTAAGTGGTCGTAGGAAAATATTTTGTTTTGTTGTTATTTTCCACCTACCTGCTGACAGGAATTAAGGTTTGGCGCCTAGTGGAGGAACTTGGCTATGGAAATAATTTTAAGAAACACAGGAAGGTCTATTATCGCATGTAAAGTGGAAGAACTCTGCGACACCAAAAAACACCAAAAATAAATTAACATTTCAGTATTAAATAAAATTAATTAAACTCAATATTCTTCAGAAATAAAACTGCGCCTAGAAATAAATTGTAAAGGAAAAGAAATACAATACAGATTAGTCTGACTTAGACAATTATTAGCGACTGATTTGATGATGAGTGATTATAAGAAAACCTCGAAACTAGTCATAATTAAATTCTGTAAGAGCTTAAGGACCTAGTTTTATTTTTTTCGCTTTACTCTATAACTCGCACATGGCGACTACCTTTAAATTGTAAAATTAGAATTTCACTTTTCTAAATAAAATACCCAAGTCAACCCTAGGTCCCCATAACTGATCTTAAAAGTTATATTAGGGTAAGGATAAGGATCTGTTATTTCTACATATTTCGATGCAAAATCTTTAAAGCATGCAATATATCCCAGCAATATGGCAAAAGGTAAAAGTATTCTACCTTGCCAAAGTAGGTAGTGTCGCAGACCAAACGCCAAAGTCATATCGACCTATAAGCATATCTTACTAAAAACGCTAAAAATATGGATAGACAAATACATCAAGCACAAGATACTAAAAACAAATCTACTCTTTCCCAACCAATATGCATACCAGCCAGGAAAGTCAACTGACTCACTGCTAGACGATCTAAGCAGGCTGCTTTCAAAGTCAATTGATGACAAAGAAATTGCAATAGCCACTTTCTTAGATAGAAGGGGCTTTCAATATTGTCTTAACCAAGTCAATAACGAAGGCTCTATTCATAATGTGCAAATGGATCACTGCCAGCCTAGAAAATGTGATCATTTTATCCAGTCTAGGAAAGGAAATCATACAGGCAAAAGCTACTACAGGCAAAAGTTACACAGGTGTCTACAAGGAGAAATACTATCTACAATGCTGCAGTCAGTTCTAGTAGACGATTTACTCAAAACATTGTCCAAAGTAGGCTAACAGTGCCTGGGATATGCAGACGACCTATCAATAATCTTCAGGGAGCGATTTGCAGGCGCAGTCTCGGAGCGATCTCAAATAGCTCTAAACATAGTAAACAACTGGTATAAAACGGAGCAATTGTCCATTAACTAACAAAAAACGTTACACCATTCACAAAAAACGGGAACACACAGAACTAAGACCACTAGTACTAAACAGCATGGTTATTCCATTTTTTAGAGGAGCCATATATTTTGAAATCATATTTGACCAAAGGCTGACTTGGAATCAACTTCTCAAAAAACGTGTATGCTACAATAGCTTCTGTAAGCTGTAAACGAATATGTGGAACAAACTGGGTCCTAAGCCCTAAAATGACAACATGGTTATACCACAGTTTATTGCTAAATAATCAGTTAGCTCACTCGGACCAGTTGGATGTTCCAAAATAACATCCACTTCAGGGATACAAATTCAGGATGCGCAGAAGACTGCTGTTTGAATAAAGGTGGTTGACATATATTTTATTGGTGATGATTTGATTCTGTATGCGACAGGGATACAAATCTGAGTTGCGCAGTGTATAAACTAGAACATTGAGATCAAAAGTGCCAACGCAGAGTGAGCGAACTGATTCTTTAGCAATAAACTGTGGCTGATAACCTATAGCACAGTGGCGTGGTAATCAAAACTGCACAGGCAAATAGAATAGGCCAACTGACTGGCATTCAGCGTTACAGACTAATGCAGCGACTAAGCCAACTTCATAGCGCTGCCCTTACTTGGCTATATCAACTAATAAAAAAAGGATAATATTCTAGAAATGCCTACTGATATAGTCATACCCACATACAAATTTAAAAGAAATTTTCAAATTCGAATACCAGCCAGAATCCTGATAACAGAGACATCCCATACAAGTTGAACTTGTCTGGTACACAGATGGTTTAAAAATAAAGGAATGATTTTACTAAGTCTAGAAAAATGCGCAACAGTGTTTCAGGCTAAACTTATAGCCATACAACACTATGCAGGAAAAATAGCAAATATCAGACAAAACTATTGCCATAATCTGGAAGAACCGGCAGAGCTAAGTGACCCTATCCTGGGTACCAGGCAACAAGAGATATAAGGGCAACGAAAAGGCCGAAGAACTGGCCCAAAATGTCTCAGATAAAGCCGTGACAGGCCCTGAACCCTTCTGTAAATGCAAACAGAGTCTAAGGAATGGTGAACTATCCAAGATTGAGACAGGCTAAAGAATTCATCAAAAAACCATTAGCCAAATTCACAAAGACTAGTTCACGTCAAATCATTAGGTTTTCTTACAGGACAGTCGCCTGGGAAGGCATATGAGTTTTATTAATCCAGAAGAAAAAGCAACATTGTGAAGGTTCTGTAAATGCACGTCCTATGCCAGTGTGAGGCCTGGCTAAATTGAGGTTTAAAATTAAGTGAAGAAAAGCCAGACGCATGAAACTAGATGCGGAAGCCACTGTTAAAGCTACTTGGTCTAATAAAAAGACCAAGTTAGACGACGTACTCTAAATAGCAATCTCAAAATAGATCTAAAAAGGTCAGGGTGGACAAGGATAAATAATGTCGAACTTATTTAAAATCTAATCCACATTAAAGATTATTTATGGTATGTAATAGACGTACCAGGTTGCAGAATTATCGAGGTTCCTGGATACACACAGCTATGTTTTGTAATGTAGGTTAAGAACGAAAGGAAAGATTGAAATATAATTATCTTTTTAGTGAAAGAACTTGGGTTCCAAACAAGAACATAGGACCATCGAGAATATCCTCTACGAGAGCCCGACGCTCTTATTTATTAGAACATTTGTGTTCGGCGAGTGTTGGCTAACATTGGCTTATATTAGAAAAACCCAGCGACGTTGTCAAATACATTATTTCTGTTGGCTGGCTAACGAGCTAAAAGGACCCCTTATCAAGTAAGAGGGGTGTACAATGGGCCTAGTGAGGACTAAGTAACATGAGGCAACTAACTTTCCATACGTTACAGATAATTATAAATAAATTATTTAAAGTAAATGTTAGTGAACAGTATAGTTATACCTACTGGCAAATATAAGAACAGTTTTCCTCATAATTAGTGAACCAGAAAATAACTTAAAAATACAATTTTCGTTTTCATATCTAAATATAGAAATTAAATTGTCATAAGTGACATCCAGTTTATTAACAGATTATTTTATACAAAATACTTTAACAGATTTAATAATAACCAGTTTTACTTAAGATTACGATAATATGTTCAAGGACGACGTTGCTAATTTATACGGAATATTTTTTTTGGTATTTTTTAAATCTTAAGATTGTATTCTTTAAACTTAATCATTATTTTTCTCAATGCGCCTCCTTAAATCGCTCTACATTTCTTCTCCAAGGAGAATATCAAACCTTGAACCCTTATTAAGATTTGGGTCTTTAAGTTATCCCTTGTACCTTGGCTTAATGGTGTTCGATGCACTTTCATACCACTTGTTGATTCCCTCTCACCTTCGTGAAAAAAATTTAGTATGAGATTCTGATTTTGTTTAGAAGCTTTTAGGTAAACTAACCTGTTGGATTCATACAATTTTTTTAAATTTGTTTTTATCTTTTCTTAACTTGTTTTTAACTTGTTTTTAACTTGTTTTTAACTTGTTTTTAACTTGTTTTTAACTTGTTTTTAACTTGTTTTTAACTTGTTTTTAACTTGTTTTTAACTTGTTTTTAACTTGTTTTTAACTTGTTTTTAAATTGTTTTTAACTTGTTTTTAACTTGTTTTTAACTTGTTTTTAACTTGTTTTTAACTTGTTTTTAACTTGTTTTTAACTTGTTTTTAACTTGTTTTTAACATGTTTTTAACTTGTTTTTAACTTGTTTTTAACTTGTTTTTAACTTGTTTTTAACTTGTTTTTAACTTGTTTTTAACTTGTTTTTAACTTGTTTTTAACTTGTTTTTAACTTGTTTTTAACTTGTTTTTAACTTGTTTTTAACTTGTTTTTAACTTGTTTTTAACTTGTTTTTAACTTGTTTTTAACTTGTTTTTAACTTGTTTTTAACTTGTTTTTAACTTGTTTTTAACTTGTTTTTAACTTGTTTTTAACTTGTTTTTAACTTGTTTTTAACTTGTTTTTAACTTGTTTTTAACTTGTTTTTAACTTGTTTTTAACTTGTTTTTAACTTGTTTTTAACTTGTTTTTAACTTGTTTTTAACTTGTTTTTAACTTGTTTTTAACTTGTTTTTAACTTGTTTTTAACTTGTTTTTAACTTGTTTTTAACTTGTTTTTAACTTGTTTTTAACTTGTTTTTAACTTGTTTTTAACTTGTTTTTAACTTGTTTTTAACTTGTTTTTAACTTGTTTTTAACTTGTTTTTAACTTGTTTTTAACTTGTTTTTAACTTGTTTTTAACTTGTTTTTAACTTGTTTTTAACTTGTTTTTAACTTGTTTTTAACTTGTTTTTAACTTGTTTTTAACTTGTTTTTAACTTGTTTTTAACTTGTTTTTAACTTGTTTTTAACTTGTTTTTAACTTGTTTTTAACTTGTTTTTAACTTGTTTTTAACTTGTTTTAAACTTGTTTTTAACTTGTTTTTAACTTGTTTTTAATTTTTTTTTTACTTGTTTTTAACTTGTTTTTAACTTGTTTTTAACTTGTTTTTTAACTTGTTTTTAACTTGTTTTTAACTTGTTTTTAACTTGTTTTTAACTTGTTTTTAACTTGTTTTTAACTTGTTTTTAACTTGTTTTTAACTTGTTTTTAACTTGTTTTTAACTTGTTTTTAACTTGTTTTTAACTTGTTTTTAACTTGTTTTTAACTTGTTTTTAACTTGTTTTTAACTTGTTTTTAACTTGTTTTTAACTTGTTTTTACCTTTTTTTTTACTTGTTTTTAACTTGTTTTTAACTTGTTTTTAACTTGTTTTTAACTTGTTTTTAACTTGTTTTTAACTTGTTTTTAACTTGTTTTTAACTTGTTTTTAACTTGTTTTTAACTTGTTTTTAACTTGTTTTTAACTTGTTTTTAACTTGTTTTTAACTTGTTTTTAACTTGTTTTTAACTTGTTTTTAACTTGTTTTTAACTTGTTTTTAACTTGTTTTTAACTTGTTTTTAACTTGTTTTTAACTTGTTTTTAACTTGTTTTTAACTTGTTTTTAACTTGTTTTTAACTTGTTTTCAACTTGTTTTTAACTTGTTTTTAACTTGTTTTTAACTTGTTTTTAACTTGTTTTTAACTTGTTTTTAACTTGTTTTTAACTTGTTTTTAACTTGTTTTTAACTTGTTTTTAACTTGTTTTTAACTTGTTTTTAACTTGTTTTTAACTTGTTTTTAACTTGTTTTTAACTTGTTTTTAACTTGTTTTTAACTTGTTTTTAAGTTGTTTTTAACTTGTTTTTAACTTGTTTTTAACTTGTTTTTAACTTGTTTTTAACTTGTTTTTAACTTGTTTTTAACTTGTTTTTAACTTGTTTTTAACTTGTTTTTAACTTGTTTTTAACTTGATTTTAACTTGTTTTTAACTTGTTTTTAACTTGTTTTTAACTTGTTTTTAACTTGTTTTTAACTTGTTTTTAACTTGTTTTTAACTTGTTTTTAACTTGTTTTTAACTTGTTTTTAACTTGTTTTTAACTTGTTTTTAACTTGTTTTTAACTTGTTTTTAACTTGTTTTTAACTTAACTTGTTAGTTTTACAAAATGTTTAATTAATTTACAAAGCTTTTATCCGTTAATATTTGCAGTGTCCTGATGATGGCCTAACCCCCGAAAACGCTCGACTTTGTTTAATAAATACAAAGACATTATAATAATAATATCTCCCTACATAAACACTTTAAAAGGAAACTCTTTAATTTCTTATCACCCGGTGTGTTCACACCTCATACCCTCTGGGGGATAGTTTAATAGGTCATTGCGAGATATTTTTAAAGCTTCCTCGTAATCTTGAATTGGTTATTTAAATATATCCGCCTTATGCATGTCAAAAACAAAGAAACAAACAGCAAGGCCTAATTTTAAAATTTATCTTTCTCGTCTTTCGTCGCCTTTTGAATTTATATAGAATGATTCTATTTAGCGTCGTACACGTTTTACTTCAAACCCCAAGTAATTGTATTTTCGCCTGAAATACATCCACATGAGTTATTCTCGTCGAATTTCCTATTCAGCTTTACTTTCGCAGAAACATTATTATAATATTCCCTTTATGAACTTGCTCGTGTAGCGTAAAAAGAGAATTTCGGGTAAACCATATCAGGCAGGCCGTGGTCACAACAATTAATTATTAATCATTGTAGGCAGTGAGGTGTGTAACTTTTTGTTATAGAAATGGATGGCAGGATGGCGGATGCAAAGCACAGTCACCTCATTAAAGGTCGCGATCGTTAGTTAGTTGGACGGGCAGCGGTTGAAAACAATTACGGTTTATTACTTTTTAGCTCAAACATATATGGCTAGCGCAAAATAATAAACTAAAACCATATTGCTCTTAAATTAAAATGCTCTCTCTAACAGTGTAATTACATACATACAATTTTAAGGTTCGTCGAGCTGAAATTATAACTTAAAATTGTAAAATCATTGTTAATACATACTTTCTCTTTCCAAAGATGGTATCTATTCACGGCAAAAAATAAAGAATTTAGCAAACTGAAAGATCCTCCAATATATTTAATTATATGTTGAATGTTTTGTATCTGGATTTACAACCTAATTAAATAGAAATATTGATAAAAATAATTGTATAAATTATGCCAGATATTTCCAAACAAACATTTTGTGTTGGGGGATAAAAGACCCAATAAATTAATACTGATGAATAAAGGGCATACGCGAATAAAAGAAACACGCATAGACAGACGATTTGGTAGTGCCTCTCTTTGATCAGTAGCACAATTTGAACTATAAATTGGATATTAAAAGAGATGAAATTTCCATGTAGAACAACTTGCCATATTGGTGCCACTAAATTGCAATTTAGCTGGACCTGAAAATCATATCTAAAACTGACTGTTAACGCTATGAAACAGAAAATGTTTAATATTTATTCAACTAGAACTGGTAAAACTTATTAAATATAATACCAATTATTTTCATTTATTTGTGTTCTTCTTTCACAACTTCCTGTTCGATCGTCAGCCGATCCTAATATTGCTTTATTGTAATATCTATCAACTTCCGTGGAACCGTGAAAGTCACATTTCTTGTCATAGGATTTTTTTCTTACTACAGCTAAAAAAGTTTTAAGAATTTATTGATACCGGAAAAAATAAGTTCATTATATTGGAATAACCAAATACAAAATATATTTTATAACGGTTTTTTATTTAATAGTGATGTGGTAAAAAATGGCTCTAGTTACTTGTAGTTTATACATTAGGGTGTCCGTTATTTACCAATTTGATTTTTGAGTTTGCAGCGCCCCTAAAACTTTTAGTGTATGACCAAAAAAAATATTGAACCCATATAAGCCCTTAATATTGATGATAAACTGTGCCACAAAGGCAATTCATTTCCCATTCAAATACCATGGGGTTTTTGTAATTTTTGCAATCAATTTTTTCGTTCATCAACCAGCTCATACAAAGCTGCAGCAATCAATTATTTTTGTAGTAAATTTAACGCTCTACAAAAAATTCTTGTAATTTTTTCGATAAATTCACTTGCTTAAAAGTTATTCAAGCTCAAAGTTGAACTAAAAATAACTAATTAATTTTCTTTGTATTTTGACTAAAAAACTATCATTATTTGTTTTACAATTTATTCTTTATTACAAAAATATCTGATTCAGCTATTTTGTTGAGTCTGTCAAAATTATTGAAAATAGGAAAGTAGAATTTATTAAAAAGAAACTCAAAATACAAAGAAAATTAATAAGTTATTTTTAGTTCAATTTTGAGCTTGAATAACTTTTAAGCAAGTAAATTTATCGAAAAAATTACTAAGAATTTTTTGTAGAGCGTTAAATGTACTACAAAAATAATTGATTGCCGCAGCATTGTATGAGCTGGCTGAGGAACGAAAAAATTGATTGCAAAAATTACAAAAACCCCATGTTATTTAAATGGGAAATGAATTGTCTTTGTGGCACGGTTTATCATCAATATTAAGGGCCTATATGGGTTCGATATTTTTTTTTTTTGGTCATACACTAAAAATTTTAGGGGCGCTACAAACTAAAAAATCAAATTGGTAAATAACGGATAACCTATTATACATGTATCACAACAAACTTAATTTTTCAATATGTGCTGCACTTCTTGACATTTACACATCAGTTTTATGTTTTGCAGTTAAGTCATCTACATGATTTAGTATCTCCTAACAAAACATATTATTAAAGTCAATAGTATTTATAAAATTGTGAAACGATTAGAATAAAAAAATTTATCAACATCAAGTGCATGTTTGCAAATAAATACGTATAACAGCTATTTATGCAACCAGTTACGAAATGCGAGTTACGAAATGCGTTATTTTATGTAACGAGTTAATATTTGTCATTTGAATTTAATAGGTCCCCAAAGGAACCCCAATCCTTAGACTCATACTGTCTTACCCCTTTTATATCATAACTAGGTAACTTCTTGACCTTCTGCTTAAGGAGAGAATCTGGGACTTTTGTTAATGCAAAACATAATTTCTCAAATCCAACATGGATTCATACGTCATCACTCCATTCAGGATGCAATCTACTCATTGCATGCACTATCCTTACTTTGGTCACAACAGTAAACTCTTATCTCATATATTCAGCAGTTCTTCTAGATGTTCAAAATTCCTTTGACCAAGTCTGGCATGCTGAACTAGTCAAAAAGCTGTTAAACATAAGTCTCTCCCTCAATCTTCAAACTCATACATACGTAAAAATAGACAGATCCATTCATCTCACTTGCTGGACTAACTCAGGGCATTGTCTTGACTCCTCTTCTATACTTCACATACATTCACGATTTTCCACCCCAAGCCACCCGTCGTCAAAATGTCTTCTCTACGCCGATGATACCGCTCTGGTCTAAGTAGCTAAAAATACTGACCAACAACCCAAAATAGGTATACTGAACCAGTAATCCCGCTGGAGAACTAGATAGAGGGGCTTACTTAATCCACAAAAAAACACCATTCATCATTTTTAAACATCTAAACTAATAAAGAGCCAACAAGTAAATCTCCTAGGAATCAGACCTGCTGGAGTCAGCCCCATTATCTATAAGATAAATTAAGCTCCAAATCACATAAATAGCCATTGTCACACTATTGTACCGCGTCGTTATGATGGTTTTAATAAATTATATTTCCCACCTTCTATTATTGACACGATATACAGGGTGTTTCTAAATTCATGCGACAAAATTTAGAAAGTGATTCTCGTATGAAATTAAGATGGGTCTTTCCTATAACAAAATTTCCTTAGCCCACCCCTTTCCGAGATATCACCCTTAAAAGGTGGTGACTAAAATTGAGTTTTTATTTTTTTCTAAAAATTCAGGAAAGCTAGAAACTTGAAATTCTGTAATTTTCGTGCACTCGCAAAGGACTAACCACGGGTATTTTTTCTATATTCCTGTTACATTATAGGGCAAGAAATTAATTTTATTTCATAAAACTTTATCTAGAAAAACAGTTTCGTAATGTAACAGGAATATTAAAAAAATACACGTAGTTAGTCCTTTGAGAGTGCACGAAAATTACAAAATTTCAAAGTTCTAGCTTTACTGAAATTTTAGAAATAAAATAAAAACTCAATTTTAGTCACCAACTTTTAAGGGTGATATCTCGGAAAGGGGTGGTCTGACGAAATTTTGTTATAGGGAAGATCCATCTTAATTTCATACGAGCAATTGCCTCCTGAATTTTGTCGCATGAACACCCTGTATGTAAAGTTGGAAATAGTAAAATTGGCTACGGTGTCGACAGACTACAGATTGATTAGAAAAAAAAATAAAAAAAAACAAAAAAAAACAAAAAAAAACAAACCAAAAACAAACAACCAAAAAAACAAACCAAAAAACAAACCAAAAAACAAACCAAAAAACAAACCAAAAAACAAACCGAAAAACAAACCAAAAAACAAACCAAAAATAAAACAAAAAACAATAAAAACAAAAAACTAAAAAAAAAAAAAACGAAAAGAAACTAAGAAAAATAAAAAAACGGAAAAAAAGGCAAAAAAAAATAAAAAACTAAAAAACAAAAAAAAAAATAAAAAACTAAGAAAACTAAAAAACTAAAAAAAACTAAAAAACTAAAAAAATAAAAAAAAATAAAAAAAATAAAAAAAAATAAAAAAAACTAAAAAAAATAGAGACAGGGTCAATGAATTTTTTGACAACTATTGTTCTTTGTTAGAAAAATACAAATTTACAGGAGGTCAAATCTTCAACTTGGATGAAAGTGGTGTTACCACCGTTATCAGGCCTCCACACATTATCGCTGAAAAAGGCAAAAAACAAGTCGGTCAAATGGTAACATTTGTTGGACTCATTAATGCTTTAGGAAATGAACTTCCACCTACCTATGTTGTGCCACGAATGCGAAACCCTGAAGAATATATCACAAGAGCACCTGAATAATCTTTTTTAATTTTGAATAATAAGTCTGGTTGGATGACCAAGGATCTTTTCTTAAAAGTATTGGAGCATCTTAAACTTCACACCCATTGTTCTAAGGAGCAACCAATTTTGTTACTGCTAGATAACCACGAGTCCCATTTGTCCTATGATTCAATCAAATATTGTAAGGTCAATGGAATTTCTCTTTTGTCATTTGTGTGTTTGGGCCATTTAAAGCATCTTTAGTGGTTGCATTCGACGACTGGTTACTATCCAATCCAGGCAAATCTATAACAATATGAAATATTGGCAATTTGTCAAATATAGCTTTCAAGCGAGCATTCTCCATGTCAAATATTACCAACGCATTTAAAAAAACGGGAATTTGGCCTGTTAACCGTCAAATTTTTACCGATGATGATTTTGCTCCCAGTAGCGTCACTGATAGACAAAAAACATCAATGGACGAAATTGGGTCCGGAATTAATTCCCAACAAGTGGATGCTGAAAGTGAGGATGCTCAGACTACACTACCTGTTGCTGGAAACATGCCATCGACTTCAAAAGCCGAAGATAACGAAATTCCATCTGAAAAGAAGAAAAACATGTTGCCGGAAGATATTAAGCCTTTTCCAAAGGCTACAAGAGATAACAAAAAGAAAAGAAATAGGCAGTCCAAATCAAAAATTTACACGTCAACTCCCATAATGGACGAAATAAAACAAACTCAGAAGGAGAAACTTAGAAAGCAATCCTTGAAAACATCAGAACTAACCAAACGTAAAGTTCTTGTAGAAACCGATGAAGAAACTGATAGCAATAGCTCTATAGAATTTATTGACTCTGATCTTGATTTATCTTTGGACGAATTTCCAATATTTATGGAAAAAGAGTTCGTTATTGAAGTTAAAGACTTCTTGCTGACGAAATTTTGTTCTAAAACATCTACTGTATATTACATAGGTCAGGTTTTATTAAAAGACTTGAATGAATATGAAATTAAGTTCTTACGACGTAAAAATGACTCAAATACCTTCTCATTTCCATTTCCAATCATTGATGATATTGTAAACATGGAACGAGATAGTATTCTAATGGTGCTTCCAACACCACAAAGCTTTGGTACTGTGAGAACTGCCTCTTTTTATGTTATGTTGATAATGGGGTGTTAATACACTGCGACCTAAAAGATCTATTGTGCCCCCTTCTGTCGCCACTGTACTAAGGAAATGTCTCAATGCCTATAGCGACCCTTCCAATCCTATTTTCTCAAGGAAGTGTAGGATTTTAAGTGGCTTCAAGTTAGGTAAGTCTCCCTCTTCTATTTGATATCCTCCTAGTGTCCTAGTGCCCTAGTGCCCTTGGATTCTGGAGTGCTACACATTCAGTTAGGATGTGAATGGAGGTTTCGTCCTCCTCCTCACAGAATCTGCACTCACTATCCTCTACTACTCTCAGTTTACTTAGGTGTCCTTTTAGTCGGCAGTGCCCGGTAAGGATCCCTGTTACAATACGTAGCCTGTTCTTGCTCAGGCAGATGCAGGCTTCCGATCTTTTTTGGTTATATTCACCCAGAAGTATCTTGGCCTGTCTCAGCCCCAAGAGATTGTTCCTATTATCGGTTCTTCTACTACCCAATTCTTTTTTAATCTCTTCTAATATTATGTTACTGCTGATACCGCAGAACGGCTCAGGTCCTACAAAGGGTGTTTGAGCCCCTTTCGTTGCAAGACTATCTGCAATCTCGTTATCCTGTACCCCGTTATGTCCCGTCACCACAAAGCTCTGGTACTGCGAGAACTGCCTCTTTGTACAAATTAAAATTAAATTTTAAGGGCTGGGATGTGCGTTAAATTTCTTAAATTATTCATAAAACTGTTAGTTTATATTTTTGTATTAGTTCACGTTCGCTCCTCCTATCGTATAGAAGAACAATAACTCAAGTTTATGTTTCCTTTTATGTTTTTAAACTATTATAGTCATGTATTTTGAACATTCCAAATAAATACTACACTTATTTAAAATCATATTTTCTTTGGTTGAATCATCCCTATGGAGCGGTTTAATCTACCCCACTATTGGGGTAGATACAACCATATGTCACATTTTTTTTCAAACCATGCTAAGCAAAAATCCTTGTTTTAAATCCAGATTTAACCTAAATTTTAGATGTAAGACATCCCAAAACACATTCAGATACCAAAATCCTACAATCATTTAAATCCATTTTTGAAATAAAAATAAAATTGTGGAAAATGGTTGATTCATCCCCAGTCTCCCCTACCAGTTTAGAATTAATTAGGACATGATTCGTATCTCTGTTTCGACAGTGATGGCCTACTTTAGAAATATTTTTTGTGGATCACTCTTCAATTTTTTGAAATCGTTTCACAGAACCTAAGCCACATAACTGGACTGCCTCACAGAAGAATGTTTTATTTATGTATTTCTAATGCAGTACTTATGAACCATTTGAATTTATTTTTAATAAGTTATCTACTATTAATCTTTAAACGATCAGAGTTACACCAATAGCGTTTATCGGTCAACCTACTCGAAATTGCCTTCCCGATGGTTGCTAAAACTCCGCGCCCGGTCCTGAAACCTAAAAACTGGGGCAATCGATATGGAGGAACACCCGTAGAGCGGATCCGTCGCATCTCGTTCGGTCGCTTTCAAAGTGCGTGCCGACTGTCAAATTATGTGAATTCCTGTTTCTAAAAACAAAACAATCCGCGAGTTTCGTCCGAAGTTTGTATTGCGACCTCTGTGGGTCAATCCTCGAACCCCATGCACTCCCGCAGCCTTCGGAGGGACCGGAAGATGGTCGAGTATGTCGATAGGATCGGTGAGTTGAAGAATAATTTTTTGTTTTCATTGATATGTGTGTGACTTACCTGCTTGTTTGTCAGTTTGTCTGGGACGGGGTTGGTTTTAAATAGCATCGAGTTCGGTAACCTCTCATTTGTTGCCGGGTTAACTGTTGATTCCCGGATAGTTACTTGGAAGTTCGGGAAAGTTTTTTTAATATGTGTTCTTCCTGTCAACTCGAATTAATGATGAATTAGATTGTTTTTTTTTTTTTTTCGAAAAAGTATTTGCTGGACAAATGAATTTATTAAGAGGGATTCAATAACGACATTTGGCTAGATTTTTAAATATTTTATATACAGTGGTAATCAAAAATAAATATTAAATATTATTGCTTAAAAATAAATAAAAATAAAATAAATTGCTATGGCCTATAATCTTTAAAAAATGAGTAGAAAATACAGTGTGTTTTTATAATACTCAACTTCAATTATTTTGTTTTATTAGATGGACATGCAGAAGAGGAAGTCACTAACTTTTATTTTTAATTAATTTTAAAAATGTATATTTGAATTAATTCCCGCCTGAGGACATGTAGAAGATATTTCTGTTTCCCAGGAATTCTTGTTTTTCAACAATTGCGAGTACACTCGTAGGTTATAATATTTCTATATTTGCCGAAATCCCAATGAGCATTTGTAGATTCAATTTCGTACCAATTATCTACTTGTATTTATCAAGGTATCAGTCGAACATTTTTTATTTTTTAAATGTAAACAGTCGGCTGTATTGGTGGTATCTTCCACTTCAGATTACCGGTCTTCAAGCTTGCCTATGGAAAAAGCATAAATTAGATTACAACTGGGAATTTATGCTTTTTGATTTCCGGCCACCTTAGTATCTTCTCTCTTCTTTTACCGACGAGTGACCGTACCATTGATAGGCTACTAAACGACTTTCGTTTATTTTTCTAAGGTAGGAAACCGACTATTATTATTTTTTACAATTAGTTTGGAACACCCGTCCGATAAGTGAAAGAATTTTGATTTATGCTCAGTATTTTCATTTCATTATTTAATGAGAAACCGTTGGCAATTTTTTATTTGAGCCTGGATATAGGCTTGCCTGTGAATGTACTTCGTTTCGACGACTCTATCCAATCTCTTTTAAGAAGCGCCCAGTTAACACTGGAGTGAGAGGTTCAACTAGTTTTTTTTTATTATCTTTGGGAAGTCGTCCAATTAATTTTATTTTTCGGAGGTTCAATCCATCCTCGAGTTAAAAGTTATCTAATTTCCCAAAAAGACGCCTAAATTAATTTTCGCGCCTCACTTCATGTAAGTTTCTTTTTCTTTTATTTATTTATTCGAATATATTTGAATCATTCCATTTTCCGTCAACAACTAATTATTAAACGAAGCTCGACGTTTCTATGATTCTCAATTCACACACCGTTTTGATCGACTTTGGCAAATCTCAAAATAATTATTACTTTAACCATCGCATATTTTGTCGAAACACCGCGGTAAATATTATTATTCTCGTTCGACGAAACGGCCAGCGACGATCGGTCAGAACTAAGATACAGGGGGTTCCGAAAACTTTATTCAAATTTATAGGAGGGTTTGCCTTTACTGAACTTACATTGTAGATGCTTTAACTGTAGTCGTAGTAAACTTAATTTTTTTATTATAAGGAGTGTCGTAACTACCCGTTTTCTTTTATTTTTTTTAATTTCTCAGTTGGTTAACCATATAGTTAAAAATTAATTACTCCGTTCTAATTAATAACCATTTTTTTTTTATTATTTTGACCAGAAAATTTAATTTAATTTTGTTTATTAGGGAAATATACTTTTTATATACCGTATTGTACATAATTTCCGAGTTAAATATTTTTCCAGTACTAGAAAAAGGTAATGCGTACTTTAATTTCATTTAGTGAAAATTTTAGTCTTATTTATCATTAAGTTTATTTAAAATTTATTTTGTATATATATAATTTTGATTTCTTCTGTTTACTTACATTTTATTACCGTCATATTTATTCAATATTTATTACTAAAAATTAATTTTCCGTATACAGAGAGTTTCATAATTTCCTGTGCTATCGAACCGCAATTATTTCCCTTTAGTTTTTTTTTTTCAATTTTAATAATTTATTTTTATTAAATTTTCCGTGTATGGGGAACCATAATTAATAAACTAGTTTTTAATTGTAATAATTGTGTAAAAATAGATGCTGCTAAAATATAAAGTTAAAATAGTTTAATGTACTTTGTACACATGTTATACGTTTATTGTTTTGTTACAAGTCATTTTATTTAGAGACTTACTATTAGAAATGTTTAGAGAAATATTGCAACATCTCTCCCCACAATGCGTCGGAGTTGGAGATACTGCACTAGGTACGAAAATGAATTGGTGGGGACGCTTGATGTGTCGCAATATATCTCGAAACTATTCTAATTAATAAAAATTGTTGCTACTAGTGAGTTATAGGTACAAACTATTTTTAAATATGAAAGGGATAAACTATATAGCCTGGCAACAGCGCACCAGGCAACGCATGTCGGATCATTTACGAAATAGCTACGCGCTACGTTTCTTTGCAATGTATGAGGTAAAGGTTTGATACTTACCTAGTAAACATTTATTAGGACAAAAAAAGAAAAAAAAGACATTAAAAATATCTTGCTTTTAAAACAAAGACATTTCAAATGTTAATAAATAATATTAACGCGAAGGTATTTTAGCGACTTTCCGGTACTTTACGCCACATAGTTGTGATTTTTAGGTAAAAATAGTCACTTGGTGGTTACGTAACGTTTTACTGGGGGGGGGGGGGGTACAGAAAAACGTTACGGCGCGTAACATGAGGGGGGAGGGGGGTTAAAATCTCCAAAAATTGCGTTACGTAATACTTGAATACTCCCCTACAACAAGAGTCGTTTTCTAAAGTATATTATATAAAAACGAAATTAAAATTAGAATTACCAAAGCAAGTTACAACCGATAAAGGTATAAACCAAAAAATTTAAAATATTATTATAGAGCTTACGCAGCATATTATGCCACCAAGAAAACAAATTTTTTGAAAAAATCTACCAAGTAGAGATGTTAATGACTTAGGAATTATTTCTGCTGCTCAAATTTAGAAACTGCTATGAAGCGGAATTTTTAGGCAATAATAATAATAATAATAATAATAATAATAATAATAATAATAATAATAATAATAATAATAATAATAATAATAATAATAATAATAATAATAATAATAATAATAATAATAATAATAATAATAATAATAATAATAATAATAATAATAATAATAATAATAATAATAATAATAATAATAATAATAATAATAATAATAATAATAATAATAATAATAATAATAATAATAATAATAATAATAATAATAATAATAATAATAATAATAATAATAATAATAATAATAATAATAATAATAATAATAATAATAATAATAATAATAATAATAATAATAATAATAATAATAATAATAATAATAATAATAATAATAATAATAATAATAATAATAATAATAATAATAATAATAATAATAATAATAATAATAATAATAATAATAATAATAATAATAATAATAATAATAATAATAATAATAATAATAATAATAATAATAATAATAATAATAATAATAATAATAATAATAATAATAATAATAATAATAATAATAATAATAATAATAATAATAATAATAATAATAATAATAATAATAATAATAATAATAATAATAATAATAATAATAATAATAATAATAATAATAATAATAATAATAATAATAATAATAATAATAATAATAATAATAATAATAATAATAATAATAATAATAATAATAATAATAATAATAATAATAATAATAATAATAATAATAATAATAATAATAATAATAATAATAATAATAATAATAATAATAATAATAATAATAATAATAATAATAATAATAATAATAATAATAATAATAATAATAATAATAATAATAATAATAATAATAATAATAATAATAATAATAATAATAATAATAATAATAATAATAATAATAATAATAATAATAATAATAATAATAATAATAATAATAATAATAATAATAATAATAATAATAATAATAATAATAATAATAATAATAATAATAATAATAATAATAATAATAATAATAATAATAATAATAATAATAATAATAATAATAATAATAATAATAATAATAATAATAATAATAATAATAATAATAATAATAATAATAATAATAATAATAATAATAATAATAATAATAATAATAATAATAATAATAATAATAATAATAATAATAATAATAATAATAATAATAATAATTGTTCATGAGAAAATGTTTGTTTTTGAAATTTTAAAAATAATGAAATTACTGTTGTTTTTATAAAAAAATATAAGTTTTACTAATTGTTGTTGAATAATATTTTCATATTTTAGACAATAATTACTTGGTCCTTATGAGAATTATTTTCCAAAATTATAATTTACTAAAATTGCTTTTCATTTTTGTAAATAGTATTAGTTGTAATATTGGTTTCCATCTTGGAATCTTATTTTCACTTATTAAAAATAAACATCAAGTTTTCAGACAACCAGTTTTACTTTATTTTAATAAACCAATTTAGAAATTTTTATGCCTTTTAAATCTATTTAGGTAAGTTTTTTTATTTCATATATTCTCTTAGAGTAAATTTTAATCCAGTTGCTTGATTTTTTCAATGTTTTTGGGCTCTTAGTTTATTAAAATATCTAGCATGACGAGTTACTTCGTCTTAAGATTGCATATCAGAGCGATTGTTAAATACAATAACTTAAAATCTATCATAAATATTTAGTAAAATTATTTTCTATTTATTTATACCCTTGAAAAGAGCACAGCAAAACATTTAAGTTAGAAAAAAAAACAACACTGTGGATTCAAATCTAAGGAAGTAATCTGGAAAACAATTTTAAAATAAATAATTTGCTCTACTCAAAACCTCTAAATTTTGAGTTACTTGATTCTTGCTTTGTACGGCAGAGCTGCCTCCTTTTTGCAACAGTGGTCGTAAAAAAAATAAATGTGAAATATACCTAGTCTTATGTAGATGTAAATTTGCTTCTAGCAGTTTTCCATTAAATAAGGACAACATAATGATCTTTTCCTTGAATCTCATCATTCATACATAAAATAGAAGGGTTGGAGGGTGCTCTACTACCTTTTTGGCAATTTATTAACAAGTTTAATATGTTCAGTGTAAGAAAAGGCAAACTTACTAAGGATGGGTTGTTGTCCATGTCCTAATTTCAATTTTAGACAATATGTTTCAAAAGTCTCTTGACTTTCTCCAACCGTCTACCAGACTGGGTATTTTATAATTATTTATTAGATATCGTCGCTCAGATGACAAAACCTCGTATCTCAATTTTTGATGGTTTTGTGTTTTTGTGTTGCCTACATTAGGAATTCGAGCCTCATCGATCACAAAACCTCTAATCTCAATGCGTGTGAAATTGCAGCTGCGCCACTTAAATTCAGAAACCTCGTATCTCACATGCTCTAAATAAAACCTCGTAAGTCAATACGTGTCTGCAAAATTTATGAATATTGCACTTCTTGGGCAAGTTGTGGGTTTATAAGTGTTTATTAGAAGCTAAGCTATGGTAACTAAAAACATTCATTATTACTTTGTTTTAATAATACGTAGTTGTATTGTTTTACGTTAAACAGAAACATAACTAATATTTCAAAAAAAATTGGGGTTATGATGATCCAATTAATCTATTTCAGTTAGTCAAAACAAATTATATAAATCAAATAAAGAAAAACTAAAACAACATACCAGCTCCAATGAAGAGAACCATAAAGATTTCAATAAAAAAATAAAATTAAGATAATACAAGCTTTCAACAAGTTCATGTGACTTCTCAAGAAGAAAACTCCATTTTCCAGCAAATTACTGCTTCATCAGGCTATTCACAAAATATTCAAGTACATTTGAGTATTATTTTAAACCTAAAAAGTACCAATATTCACAAAGGGTCTCATTTAAAAAATGACACCCAAAATAGATACCTGGCTAGTATGAATGTAGAAAACAATGAGATTAATGTCATTATGAAGGAAAGTACTCAGTTGGAGAACGTCAGATGGGATCTAACTTTGAAATCCCAAGGTCTCAGTGAAACTAAAGAGGAAAATCGACAGTATAACAGCCACATTGAATTTAAAGAACCTTTTAAAGGATCAGAGTCAAGTTATCATCCAAATACTTCGTCAGATTCGGAAGATGAAGCTGACAATGTCACTAGATGCAAAAGAATTAAGGCGACACCTAAAGAAGTGTTCGAGAAGAAAAAATGAGAAAAAATGGCGTCGCAAAAAACGCAAAGCGGATCCTTCTACTTAGGAAGGAAATGAACAAAAATATTTAAGAATGCGCGGTAAAGAATACAGAGCAAAAAAGAAGGAGAAAGATGGATCTTCTATAATTACTGTAAAGAGAAACTCCCGCAAAATGAAACCAAGATGTACTTCAGCAAAGTGTCTAGCAGCAAAAGAAAAAAGAAAATATTCAATGATAAAAGATGAAAAACGAAAGAAAATTTTTTATGGGTTTTGGTCTAAGATGGAGTGGCATCAACGAAAGTTATTTGTGTGTACGCTAGTTAATAAATATCCAACAACGCAGAAAAGAATACAAGAAAAATCACGTCCTAATTTAAGTTTATTTTATCATTTGAAAATAGATAATAGTTAGGATTAGGTGAATGAAATGTTCAAAACTTGGTGAAAAATAGTTGTGACTCGGGTATCCCAAAAGTAGCTACTACTTTTCCTACCAAGATTAAACCTGTCCATGTTGAACGCAGATATAAGGTTAAATCGTTCCTTAAAAAACTGCCAAAGATGCCCTCTCATTATTGCCGTTCAACAACGAGTAAACTTTATTTGGAAACAGTTTTTTAATCATATTAGGAAGTGTATGACGTTTACAAAAAAGATGAATCACAATCTGCTTTCGGATATGATGTTTTCTTGAAGGAAATGAAAAATACAAATATTGATGTGTATCATACAAGGATAAATCAGTGTGATTTATGTTTTTCGCATAAACTGGGCAATGTAGAGCAAGGGGATTACAAATCACACATTAGTCAAAAAGATCGCACTAGAAAGGAAAAAATTAAAGAAGAAGAAGATGCCCTAAAAGGAAAAGTGTGCGTATTTACGATGGATGTATAAGCGGTCTAACTTGTCTCTATCGTCCCAGCACGCATGGTTTACTTTAAGCAGAAACTAACATACCATAACTTTACTATCTATAATTTAGCAAATAATAAAGTAGTTTGTTATGTATGGCATGAAGGAGAGGGAAAAATGGATGCCAACTCCTTTGTTTCTTGTATAATTGCTTTTTTAAATGAAGAGTTAGATGTCCAAGAAAAGGACAAACCAAATATTTTTTATAGCGATGGATGCTCTGCGCAAAATCGTAACGTGATATTGGCTAATGCACTTCAACATTTCTGCATCGAAAATGATACGGGTATTATACAGAAATATTTAGTCAAGGGTCACTCGTAAGTGGAGTGCGATAGTATGAAATCCACCATTAAAAGAAAGAATAAAAATAAATGCATCAAATTATGTGGAAATAATTAAAGAGGCCCGTAAAAATTCCAAATATCCATACAAAGTTAAATACGTTGATCATCGATATTTTAATGACTATTCCGAATTGAATTATTATTCATACATTCGTCCAGGAAAAAAAGTGGGAGATGCATGCATGAATAATCTGAGGGCTCTAATCTATTCTAAAGATTTAGCTATCCAATACAAACTAAATTTTGACGAAGAGTGGCAAAAAAAATGTGTAATGACCATTTCCTATTACAGAAGACAAATTTAATCACCTGCAGACCCTTAAGACCGTTATTCACCCGGACTATCATAGGTTTTATGACTCGTTGAAGCACTAATTTTTTGTGTTTCCATAATATGGAAACTATGTTTCATTTATTTCATATAAGAATATTAATATTTGTTTCATTTGTTGCAAGAATAAACGTTTTATTTTTCTATTGCCATGTTGTTTGTTGTGTGTGAAAAACTCGAAAAAAAAAAGCGTAAGAGAGATGATAACAAGACATGCTAACAAACCTCGTAAGTCGTGAAATAAAATACCATTTAAATTGCAATCAAACCTCATTTTCGTTAAATTTAATAACTGTCACAAATAATTCAATTCGTAAAAATACCCACATTTTAGTAAAAAATCTAACTTTAAAAGTTATATTTTCTGATATGGGAAGTTTTAAGTAATTTCCCAAAATTTGCTACTTAAGTTGGAACCATATGGAAAACATTTTTATTATTGATTTTAGGAAAAAAGTTATTCTTGATAAAAAGTCCTGCATGACCCAAAACCTAAAATACAGTCATCACATATCAAATTTTTCAAGCCGTATACGAGGTTTGTCAAAAAATATGAATTTTGCTTAAGAGTAAAGTACGTTTATTTTTGACAAAATCGAAAATTTTCGATGAGAGAAGTTAATTAGAATTAAATATTACATTCAAATATGCAATTACACCGATCTATCTGAAAAAACAGATTTTCTTATTTTTTATAAACTCTACACTCTACACATTGATTGTATATATCTGAAAACGTTATAAATTACGTTAGCTACTATAAACATGATACGCTTTCCTTTTGTTGATGTTTGTGAGGAATTTAGCAAATTTCTTAATGAAAATTTTTCGATTTTGTAAAAATTATAAATATTTCTTTGGATTGCTATTAATATTCTTCTTATTATTATTTTATAATTGAATACCGCGCTTTATCTGGATGAGATGGAATTATCAGAACCTTTTCTATAGACAGATAAATAAAAATGTTTTGTTTAAAAAAAATATCCAAAAATAAATTTGCTACGAAGAATTGAAACAATTCCAAACGTAACCTTCACATAACTTTTATTCTTCATGAATAAGTTACGACTCGTAAAACTTTCTCTCCCACAACAAAATGTAAAAATTATCGAGACTGATTCAGCTCTATAAGACCGACCGCAAGTATTTATATATAGATCACGTGCAACCTTTATTTCATGCTATCGAGTTTTCTAACTACAATCCCGAAGACCGGCCCTAAAAGACCAAAATAAAAATCAAGAGTAATCTCGTCAAAAGTTGATCTGGAGGCGAGGAACAATCTATAGAGTAAACTTCGGCGATTTATGGGGTTCTGATGAAAGTTTTTCGCATAAATTTTATCTTTCCTTCAAATCGGATTTATAGACGATTTTTATCTTCTTTTTTTTTGCATAACAGCGTAATCCAATTTTAGACACTATTTTCAGATTTATTTCGCGCTAAATCCGTTATTGTTTCATTAGGAATTTTATTGCTGTTTTGTTAACAATACAGAAATGGATCTAAAAAATTGTTTGTTAGAAGTAGAAGTAGAAATTTTGTTTCCTACCAAATATTTTGACATTATCATAATAATTATTCTTGTACTATTTCTTATATTTTCTTAGTACAGTTGGAGCATTTTTGGGATTGTGTTTTTTAAGAGTTGTTTTGATTTTCCAATGTAAATTTTATTACTGTTTTTGTGATTACATGGTATCTCATAGAATAAATGAGTTTTTTTATTTAAATTAAAAATTATATTACTGTTATATCGTAATAAATAAAATAAATCTCTTGTGTCTTAATTTTTCTTTTATTGGGTATTTTGGTATGATTATTGGTTTCCAATTAGTTTCTTTTCTTACCAATTGTGTCTTCGTTTTATGCGTCACCACAATTTCAATCTTAAATATTATCTCATATTATCAAATATTAATGACACAAACAATAGTTGGAAGAAATAATGCCCTTTACTTAGTGTTTATTGATTGGATTCAAGTTTTAATAACACATCTCCATTCCTGATTTGTAGTTAGGCAGTCCCTGTATAACTAAGCATTGAATAAATAAATATCTGTAACCATGCCGATAACTCTTCCTCTACAAGACGTAAAAGAAAATTTCCGGTTTGGCCGTAAAGTTTCGAACTCCATCGGAAACCTTCACAACCAATTATAGAAAACGACTAGATGATAGAGATGTACAGTTAATTCGAAGGTGTTGAGAGACAGAAACAAAAAAAGAAGAAGAAAAACGGCAGAGGTTTTCGGACGGTAATCTAAATTGAACAGGGTTAAATTGAGTGGCGGGACCCCGGCGAGCTTCAGGTAATGAATGTTTATCGGAGTGAATCTCAGCTCTTCGTCGTCGATAAAGTGTTAGAGAAGAAGAAGCCAAGGAAATGTTTTGTCGTTATGTTAGAAGTGGTCAGTTGCATCAATCGATATCTTTCTGTTTGTGTTTTGTCAGCGAGATTCCTTTGTTTAGTTTATAAATTGTTGTAACGACTCTTATGGATTACATTATATTGTGGGTTGCCGATTACAACCTAATGCCTATCGGTTCACTCAGGTGAAGAGGGTACATTACTTATTCGATCGTTCTAAAAAGTAGGATTTAAAGTCAAATTAAAGGAATAAATATAATAAGTTAAAAATGTGTTTCCTTTAAGCTTTCTTGTAATGAAGCGCGATTTATAGTAAAACAAAAATCGGAAATGTATTAAACATAAAAACTAATATAACATATATAAGTAACTGGCATTTTTGAAGTCAAACATATCTAATATTTAAAATTGTCTAAGCTGTGTATTAAAAAAATGATAAAAGAGTCCATTTCCCTTCGGAAAACTAGTTCTCTGGCTAATACTGCAACGGGCATAGGAATATATTTAAAGAAAATCACCAGAGATAAGAATTCAATTTCAGCACTTTAAATTTGATTTTCCTTACTGAGAAAAAACGTTATTCTTACGTTCCTAAAAGGACTCATCAACAGGAAATAGACTATTTCGCATATTATTTAATAGAGTCTACCAGATGCATTAAATTAACCCACCTACATTGATGGAAGTTAACAGATTGTCGAGAGTGATTAGCAAGTAACAATGGTTACCCGAGCTGCATTAAAAAAGCGTCCTAATAAAGATGAAATAGTCCAAGTATTACCTTATTCTTAGTAAGCAAAATCTAAGTTGTAGTATTAAAATTAAATTTCTCTCTGTAGTTTTTCTTTGAATATAATTCAATGCCTGTTGCAGTATTAGTCAAAGGAGTATTTGTTTTTCGAAGGAAAACAGTCGTCCGAATTATTTTGTGATACATGGCATAAGAAATTTATTGTTCTCCTTTATTTTATTTATTTTTGATCACATTTGAGTTTGGAATTATTTTCAATTTTTATCAATAATAGCTTGTCATTTATTTATTTATTTATTTTTATTTGTTAAATAAATTAAAATTAAGCATTCTGTTTTTCATTGTTCTGATAAGAGCTTTGCTTTTAATATCTTATACTTCTTGAATTAAATAGTTCAAAATCTTTAGCATTTTTCACTGAAATATCTTTACTACTTGGAACTTATTGGTAATTTTAAGCTGCATATGAGTTAATCCTCAAGTAGGAGATAATAACTATTAAGGTAATTTTACTTGGGGGTGACCATATGGTTTGATATTATGTCAAGTAATCATACTTGTTGCTTTACCCACAGGTGAAGAAACCTGGCATACTTTTATTAACTGAAGCATAACTGATCAGTGTTAACAGCAGTATAGGTAAATAAAGCCGTGTAAATGTATAAAAGAGGGATCAAAGTTAAAAATATGTACATAGGATAATGTTAGTTTAAAAATAATAAATTACTTGAGCGGGTTCCATTATTATTTGGTGTTACTAGAATCAAAGCCTTAAAGGTGAACCAAACCAGGATGTGGATTGAAAATGTACTTCCAGCTATAAAAAGAGCGACTATAATTAACGAAAATTGAAGAAGTGTGGACACTCTTAATCAAAAACGAGTGATAAATATATAGTTGAGCATGGAGGTTATAAAAGGCAAGAACCTGATTTAGCAAATCAAATATATATAGCGTTTGTTGATTCTGACACGGTAACAAACTACTGTAGATGGAACGATCTTTAGTTAGTCATAAAGAATTTAGGTTAAGTAAGTAGGAGCAATCTTAAAAAAATACAGACCAATTATTAGTAGTATATCAGAGATTCGTAAAAATAATATCAAGTATATAACCAGAAAACTGGATCTACGTGCAGAACAAGCTGGATTTACAAGAAACTACGGCAATAGTAAACATTTAATTCCAATGCGCGATCTGCTTGGGAAACTGCACAAGGTTTAATAAATAAAAAACATGGTGTGATGATGTATCGTTAGGTCATTATGAAGTCTCTAAGAACAAACTATGTATAAAAAAAAACATTACATTGAAAATTCGTAGCCGTACTAGTGGTAAATAGATATAAAAATTGTAAAATATGTTGCCGATAACTAAATGATGAAAATGGAAAAACTATTTTTTATATGATCAATGTTCATTTGCCTATCAAAAATGTTATTCTCCCCACTCGAGTATCTTTTAGTCCACTTGCGACTCTTATTGCCGAAAGTCCACTTTAGGGTAGAGGGTAACATCACTCAAAGCCATGGGGTGTTGATCCACAAATACATACAGCGAAGTGAGTTAATTGCTAATTGCTATTTGAGACGGTTGCCGAGCGACAGTGATTTACTTGCTTTCTCGCTCTTTCTCCAATACGCACTGTGAGCTGCAGCCCCTTTCATATGACAGAAAACCTTTTTGGACAAAAAAAAATATTTATTTTTTTTTTACTAGAAAGAAATATTAATAATATTTGATCTTTTAGATTTGATTTTATTTATTTTTCCTTTATTAGCAGAGATAAAATAAAGATCACAGTATAATAAATCAGAACTATACTGGTAATTGGTTAGCTCTGATTCGAAAAAAAAAAAAATGCATTTGTTTTATGTTCTTATAAAAAATGTCTTTTTAGCTTGAAAAATGTATTTAAGTTCAATATTTCGATAAAAAATTGCAAATGTTGCATTTTTTGTATTTGTATTAATAAATTCCTTTTACCTCTTTAGAAACGTAAGAGAAAGTTATTTCAAGTACCTGATATGAGGACGAAAGAAAAATATAAAAAATTCATAGAAAAAAATCTGAACCCACAACTTTCTTGAATCAGGATTCTGCTGTCTTTCGTTCAAATATTCTATATTATTCTTTGGCTTGTTGGTTTGCGTCACCTCATTTCGATTGACAGTAGTGTTTAGGAGTACCTTTATTTTGCTTCTTTGATGATAATGATGATTTAAATTGCATTGCAATAGTAAAATTAATTCTTTATAACAGCATTTAAAAAGAAGACTCAAAAGGACAAAACCCTTTGTTTTGTTAGATTGTTGTTAAATAAGATCTTAGTTTTTAATTTTTCAAACGTACCTAATAAAAAATTACTTATTGATTAGATTGTAATTATAGTGAAATGGCCCTAGCAAGTATTTTCTAATCACAAATATAAAACTAACAAGATTAAGAAACTGAAAAAGCATATGAATGAATCATAAGTGAGGTTTACATCGGCCATTCTCATTACACTTTTTTTTTATAAAATTAAAGTTTAATTCTGGCCAGCCCATTTGCGACTCATCCCCTTAAACAGAGTGATGATCTTTCTCGAATTTAGTCAGCCGTAAAATATAGCTTGGGGTAGATAACAAGTAAATCTGCCTCGGAGAGGAATATACAAAAATTCTTGGAAACTGGTGCAGTGGAATTAATATCGGGGACAGGGAGGTAGGACGGAACCTGAATGTTTACCGCCATAGAAATGAGATCGATGCCGCCCCATTCGGAATTAAAATCTTGATTAGTTTTGTTTTGAAAAGAAAAGAATGTCTTCTGATGAATCTGCGAGTTTCGTAGAGCCATAATTCTGTTTTTTTTTTCAAGCGCAGTATAAAGTTACTATAATTGGAAAGATGAATAAGTGACTTTTCAAATCAAATTATTTGATCAATCATAATAATTAAATGAAGAGTAATCCACAAAAAAAACTTCTAAAGTAAACAATAATTGACAATGTCGGATATGAGTCATGTCCGTAATAACTATGCACGGCTTTGAAATAAATCCAAAATGACACTTTAAAAGAAAAAGAATCGAATGCTTGACATACGTTAATTTTTTCAAGGTCTACTTTAGAAACATTTATTGTTAAAATAATACGTTATTTACAATAAGTGAGCAGAAAAAGATATTTTACTATGTTATGAATTCATAACGTTTTAACGTTTAGTGAATCTGTTAATATTTTAGATCATGCAAACAGTACTTACTTATCTAAAGCTACGGTTTGTTAGAAGAGTGCGTTACGCAAAACTCACAGTTTGCTAAGCGCTGCGCAAGTATGCTAAAATCTAACAATGTCAATAGAATAAAAATTGTTAGTCAGCACAGTTAGACACACAGCAGAGTACGTTGAAATCATTATTTGATTTGGACGCATTCTTTTAGCTGAGCATACAGTAGACGGTCAAGTAAAATGAGGTTAGGAAAATTTGTGTTATAATTAAAGTAATAAACTGTCGTCGAAATTTTCTTCTCAAGAGGAATAATTAATATGGTAAAGAATCTTTTCGCACTTTATCAAGTAAGAATCAGAAAGTTACAAAGAGAATGTATTTAAAAATAATGCTTTATTTTGCTCATTGATATTTAATAACTAAAAATTCTTCTTCGTTTATTCCGTCAATTGAAATATTTGCTAATAACGCGTTATTTAATTCATGGGAACTCATTTTCACCTGCATGTATCATTAGAAAAAGTTGAACTGATTTATATTCTAATTAAACTGACGTAAGTCGAACGCGACCGTTCTAACAAACCGTAGCTTAACGCACACGCTGTAAGCAAATGTTTTGTTCCATCATCTCATCTCGAGAAAATTTTGCCTGATGTAGTTTATCCCACAATAGACATGGGCGAGTCAAATAAAAATTAAAATGTCTGAAACGTTTTTATTATTGAAAATTGTTAAATATAATACAAAGTCCATTAAATTTCAATACAATATAAAAATGACACAATATAATCTAGATACATAAAGGCAATTTATGGTATCTTATAAAACAGTTTTTATTGAAAGTTGGAATTAAAGGATGTTCTAAATTTTAAGTAAAATAGTAAAAAGAGTATATGGTAAAGAAATATACAAGAATAACTGCATAATTTAACGTTAAAAAGTATACTTTTTTTGTTTAGAATTCTGTTTTACCACTTCTACTGTTGGATATGCCTATAACTTAAATTTTTTTATGAATTTGTCAACATAAAATGACGTTTTTGACAATACAAAATCGCGTTGTTGCACAGCAGTTTATACTTCCGAACAACTCGACCAATCAAATCAATTGTGGGATGTTATCTTCCTTCAAAGAGTATTTTAGTCTTATATTGGCACCAAAAAATAGGCAACATAATTTTTCTATTGTTTGTATGATCGACTTGATATGTTAATAGAAACCAGAATAGTTAGCAATTATTAAACTCTATAAAAATAAAATATTTAAGAATAGTAAGATTAGAAGACTCGAGTTGGTTTCATTTTTAAAAGGAAATTACTAAATAAATCATCAAATAAAATAATATTTAAGTATAATAGAAGGCAGTAAAATTAAAATGTCACTTCCTGTATTACAATTTATATCAAACCACTCTTATATCATAAGATAACAATGAATCAAAAAATATGATTTAATTGAGTAATGTAGAAAATTAAAAATACTTATAATTTAAAAGCAATATCTTAAAATAATTTGGTCTTAGTCTAATAGTCTAATAGTCTAATAGTCTAATAGTCTAATAGTCTAATAGTCTAATAGTCTAATAGTCTAATAGTCTAATAGTCTAATAGTCTAATAGTCTAATAGTCTAATAGTCTAATAGTCTAATAGTCTAATAGTCTAATAGTCTAATAGTCTAATAGTCTAATAGTCTAATAGTCTAATAGTCTAATAGTCTAATAGTCTAATAGTCTAATAGTCTAATAGTCTAATAGTCTAATAGTCTAATAGTCTAATAGTCTAATAGTCTAATAGTCTAATAGTCTAATAGTCTAATAGTCTAATAGTCTAATAGTCTAATAGTCTAATAGTCTAATAGTCTAATAGTCTAATAGTCTAATAGTCTAATAGTGTTATAGTCTAATAGTCTAATAAATAGTCTAATAGTCTAATAGTCTAATAGTCTAATAGTCTAATAGTCTAATAGTCTAATAGTCTAATAGTCTAATAGTCTAATAGTCTAACAGTCTAACAGTCTAACAGTCTAACAGTCTAACAGTCTAACAGTCTAACAGTCTAACAGTCTAACAGTCTAACAGTCTAACAGTCTAACAGTCTAACAGTCTAACAGTCTAACAGTCTAACAGTCTAACAGTCTAACAGTCTAACAGTCTAACAGTCTAACAGTCTAACAGTCTAACAGTCTAACAGTCTAACAGTCTAACAGTCTAACAGTCTAACAGTCTAACAGTCTAACAGTCTAACAGTCTAACAGTCTAACAGTCTAACAGTCTAACAGTCTAACAGTCTAACAGTCTAACAGTCTAACAGTCTAACAGTCTAACAGTCTAACAGTCTAACAGTCTAACAGTCTAACAGTCTAACAGTCTAACAGTCTAACAGTCTAACAGTCTAACAGTCTAACAGTCTAACAGTCTAACAGTCTAACAGTCTAACAGTCTAACAGTCTAACAGTCTAACAGTCTAACAGTCTAACAGTCTAACAGTCTAACAGTCTAACAGTCTAACAGTCTAACAGTCTAACAGTCTAACAGTCTAACAGTCTAACAGTCTAACAGTCTAACAGTCTAACAGTCTAACAGTCTAACAGTCTAACAGTCTAACAGTCTAACAGTCTAACAGTCTAACAGTCTAACAGTCTAACAGTCTAACAGTCTAACAGTCTAACAGTCTAACAGTCTAACAGTCTAACAGTCTAACAGTCTAACAGTCTAACAGTCTAACAGTCTAACAGTCTAACAGTCTAACAGTCTAACAGTCTAACAGTCTAACAGTCTAACAGTCTAACAGTCTAACAGTCTAACAGTCTAACAGTCTAACAGTCTAACAGTCTAACAGTCTAACAGTCTAACAGTCTAACAGTCTAACAGTCTAACAGTCTAACAGTCTAACAGTCTAACAGTCTAACAGTCTAACAGTCTAACAGTCTAACAGTCTAACAGTCTAACAGTCTAACAGTCTAACAGTCTAACAGTCTAACAGTCTAACAGTCTAACAGTCTAACAGTCTAACAGTCTAACAGTCTAACAGTCCAACAGTCCAACAGTCTAACAGTCTAACAGTCTAACAGTCTAACAGTCTAACAGTCTAACAGTCCAACAGTCCAACAGTCTAACAGTCTAACAGTCTAACAGTCTAACAGTCTAACAGTCTAACAGTCTAACAGTCTAACAGTCTAACAGTCTAACAGTCTAACAGTCTAACAGTCTAACAGTCTAACAGTCTAACAGTCTAACAGTCTAACAGTCTAACAGTCTAACAGTCTAACAGTCTAACAGTCTAACAGTCTAACAGTCTAACAGTCTAACAGTCTAATAGTCTAACAGTCTTATAGCATTAAATTTGTTTTAAATACTAAAAAATATAATTTATATGAATCGTAAATGTTTATTAATTTTTGTCAAGGCTAAAGTTTAATTAGATAATACAAGATCTTACATAGTATATGAAGTTTGCAGTATAAATATAAAAGTATTAAAAAAATTTGCAAAAAAATACTTAAGTTAACTTTACCCTCAGTTTTTTGAAGAGAGATAAAAAAGGTGAGTCCCAAATTAAAATAATATAAAAAGTTTACCAATACATATATAACTTTTACAAGATGTTTTCCCTTTTATAGCAAATAATCAATACCGGCCTAAATGGAAAAGCATGTATCATTTTGACGACACGAGTTATGAATTTGTGTATTTTCTAATATCGCCATCAATTAATAGGTGCTTACATTCACTTTTATGTCCGGCATGGCAAGCGTGATGTGAACGTTAAAAATCGGTGGTTATTTAGCGTCATGTTATGCTACCTACACCTTCCTGTGACGCAACGCTTTCAGACGACGTTTCTAGGTCAATTTTATTTTAGCTGCAACTCTGTTACAAGAAGAAAAGGAAACGCATTCTACAGCGTCCATTGTATATCGTTCAATTTATCGACTCTCAGTTGATACCACTGGAATCATTTTTGTCTAAATTTTTATTGACTCTGTATTGTAAAAAAGAAAAATATGAATCATTTAAACAAAAATTACGTGATTATATAGTGGATAGAAGAAGAGTTTTAGAATATCCATATAATTTATTCCATTTACCTGTTTCTTCTTAAAAAAAAAAGGTTAATAAATTTTGGTTTTGGACACACCACCACAACATAAGTTTACTTTGGGACATCTCATTCCAGCTCTTAGAACGCCCTTAGAGTTTCGTCTCCTCAAATCCCACAATAATTATGTTTATCCACTTAAATGAAACGTTGTTTCATCAGACAATATTAGATTTACTTTTGGTTGAAGTATAAATAAATCTAATAACGTCTCAAAAATTATTTTTTTTTATTGATGATATTCAATTTTATAAAAAGTCTGAATCTTATATGCTTTAAACATGAATACTTTTAAAATCATTGATATATTATGTAAGTGTAGGACGAATTTTCTAATAGATATTTTATTCTTGTTTCTTGCTAAAATTTCCCTTATCTGCACTCGGGAACTGCCGCGGTAAAGCTATTGCATAGCATTTTTCATTAGCTTATGCAATTATAATTATTTATTTATTTTATTTATGCAGTATTTTTTTTTCTTTGATATTAATTCAAGTTACACTTTTTGAGCGTGGTGACCGATAAGAAAACAATTTTTTTTCTTCTTTTATTGAATAAATGAGAAGTTATTATTGTTTAAAATATTTTTATTATCTTACAATACATGTAGGTTATTCAGAAATTTTTATCATTGAAACTATAGGTTTATGGTAACCGAAATAAGAAACATAAGTTTGAGATTTGATATCCTCTAAATATCTGAAAAATACCGCGTCAATGATGGTCTCATATTTTGTTGTGGATTCTTGTGAATAATTGTTCATTTTTAAATTCAATTTTTCCGAAATTGTGTCTAAAAGAGATAGAATCAGTTATAAGCAGTTAGCAGCTAGTCTACACGCATAGTCTAGTCGCACGCACACAAACACCGTGCTGAAGTCTGCCGAACTGAAACGACGTTAGACGATGCACGGCTTTTAACGCCGCACCGCTGTGCCGGTCGGAGTGGGGGGTGTTAGGTTTATTTTTCGAATTTTCGATATTACGATTTTTCGATATTACGATTTTTCGATTTTTTGATTTTTCGATTTTTCGATTTTTCGAATTTTTCGATTTTTCGATTTTTCGATTTTTCGATTTTTCGATTTTTCGATTTTTCGATTTTTCGATTTTTCGATTTTTCGATTTTTCGATTTTTCGATTTTTCGATTTTTCGATTTTTCGATTTTTCGATTTTTCGATTTTTCGATTTTTCGATTTTTTGATTTTTCGATTTTTCGATTTTTCGATTTTTCGATTTTTCGATTTTTCGATTTTTCGATTTTTCGATTTTTCGATTTTTCGATTTTTCGATTTTTCGATTTTTCGATTTTTCGATTTTTCGATTTTTCGATTTTTCGATTTTTCGATTTTTCGATTTTTCGATTTTTCGATTTTTCGATTTTTCGATTTTTCGATTTTTCGATTTTTCGATTTTTCGATTTTTCGATTTTTCGATTTTTCGATTTTTCGATTTTTCGATTTTTCGATTTTTCGATTTTTTGATTTTTCGATTTTTCGATTTTTCGATTTTTCGATTTTTCGATTTGTCGATTTGTCGATTTTGCGATTTTTCGATTTTTCGATTTTTCGATTATTTTTCGATTATTTTTCGATTTTTCGATTTTTCGATTTTTCGATTTTTCGATTTTTCGATTTTTCGATTTTTTGATTTTTCGATTTTTCGATTTTTCGAGTTTTCGATTTTTTGATTTTTCGATTTTTCGATTTTTCGATTTTTCGATTTTTCGATTTTTCGATTTTTCGATTTTTCGATTTTTCGATTTTTCGAATTTTCGATTTTTCGAATTTTTGATTTTTCGATTTTTCGATTTTTCGATTTTTCGATTTTTCGATTTTTCAATTTTTCGATTTTTCGATTTTTCGATTTTTCGATTTTTCGATTTTTCGATTTTTCGATTTTTCGATTTTTCGATTTTTCGATTTTTCGATTTTTCGATTTTTCGATTTTTCGATTTTTCGATTTTTCGATTTTTCGATTTTTCGATTTTTCGATTTTTCGATTTTTCGATTTTTCGATTTTTCGATTTTTCGATTTTTCGATTTTTCGATTTTTCGATTTTTCGATTTTTTGATTTTTCGATTTTTCGATTTTTCGATTTTTCGATTTTTCGATTTTTCGATTTTTCGATTTTTCGATTTTTTGATTTTTTGATTTTTCGATTTTTCTATTTTTTGATTTTTTGATTTTTTGAGGGTGTTAGGTTTATTTTCTTTACGGAATTTCTTGATTCAATCGCCGCGCTCAAAGCCCGCGATAAAATCTATGCAATAGCTTAATAATGAAATATCTTCTTTTTGTACGCCTAATTGATTTACGTTAAAGAAAAAGATAAACGTATTGAAGATGCTTAAGATATTCTTTTTAATAATGATTTATGGATAAAAGTTTGCAAATAAATGTTGCAATGAAAGCCGCTTATCCTTTTCTTGTTTTATCCTGTACCTCTACTTAAGATTAGATTATGCCCGGTTTCCAGTAGAATAATTCAAATTAATATAACGATACTAGTACATGTAGCTTTTTTCCCTGGTGCAAAATGAGGGTAATTAATTAAATCAAGACTATCGAGAGTTACGATGATACCAAAGCATAATTAGGTTTGCTAGAATAAATGCAAATGTTTATGCACCCAAGGCTTGACTAAAAATACAATACTTCACGCAAGACTTGTAGCAAATTGGCGTGCAGGTAGGTGAACCCAAAAGTGAGATACGGATTAGTCTTACTACACGCCACACGAATCTGTAAAAAGAGCACTTGCATACAGAGGAGTAGATAACATCACATCCAGATAGATGGCTCAGCTGTTATCTACGAGAACTGCAGAGACACAGATAGGGCAGGACATCATCTCCATCTGCACAACCAGAGGATGTCCACAAGGAGGAGTTCTATCTCCACTAATGTGGAGCCTAATCGTAGAGGAACTTCTATGCAGATTGACTGAACTCGGCATACACTGTCAAGGTTATGCCGACGACATAGTCATATTTGCTAGTGGCAAGTTTAGTAATATCCTGTGTGATATAGTCCAACGAGGACTAGAAAATACCAAAAGATGGTTCCGTGAAGTGGGACTATAAGTGGGAGTATAAACCCTACAAAAACAACACGATAGCCTTTTCAAGGGAAAGAAAACTTAATCTCAAAACCGTAAAATTAGACGGGATAGATATAGAATGGAAAAATGAAGTCAAATATCTAGGCCTAACCCTGGACAACAAAGTTCTCTGGAACACACATGAGAAGGAAGTAGTAAATAAGGCCACAAAAGCTCTAATGGTATACAGAAACATTGCAGGTAAACGATGGGGATGTAATCCAAACATACTGCGATGGATGTATACTGCAATATTGAGACCAATCATCACTTACGGGGCTATAGCCTGGAGTAACAGAACTAGTTTAGCTACTACGAGAGCTAATATCTCAAAAGTACTGTGCAATGAGAACCTGTCCTACGGTCGCAATGGAGGTGATCTTAAACCTCACCCCTCTACATTTGATGATAGAGAATGTGGCAAAAAGGACACGATATAGAATGATCAGGAACGGAGTAATTAGACGAAATTCTACTTACTTCAGGACCAAAGATACCTGGGGCACACCCCAGGATGAAATGCAAAAGAAGTACAGTTTTGTAAAAAACTTCAAAACCACAGAGCTGGGCTGCAAGAAAGAATGAAGCCAAGAATCCATCACGCTTGCAACCGAAAGACGTGCTATTCAGTGGTATACGGATGGTTCCAAAACCATAGAATGAACTGGAATAGGAGTGTATGGGCAGAGAACCAAGCACTCCGAAAGCTTGGGAAAATACCCAAGCATCTTCTAGGCAGAAATTCACGCCATCGAGAAGTGTATCCAGTTTAACATCATAGACAAGAGATTATCAAAATGTCCGATAGTCAAGCAGCAATCAAATCGCTAAGCTCTTACGTAATCAGCTCAAAAATGGTCTGGAGAGATGCCTAGAACAATTGAATGAGCTAGGCGAGAAAAATAGAGTTACTTTCACTTGGGTCTCGGGACATAACGGGGTACAGGGTAACGAGATTGCAGATAGTCTTGCAAGAAAAGGGGCTCAAACACCCTTTGTAGGACCTGATCCGTTCTGCGGTATCAGCAGTAACATAGTATTAGGAGAGATTTAAAAGGAATTGGGCAGTAGAAGAACTGATAATTGGAACAATCTCTTGGGGCTGAGACAGGCCAAGATACTTCTGGGTGAATATAATCAGAAAAGATCGAAATCCTGCATCTGCCTGAGCAAGAACAGGCTACGTATTGTAACAGGGATCCTTACCGGGCATTGCCGACTAAAAGGACACCTGAGTAAACTGAGAGTAGTAGAGGATAGTGAGTGCAGATTCTGTGAGGAGGAGGACGAAACCTCCATTCACATCCTAACTGAATGTGTAGCACTCCAGAATTTAAGGGCACTATATCTAGGAGGATATCAAATAGAAGAGGGAGATTTACCTAACTTAAAGCCACTTCAAATCCTACACTTCCTCGAGAAAATAGGATTGGAAGGGTCGCTATAGGCATTGAGATATTTGCTTAGTACAGTGACGACAGAAGGGGGCACAATAGATCTTTTAGGTCGCAGTGTATTAACATCCCATTCTCAACATAACATAACATAAGTATGTAAAGCGAAAGTCCAATGATAGTTGAAGTCAGATGAAGTAAAAAGTAGATAGTCACTTAAAGTTGAAAATAAAAGGGTTAAGTAAACGATGAAGGTGAAATTTAACAGTAAAGCACGAAGTTAATGGTGAAGTAGAAGACCTGAATTTTGAAAAGGTTATGAGAGGCAATGGTCATCAACCAGTTAGTATATTTTAACGCTTGTAAGCGCTTTTCTTAAGCTCTATAAAAATTTTTTCATACAGTCTTATTGCTAGGTAAATTTTGAAATCAGTTTCGTAAAAGCACTTCACAAGGCTTCTTTAAGAGCTCCAGGAGCAGCCATTTTCCAAAAACTCGCAGATGTAATATAATTTATGGCAATTATTTTAATTCCGTCGGTATTTTCTGCAAATGTAAAATTAATTGCAAACAAAAGACGTGAGTGCGTAGACGCGCAATATGAATTGTTAACGTTTACTAGCAAGCAAGGAAAATTGCGAAGTGTAAAATGAATCTAAAGCTATATAAAAGTTTGATTCGCATATAGATATTTCATCAAGTGAAATACGTTAAAATCAAACAAACTTTATTTACCTATAATATACAATAAATATCCTTTCTGTATTTTACTTTTCGAGTTTCGACTCTTCTTGTAAATTCACTCACAATCAGAGAAAACTGAATTCCGTTGGGGTTTTCCACCGAAGACAAACTACTTAAATTGATTATATCTAGGTATACCACGAGGGGTTTAGATTAAAAGAATTGATTTAGGTATTTGCTTAGCTTCATCTAGTATTTGTTTTTTCCGAAGAAATCGGGATTTAAAAAAAACAGAACGAACGATTTCTTAATGGATATTAAAAGACATTTTTAAAGTTTGTAGTTTAATACACTTATCTTTTCATCTTTTCATCTTTTCTGCGAGTTTATTTAGTGTCTTTTAATAATATTGTTTTTCTATATACAGGGTGTACCAAAATTTAACTGCCAATTTATTTTAGAAAAAATATTGAAGCTGTAAAAATACGTACTATTATTATTTATTTATTTTAAATACACTCTATTTATCATATTAACTAGGGATGTGCACGAGCTTGTAAAGTTCGAGCGCTCGCGATCAAGCTCGAAAAATTGCAGCTCGAGCACGCTACAACGCAGCTCCGAACAATACGAGCGCATCGCGTACCGGTACGGCTCGAGCGTCTCGAGTCTCTTATGATCCGAGAGTTCCGTACTATGAATAAATCATTCATCAAAAGGTTGTAGTGAATGGCTAAGAAAGCCCCTCACTTATATTTTTAATTTAATTCTCAACACAAAAGTATTTCCATTGCAATGGAAAATTGCTGTCACTACACCGATTTATAAGTCTGGTGGAAAATCAAATGTAGAAAATTATTGGCCTATTTCGATAATGTGTGCCCCATCTAAACTATTTGAACAGATAATATATACCAAATTATATAAATACGTAGAAAAATACATAGTATCTCAGCAACACGGTTTTATGTCAAATAAATCCATAAATACTAATTTGTTCATTTTTGGAAATCAAACACTCGAAACTTTGGGAGCTAAATCTCAAATGGATACAATTTTTACAGATTTTCAAAAAGCATTTGATCGTGTAAATCATGATGTACAGTTCATCAAATTTCTAGAGGCTTTCGACGGCTAGACAGAGAAAGCACTACTGACAGGCATCCCGACGGATTTACGCAATGAAAGTACACTCTGCGCATCAAGTATTTCACTATTTCATTCAGACGTAAATGTCAGATGTAAATTTCGCTAAAACATTTCTTTTATTTTCGTTTGTGTTTTTTGCTCACTACAGTTTAATAGAACCTAAGTATGGAGTTTAATAGCAAATTAAGAGGCCGCGTGATTAACAGTCAATCTCGCGAAATAATAGCCAATATTATAGAGTTTATGAGAAGAGAAGGAAACTTTAATTCACCTTCAATACCATTTAAAAATGTAAATGATCGTGTTGCTGCAGCCACAGGAGTATCTAAAAACACTGTCGTCCGCATTTCTGGAGAGAAAAAAAGAATCGATAACCGTGAGATATCGGAATTTTCATCACCAAGAAAAACCATTAAAAAACCAAAAACAGTTAATGATATAGATGAAGCTGCACAAGAATCAATTTTATTTTTTTATTATTAGATAGCTATTTTTGTTTCTGAGTTGTGTTCATTTACAGGCTCAATTTTTTTCTGTTTCTCCTTTTTGATTTTATATGGGGTTTCAAGTTGTTTTTGACTTATTTCGACGTAAATCACAACAACACACTTTTTTAATAAAGCAAACAAGTGTTAAGAGGTATATGTACGTGTAAACTACAATTACAAAAAATTGATATGAAACCCATGAAACCTCCAACAAAAATGTAAAGCTAGCTTCCGTACTAGAACATGGTGTCATTCGTCGAGATAATTTATCGTTTTGTTTAATAGATCAAGAAATGTAAATATTCCCCTGTTATTTTTTATAAAATTATAAGAGAAATAAATTTTTTTCTAAATAGTATAGTTTATTATTTTGTAGAAAAACAAAATTTCGAAAATTTTAGTAATGTTTCAGAAACAACCGTTATTAATAATAGGTACCATTTTCCTTAATAAGGTAGAAATAAAATATAAACTATTTCCACGATTTTCAAAGGCCTACAAAAAAATTATAGGTATTTTCCGCTATCCTATAAAATTTATATTTTCTGACTCAATTTCAAAAGGTTGAAGGAATTCCAAAACACCTTTTATGGCATAATAATTATTTTCAATTCTACATACTATCTTTAGCTGCTTTTAAAAACGTTCTAAGAAAGTCCAATCAGACCAATTTAGTCCCTAAACTATTCCACACTTTTAAAATTTAATTACCTAAAAATATTAAAAACTATTTAAAATAACTTGTTTAGCAGACTGTACAATAGCTATCTTAGTCACACGTAGCGCGTTCTCTGTCTGGGCGTCGAACACCTCTAGAAATTTGATGAACTGTACTTCTAAAAAAACTAGTAAAATTTGGGTTGTCTGAACACTTTATAGAATTAATAGAATGCTATTTAGAAAACAGAAAGTTTGTAGTTAGACATAATGGAAATGTTTCTTGAAAATATCATGCAAATTCCGGAGTACCGCAGGGCTCTAATCTTGGACCTCTACTATTTAATATATTCATCAAAGATCTTTCTTCTGTTCTTAAGCACGCTGAGTGTCTTCTATTTGCAGATGACCTTAAAATTTACAGTAGAATAAACTCAGTTCGAGATTGTGTTATGCTACAAAAAGATATACATAGGGTTTATGAATGGAGTGTGATTAACAAACTAAATTTTACCATCAGTAAATATAAAGTGATGAGTATAACTCGTTCCAGGGAAGCAATTTTATTCGAATATGAGATGGGAGGGGATACCTTGGTAAGATGCATAGAAACTAAAGACCTTGGTGTAACCTACAACAACGTCTTTTCATTTGCTACACACGTAAAAAATATAGTTTCCGCAGCAAATAAGATATTGGGATTCGTAATAAGATAAACAGCAAATTTTACAAACATTAACACCATAAAGCTGCTATATTTTACTCTAGTAAGACCTAAATTGGACTTCGGATCAACTCTTTGGTTTTCTGAGTACACAAGTTGCTTAAAAACAGTAGAGAAAATTCAAAATAAATTTCTTCGATATTTATATTATAAAAAATATCGTATTTGGCCTGACTACAATACAGTTAGATCAAGTCATCTTAGAAATATATTTAAAATATTATAATTGGAACAAAGAAGAACTTTATCTGCTGTTATGTACAAAGTTGTCAACGGTAACATTAATAGTCCAGAAATCCCCTCACTAGTTTCATTCAATGTTCCCGGAAATTAATCAATAACTACAACTTGTTGGTGGATATAGATTGGTGTTTACCTCAAAATATATTTTTTCTACACCCGTATTATAATAATGCACTTATATGCCCAAAATCCGTTTCATAATGATACCCATTATGATACAGATTTTTCATTACGATACAGATTTTTAATCAATAGAAACCTACAATTTTTCAATCAAGCATGCTGTTTGACGTTTGTCCTAGGTTCCTATGTAATTATTTTAGTTGTCAAAACGTATTAAATTTTCGTAGGTAGCTAAACTTCGATAATTATAATATTAAAATGTCTGATATTAGCGATATAGAAGACTCCTCCACACATATCGGAGAAAGCAGAAAATACAGTACAAAATATTTTACTGCAAAAATCTAGGGAAATACCAATACCTGAAGTAATACCATTAATTACAATTTTGTAGAATTTTTTATAGAAATACGAGTAATTACTGTTATTGTGTTCAATACCAATATAAATATAATATTTATAGGTCTTGATTATTTATCGGGTGTAGAAAAAATAGCGTATGCAACTCTCATGTAATGGTTATTACATGATCGTTGCATAATATACTATTACAATCGTATATTGAGTCACATTTAAAATATTTCCATATAATTGTATTAAGCCACATTTCAAAAATTTCTATAAAAAACTTAAACAACTCTGGTGAATTAGTTTAAACCTCTACAATTCTTAGATAAAATAAAATAAATGTTGAATAGGATAATACGTATATATTTGTATTAACCATGTAATAAGGCCTTTATCTGTTTGGTTAAAAATAAATAAATAAATAAATAAAAAAATTAAATTTAGTGGTGAATAGTATATTACATTACGAGTGTGGAAAGTGACATTTTTCACACGAGTGTGGAAAATCACTTTTCACACAAGTGATGTACAATATTTTTCCTACGACCACAAAATAATTTCATCAAAAAATGTAAAACCAGATTATTATAATAATTAAAATGTATTTAAAAAAATAATCAACAATAATCGTATTTATTAAATTTTCATAATTTCTAAACAAATAAAAAAAAATAAAAAAAAAATAAAAAAAAAAATTCTGGCACAGCCAGGATTCGATCGCGGTCGTTGGACGGTCTCAAATTGCAAAGTTGATGCTCTAACCAACTGAGCTAACAGGCCTTACGGTAATTGATTGATCTAATGGCTTATGTGTTTAACCAGAATAAAAAGCAAATATATCTTATTTATTTTAAAATTATTTTAAAAATAATTGTTAAAGATAAATATCTAGGATCTAATTTACAATAATTTAACAATCATATCGATTTTAGTATTAATATGGACATTACATAGATCAAAATAGAAATTATGTGTTTGACATTTTCTGACAGCTACTGCGGAAAGTAGCATATTCTCACTTGGGTGGAAAGTAAATTCTTATTCATACGCGTGTGATATAGGGCACTTTCCATAGGTCTATATAGTGTGATAGGTGTCACTTTCCTAAGTGGTCGTAGGAAAAAGTGATTAATGTGTTTCGGTCCCCGTAATATAAGTGTGATAAGAATAAGTTTTTGACTTCATTTACGTTTACAGTAAGTATATAGGATTCTTTTCATTCGAATAAATGCAAATTATTTGATATTTCGAATAAGTAACCAGTCATAAACTCGGTCCATCTAAGCAATGAAGTGCTCGAAAACATTATCACACCTTGTACACGTGATCTCTCTGACGAGGCTGCTTTTACAGAGTCACACTAAGGGACGATCGAGGTTTTATTAATTTTATTAAATAATATGCAACTAGGTATGGAAAAATTACTCGATGATAAGTTCATTACCGAGAGTTCGAATGATTCGGAGTACGGAACACTCGGATCGTTCGAGGCTCGAGCCGTGCCGATACGCGAGGCGCTCGAGCCGAATATTATACAGGAGCCGCTCGGACATCGGACTGGTCGTACTGTTCGGAGCTCCGCTCGAGCGTGCTCGAGCAATACAAGCAAGAACCGAGCCTGCTCGATCAAGCTCGTGCACATTCCTAATATTAACCTTTATAGTTAGGTAATTCAATAATTTTACCAATATTTATTTTGTGCTTTTCCGATTAAAAAGAAAGGTAAATGAGTATCATAATAATATTAGATACAAAAAAATATTAGAAAACAATAATATCTTGTATTAGTTAATTTTTTAAATACAGCAAATAATAACTATAATCAAAATGTTACCAAAGAAATAGCGAAGAAGATTAATTAATTGCCCAACTGTAGGAGTTATATGAAATAATAGTATATTATTTAACGAGCGGTAATTCAGGTCATAACTCACGCAGATGAAGTTTGCAGCACGAGCCGCAAGTTAAATACTATACTTTATCTACGACTATAATAATAAATACTAAGATACAAGTATCGAGAAAGAATCATATTATTGACTAGATGATAAAAACGTTTGAATCTTTGTAAAAGCTATTACCTTTGTCGCTAGATATTTCTCATGAGGAGCTTCATTTATGAAATTATTAAATTGTTCTGGCATAAATGTTTTTGCCTTTTTAGATATATGTTTCTCTGATTGATGTTTAAGAAACGCACCTAATTTTGAATAATTCTCTATATTAATGCCATTATTTATGTTGAGTGTGCTTCTTACAAAGAGTAGAAAGTCCATGCTTTATATTTATTGCTAAGTTCATTAAAATATGCCAAAAGTACATTTTCTGTAAACGAGTTACACCAATCTTGAAAATTTTAGTATACACCTTTATACTTGTTTTTTGATTTTTCTGGTAGTAAATTCTGTATTGCATTATTAACTCTCTTATTTTTGAAAATATACATAATAACTTATTTTCACTATCTAAATTCATCTTTTTTTTAGCACTTTTATTAGAAATTGATTTGAAAACGTCAAAATTATCTTGTTAAAATTTCAAATGACATTACTCCCCTCAATGTAATAATTGAGTGTTCCGCCTACTGAGAGGCATTGACAATTTAATAATTTTAAAATCTTTTAATTATTATTCATTCCTTTCCAGTTGTTAAAAAATCTTTCTAACATTTTACGCTAATAGAACATTTATCGACATTAAAATTTTCAAGAGTTTACTGCGCACACTATTTATGTACCGTATTATCGTAGGAGCCCAGCGTGAGTTATAATAACTCACTATTATAACTCACGCTATTTGTTTATTGATACTATTAATTGCTCAAAAGCACTTGAATAATTAATATATAAATTAACAGGAGTAGATAAAATGTATTTAAACAACAATAGTGGGTTCCCACCATTGTATAATATACAGGGTGTCTCATTAGTGCGTAATTGTTCAATATTTCAATTTGTGTAATAGATACATAAACAAGTTTTAAATAAGTTAGGTATATGGATTTAAAAAATTCATATTTTAAAAATATGTTTGGACTTACAGGGTCTTGCGTTTTTGCTAGGAAATAAAAATGTATATTTTTAAACTAATAAGAGAAAAACCTTAAAAATAGTGATACAAATATAGTTTTTTGTTGGGTTAAAGCTCATGTGGGAATAGTTGGTAATGAAATGGCAGATCTCGCTGCAAAAGATTCCACAAACTTAGAGTATTGCGAGGAACTTTACACGGTTCCCGATATTATCAATTGCTTTAAAAAAGAAATAAGAATCAATTGGGAAAAGATCTGGATTGATTTCAAACATAACAATAATTCAAACAATCATTACACACAAATTCAGCCTAATACATCTAATACTGTTTCCCACATTTCTGAATTTCAAGTATCCAGACAGTATTCTATTTACATTACTAGGATGAGGTTGAACCATGGTGGGTTTCCTTCCCACCTATTTAAGATCGGTGTCCTAAGGACACCCTTCTGTTCTTGTGATAATAATTCAGTAGGAGATCTTAATCATTTGATATTTGCATGTAACAACCACAATAAATATAGAAAAAAATTTTTAACGAAGTTATTAGATATAGGGATTTCTTTTCCAACCAATATTACGTTGCTATTGATCTCAAACAATAAAAAGTATTTAATACATTGATAACATTTATTAAAGAATCTAAAATTAACATATAAACCAATAACAATTAACAATCAGTGGTAACAATTGTAATAAAAATAATAATGTCTGTGGCAAATGGGTTAATCCCGATGCCAGTCAACCATTGCACACACATGTATATTTTTTAAGTAGTTTATCCTGTATTTATTTCAGTTTTAAAACGGTTTGGTAATATTGTATTTAATCCTAGAACGTTTTTATAAATTATTACAGGGTTACTTTTTTTATGAAATTAGAGAATGATGCAGACCCCAAATTAAATTTATTTTACATTAGGTAGGTTTACAATGATTTTAAAATACAGACTTAAAAAATACTAAGTTAACGAATATTAGTGATATAAATGGTTTGTTTTATATAGAGTGTTTTGAATCATGTCTTAAATATGGCTAATTTTTAGTTCAAATTACTCAATTTTTTAAATGCAACACTCTATATATTATTTTAGTGTAACATCCCTTATAAACTTGCGTATTTAATGATATTAACAGATTAGCCAAAAACACATATACAGGGTGTCCCATAAGTGCATAATTGATTGATAGCTGTTTTATTATTGGAAATAAGAAAAAGAAACTGTAGTTTAAAAACAAAATAGAAAGATTGGAATTAAGTAAACACACAGAGACAAAAAAAATTGTTCCATACATTAAATATCAGGTTCGAAAGAAATTATTGTCTGTGCTTCGTTTTCAGGTTTTCCTCTTTTAAGTTTAGTTCATGATCACGAAGACGACAGGCAGTACTCAACAAAAACTGTCACAAAAATTTCGATAATTATATTTAAGTATTCCTATGTATTCTTGCATGACTATATTTATGAATTATTCTCAGACGATTGAGCACTCTGCCTACAGCGTCGTGCTTAAATTTCGTCTTCGTGCGATATGGCCATCATATCCACTCTTGTTGCACAAACTACTATTGTTTTTGATGTATCATGATAAGGGTTGCCATATGTGGCTAAGGTCTTGTCGGGACGTTCTAAGAATTTTAGGGTGCGGTGTATAAAAATACTCAATTTTGTGATAAAAATTATAAATATTTTAGAAAAAATACATAATAAACATATTTTCAATTTGTTGCAGAAGAATTTACGTAGCCATACTTTTCAGAAGATTTTGCTTTTTTCAACAATTCTTTATGCCCTTTAGCATATTTGTGCAAGTCATGTCATAATTAACTTGACACTGTAAAATCGACTCCACAGTCTCTGAGAACAGGCGATTTCGTCCATCAGTCTACTAGGCCGATAATAACGAAAAAACTTTTTCCACTCACAAAATTTCAACAGTTGACATTTTCTTTCGGAATTTTCAGTTTCTTTAATTTGATGTGTCCAACACAGACTTTACCAACCTATTGTAGCACCTCTGTAAATATTTAGAGGTTAACTTAATATATACATTCTACACATACATCTTACTCTAAATATTTTTCTATATTCACTTATTGCCAACGAAAATGCTGAAAAATATAAATTTTATATTTTTCCTCCAATTTTTCCATTACGGTCCATTTTGAAGAAATCATGTAAAAAACAAAAATTATAGAGATTGATATCCTAAACATCTTTTAGTTTAACAATTTTCCTAAAAATCTGAATTTTTTACATTTTAAAAAAATTCTCGAATACGGACCATTTTAGTAAAATTTTGTATATAACAAAAATTATAGAAAATAATATTAGAAGTAACTTTTAATAAAAGAATTTTCTTCTCCAAACGTAAATAATAGATATATTTCATAAAATATAAAAATGACCTCCTATAAAGTACCCCCCAGATGTTCCAACTCTACCCAAAATCTAATCAGTTCACCTAAAGCATAAATTTAAAATTTAAGGTTTTTTCTTTGTTTTTTGAGTTTTCTACAAAATTCAAAATTTACACTTTTTCACAAATATCTCGAATACGGTCTATGTTAGAAAAATTATAAAAAGGACAAGAATTATAGATAATTATATCACAAACAAGTTTTATTTAAACAATTTTTTTAAAAATGTGAAATTTTACATTCTGTCAAATTTCTCGAATACAGACCATTTTAGGAAATTTTTTTATGATACAAAATTATAGAGAATAATATAAGAAGTAACTTTTATAATAACAATTTTCTTCTCCAAACAAAAATAACTCTGCCCAAAATCTTATCTGTTCACCTGAGGCCAGAAAAAAGTTTAAATATAAAATTTAATGTGTTTTTCCTTATTCTTTTTTGAGTTTTCTTTAAAATTCGAAATTTACACATTTTTTAAAATATCTCGAATACGGTTCATTTTAAAAAATTATGTATGAGACAAAAATTATAGAGAATTATATCACAAACAACTGTTATTTAAACAATTTTCATAAAAATTTGATTTTTTTTACATTTTGTCAAATTTCTCGAATACGGACCATTTAAGGAAAATTTTGTATGAAACTAAAATTATAGCGAATAATATAAGAAGTAACTTTTATTAAAATAATTTTCTTCTCTAAACTTAAATAACATACAGGGTGTATCAACGATGCGTGGGTGAACGATAGCTGCTTCCCTATATGAGATAGGAAAAAATGCTTCAAATAAAAGTTGTAGAGGGCATTGAAAGCTACGTTTCAAAAATAACTACCAATATACAGGGTATCCGATAAATGTATGAGTTATCGAAGTAATGTTTTTTTAAAGGAAACACCCTATATATTTTTACTCGATTAAATTTCTTTAGAAGAGTGTTTCTCAAAAATATAGGGTTGTATGGGTTTATACTGGGTGGTTAGGAATTTATGGTGGGATTTAGGTAACAAAATGGGTTTATTCAACATCAAATATATCTAAATCAATAATTTGGAATAAATTTTTTTTTCTGCCGAATATTCTCGAAAATAGTGTATTTTCATTTCCTATTCATAATTTTACCGAATGGCGCTTTTCCCATACAGGGGCAAGCAAAACTCGGGACCACCTTTTTCTCAGTTTTTTCAAATGGAACACCCTGTAAATGAGGCCATACCAGGATAGCCCATACCATGAGCTTTCAGAAAATGTAGGGTTTGCCTACTTGATTTTTATCGGAAATGTATCTAATTCTTAAGGAAAGTATAAAAAAGTTATAAAAGCAATAACTATTTATTTATTTCATTCGAAAAAGCATAAATTCACATCAAATGTTCGAATAATCTCCCATTTTGAGATATGCACAAATTAAGTCTATCTAAATTTGCTCTTCTAACTTCAATTAAAGTTGATTTTGTAATAGAGTGAAAAACTTCTCTAATTCTATTCTTCATGTCTTCTGGTGTCGTTGGTTTTTCGCGGTAGACCTCTCCTTTAACATATCCCCAGAGATAGAAATCTAGAGGCGTGAGGTCTGGAGACCTTGCTGGCCACTGAATGGGTCCGTTTCTTCCTATCCAATTATTACTGCGCCATCTGTTTAAAAACCATCTTACCTGATTTTGATTGTGGGGAGGCGCGCCATCATGTTGGTAATATAACCTAAGTCTGGTGTCAATAGGTACATCCTCCAATAAAATTGGTAAATGATCTCGGAGAAAATCTCTGTAAATTTCCCCATTCAGTGGACCATCAAAGAAATGTGGTCCCATGACCTGATCCCCAATTATGCCCCCCCAAACATTTATCAACCATCTATTTTGGTAATCAATTTCTCTGACCCAATGTGGATTCTCTATTGAGTAGTAATGGCAATTGTGTCTATTTACTATTCCATTACTTTTAAATGTTGACTCGTCACTAAACAAAATGTATTTTAGAAAATTTGGTTCCTCGCGAATGAAATTCAATATATTTTCGCAATAGCGAACTCTGGTGTCATAATCCCTTTCATAAAGTTCTTGATGTAATTCAATTCGGTATGGATGAAGTTTATTTTTTATCAATATTCTGTTCACGGAAGTGTGACTTTTATCCAGCTCTCTTGCAATTTCCCTCGTACTAACATGAGGATTCTCTACTGTTGAAAGGATCGCCGCTAATTCATTTTCTTCATTTGTTGCAATTTTGTTTACTACTTGCCTTTTCTCGTGCTTGACACTGCCTGTTTCGTCAAATCTTTCTTTAACCCTCCGAAAAGTCTCTGGTCGTATAGACCTTGAATCAGGGTATCGAACTGCATACATTCTACTAGCTAATAAACAATTTCTATCACACTCACCCAAAATATAGATCATATTTATCATTTCTTCGGTGGATAATTTCATTTTGAAGCGAAAAATTATTAAATTTCAACTATAAATTATTCTCCTAATAATTAAATGTCAAATTCCTATAACGTTCAAATGTTTCAAGGGTGATTTGATTTTTCGCTGTATTACAAGATCAACTTTAATGAAAGTTCGAAGAGCAATTGTAGATATGATTAATTCGGGCATAGCTTAAAATTTGAGATTGTTTAAACATTTGCTGTGAATATACGCTTTTTTAAATAATTGTTCGTTTATAATAAATAAATAGTTATTGCTTTTATAACTTTTTTATACTTTCCTTAAGAATTAGATACATTTCCGATAAAAATCAAGTAGGCAAACCCTACATTTTCTAAAAGCTCATGTTATGGGCTATCCTGGTATGGCCTCATTTACAGGGCGTTCCATTTGAAAAAAACTGAGAAAAAAGTGGTCCCGAGTTTTGGTTGCCCCTGTATGGGAAAAGCGCCATTCGGTAAAATTATGAATAGGAAATGAAAATACATTATTTCCGAGAATATTCGGCAGAAAAAAAAAATTATTCCAAATTATTGATTTAGAGATATTTGATGTTGAATAAACCCATTTTGTTACCTAAATCCCACCATAAATTCCTAACCACCCAGTATAAACCCATACAACCCTATATTTTTGAGAAACACTCTTCCAAAGAAATTTAATCGAGTAAAAATATATAGGGTGTTTCCTTTAAAAAAACATTACTTCGATAACTCATACATTTATCGGACACCCTGTATATTGGTAGTTATTTTTGGAACGTAGCTTTTAATGCCCTCTACAACTTTTATTTGAAGCATTTTTTCCTATCTCATATAGGGAAGCAGCTATCGTTCACCCACGCATCGTTGATACACCCTGTATATTTTATAAAATATAAAAATAACCTCTTATAAAGTACCTCCTTAGATGTTTCGACTCTGCCCAAAATCTAATCAGTTCACCGCAGAAATAGTCAAAACGGATTCAGGGGACCCCAAAACGTAAAAATCCGTCAAAAACTCGAGGTCGAAAAAAAAATCATGATTCCTATCATTTCCTTATCTGTATACAGATAGGAAAGTAAAAAAGTAAATGAATTGATCGAATTTTATTCTTCCGTAGCAAGTTTAGCTTTTAAAAAACTCTTAAGATACATATATTGCCTAAAGAGATTGTCACTCAAAGTCTCCACACCATTAAGGCATAAAATTGTATTTTCAATTTTTTCCCACCATGTGATTTCAGATCCAATCATATACGCAGAAGCTGTGTTAAAAATGATAGTGTCTCTTCTTCAAATTTTGAAATCAAAATTCTTGTTTCGGGTGTAGGATTATCATTTCTAAGTTTGTTCATTTGCATTTTGGTGTGCAATCCAATAAACTTGGCAGATTTCCTTTTAATTAGGGTGTTTCGTGTTTCGTATATTTTTATGATTTCAGTTATTGACACTTTATTCTTTTTTAACACTTTTTATGTTTTTTTCAAACGAATTCAAGTTGGATTTCAGAAACAAGAAACACATTTCACTAATCCGACTTTTAAAGAAATCTGAAATAGTTTTAGGTGGCCTTTCTTCTGAGTCAAAAAAATGTTGTGTCCAAAGTTTTAAGATTCTTTCAACCGCGGGCATTAATGAAAGCAATCTTGTTCTTGAGTTTGACAGACTGTTTTGGTGATTAATATCAGCAAACGAGCAGAACTCCTTCAGCTTCTCCCTCCTAACAGTGTATCGATATCCTTATCTTTGGATTCCAGCAGCGCTTGACATAGTATTGTGCAGAACATGGGCTGGACATCCAATTCCTTTAATAGGTTTTTCTAGGCCTTCTTCAATTTTATAAAAAACGTTGGTGTTGGTACTGTCCCCACTAAAAGCAGTTAACTTATCCAGTGGAATCTACAATTGTCTTAAAGTATTAAGACAATATTTGGAGATAGTTTCCGACGTTTTATTTTTTAAAGAATCAAACTTCAATATCTTCTCTTGGATACCATCGTGTTCAGTAAAATATTGAACAAGTAGAGGAAACATCTTTTCAGCTTTGTGATTGGACGCGTTAGTGCATATTTCGTAATATAAAACTTCTTGCATTTTTTTTTATTTCTGACTAGTTTTAAGAGTTTCTCTTCTTTGATATAGAATACAGAGGAAAATATCGTCGCATATCGTAGCAAAATCGAACCGCGTTAGCAATATATCTAGGATAGAAGTATTACAGGCTTGTTCTAGTTTCTTCGAAATGTGCTGCAAACCGTCCGAGATTCAGTGGAACAGTTAAATACCACTGATCTAGTACTCGGACAATTTTAACATATTTAGAAGAACCAGAATAGACTTTAGATATATTATTGTGTGGCTGACGCGACAAAATATGCATTGGCCAATTTCAATCAGGACATTTTAGTCTTTTGTCGGGACGTCGGGACAGAGAGCTCAATAACGGTGACAGTCCCGATATATATTGGGACGCGGGTATGAGAGCATTAAAACTTATTTGAGCATATTCGAGTGCTTTTTATGTTAACAGCACCAAATTCGACACATTGCCTCAAAAATCTATTAGCTTCGCTTTTCATTAAATGAAATTTAAAAATTACCACCCGAAATGGCGGATAATATCGCGTGGCGTGAATTTTTATTGAGCTCAATTCGATATTAGCCTTGGTATCGTTCATGAAGACAGCAACAGAGCAACATTTGTTTGAAACATTGTTCCCTTGACGCCAAGACGAGATACTGGGGGAGAAGCAATTGTCAACTCGGCACCCATCAGGAGTTATGGCCGTTATTTTTCTTATTCCATTTTGATACACGTTTTGCGAGCGTGCCACTGTATTATGCTGATTAAATTTAAATTCTTAAAATATTGTCTGTCCTCCGAAAGGCCATGGAGAGATATACGCGAATAATGTTCGGGTGAAGAAGTAGTGATTACGGATGATGTATGGGTCTTTTCGTTAAAAGGTATGTCGAAAAACACGCGTTCTTTATTTTTATTTTAAAATTTCCTTCGTAGATTAGCTTGACGTTCTCTTTATTAGCTTCAAATTTGTTGCGTGACAAATAAATCATTAAAAAAATATATAAAAATTAATCTATGTTGGTTTAAAATATTTCCAATTCATTAAGAAGGTAGTTAATTTAATAATATAATATAACGTTTGAAAAAGGTTTAATATAAATATAATAATAATAATAAAAGTTTATTTAAAAAATGTACAAAAAATTAAATATAATAAATTTTTTTTTTTTAAATATTTTTTTTTAATAATATAAATTTTTTTTTTTTTTTAGGTACATACAAATAAACTACCCATTGCCACAAAGTATAAAAACTGTCCGTGGCGTGTGTAGGGATATGTTAAGTACTATTTTATGTTTTATTTTACAATTAATTAATATAATACAAATACTGACATATAATAATAATAGAGAAATTTGCCGCTTTTTTTTTAATTTTCATTATTTTTTATTTTTTATTTTTTATTTTTTTTATTTTTCATTTATCTATCGATATTCATATCAATAATATTTCTGATATTTGCTCTATATTCTTCTAATAAAAATTTTTTTGTTCTTGTTTTAAATTGCGATAATGATTTTGATTTTAGAATTTTTGGAGGTAAATAATTTAACACTTTTGATGCTAAGAAGAAGTGGCATTTTTGGCCTACAGTTTTGCGAGATGCTAAGTCTTTATATTTAATTTTGTTTTTTCGTCTTGTTTCGTGTTCATGATTAACAATATTAAGGCTAGTTGGGTTTTTATAGTAGTAGTTGGCAATTTTAAGGAAAAAGTGTTTTTTAGGATCTAATATTTTTAATTCTTTGTATAGTTGGTCCGAGGGGTAAGTACGATTTTTTTTATAAATAATTTTTAAGAATAATTTTTGAATAGTTTCAATTTTTTCTAGATAAACATTAGTTGCTCCACCCCAGCCAATGATTCCATAGTTTATTCTCGATTCCACCAAAGCATAATATAACATTTTTAGGTAAGGTAAATCCAGGATATTTGTAAGATATTTAAATTTATATAGAAATGTTCTTAATGTATTAACTACCTTATTTATATGATGATTCCACCTTAGGTGACAATCAATTGTGATACCCAAATACTTAACTTTTTTTTCTGATTTAATTTCAATATTTTTGCTATTATATATTATGTTTAGAGTATTATAGTTAGGAAGATTGTTTTCGTAACTTGTTAGAGATAAAAAGTGTGTTTTATTATAATTAACAGTAAGAAGCCTATGATCAAACCAATTAAAAAGGAGTTTTAAGTCATCCTCAACTAATACCTTTAAGTCCTTCCACGTATCTGCCGAATAGAAAACAACGGTATCATCGGCAAAGCTAAGTACCTGGCCCTTATTATTTAATGATAATAAATCATTAATATATATATATATATATATATATATATATATATATATATTTACATCATTCTAACATTTCGACGTCTTTTCATAAAACAGTAATCTGGCGTCACCTAGAAGGAGTAGGTTTTTCAAAAAACTAACCGTGTATATAAGTTCAGCGATTTTTTTCGAGCCCGGAGCTGTTGTCGAAATTTTTCTATCACATACTTTATGTATATTTGTATATTTCACTCCGAGGTGAATTTTGGCAACATTACGAAAAATCGTTCAATGTGGAAACATATTGGCAACATGCAACGTTGCCACTTTTCAGAAATTATTAATACCATCATTTTGGCGACACGTCTTGCATATATACACATATGCCAAATGTACAATCAATTTGAACTCAATATACATAATAATTTTATTGAAAGGTTTAAGAAATTATTTAAAGATGAATAGCACAAAAATATATATAAGTAATGATTTTTTAAGGTTATTTACTATCATTTGGACGTCATTATTTATGAGTATGCATGTAATATACTATTGGAATTTACTAACATTATGACATCTAAAAAGCTTAATAGACAATTTGGCTTCTTTTTTATTTATATATTGCCTTAAATAATATGACGTTAAAATGTTATAAAATACATTATATTATAAAGTATAAAGAAACAACAGTTAAATTATTACTTACATACCATCATTTTGGCGACACGTCTTGCATATATTCACATATGCCAAATGTACAATCAATTTGAACTCAGTATACATAATAATTTTAATGAAAGATTTAAGAAATTATTTAAAGACAGCACAAAAATATATATAAGTAACATTTTGATAAATTATTAATACCAATTATTTGGATTGGGCAGTGCATTTATCATTCTGATAGTTAAACAATAGTAGTGTTAGACGACTACTGATGTATTTTTTACATATTTTTTAAAACTTTTCGGTAATTAAAAATTTTGAAGTTGTTTTTGTCTTGGTTTTGGAAAAATTTACTTAAAAAAGCTAATTAGTCTTATAAATCACTGATTTTCATGCAATGCATTTCATTAGCAGGACAAGCTTTCATTATGCCCATTATTAAAGACTTTAAGAAATAAATACCTTATTGTAGTATAAGAAGAAAAACCTTAATTAAATAGACTTTTATCGTCTGATGCTTACTAAAAAAGTTGATCCACGGTCTTGTTTATCACTAATTTTCATGAAATACATCTTTTTAGCCCGACAAGCACCCGTTTTCATCCGTTATCCTTAAAGGGGTACGTCAAAATTTTACCCTCAACATTTCTGGGCTCTTTTCAATTAGGGCGTTCAATTATTTAAAAAATGAAACACAATTTACAGATTTTATTGTTGTTAAACGTAATTCCAAATGTGAAATGTCACCATTCATTGCCCATTTTTGATTTTTTTCGATTTTCGATTTTTTGATTTTTCGATTTTCGATTTTTCGATTTGTCGATTTTTTATTTTTTGATTTTCGTTAGTAAGTCGTAAAAAAAATATACTGTACAACTCAAGTGTATTGTCCATATTCACTCTTGTTGCACAAACTACTAATTTTCTACACCCTCATGGATATTAGCTTATGTACGCACAGACTACAAAACGAAAAAGTATGTCATTGCGTTTAACTGAACGAATATATTTCATATCCATTCTAGGTAATGATAACACTGCAAAAAAATTAAATCAACCAATCACATTTCATATTTTAGACACCCAACTACTATTATTTTTACAATTTTAAATAAGGAGTAGGGTTGCAACTAGCGAAGGCGCAACCCCCCTTAGAAATCTCACCTTTACAATCAGCAGCTGTTGTTTGACAGATCGTTGGAGAATATTTGCAATGTATGGAATATTAGGAATCTTAGGAATGTTAGACGTTAGGAATCAATCGGGTTCTAAATTAGAAGCAATTATTTAAGAAAATCAAACCGTAAGTCAATCAGAACTTTCGTTCTAGAGCTATAGTGCTGGCATACATACGCGCAGACGACCAGACGAAAAATTTTTTTTGCATTTTCGGACTCTATGTTTGGAAACGTAAAAATGTTTAAAAAAAATGGTAAGAAAAATTTTTCGTCTGCACGAATTTAATACTGAGGCCCCATAGAAAGGGCCTCAGTAATGGTTGAGATAGAAAAATATTTACTTGAAAATGACGAGAAACTGGAAGTAGAAGATATATACTGTGAAACAGCCAAATGGAAAAAATTCGGTAATAAATAAATTAGAGCCTGTTCCGAAAAATGCTCGGACACGTCGAATGGTATTTTTAGTTGCGCATTTTTTTAACAAAAATTTTTTATACAGGGTGTATCATGTAACAGTGACCAATACCAACTTTCCTATTTTAAATGCAACACCCTGTATATTTTGCAATTTTTGGATTCTTTAGAAAATTCTAGACAAATTTTATGTACTATGTTCCATACCTGTTTCGGAAATAGTAAATGTTTTCCAATTTATTGCAAAAATTAAAATTAATAAAATAAATAAATAAAAGAAATTCGTTTCAGCACGCTCAAAAACTAATAAGTAATGCTGTTTATTTCTTGAAAATGTATCAAAAAAAAAAACATCTCAATCTAGGAGAAATGCTAGCCGCGAACCTCTTGACAACATCCTAATCAGAAATTAAAAAATGTCTTCTAATGTTACTCAATATCTCAAGAGTGACCGATTTAATCGCAAGCGTTATTTCGTCTTCCAAAGTTAGCTAGGTTTTAATATTTCAGAAACAGTTAGGTATAGGATATTAAAGTACATTAAGTATGTCTAGAATTTTCTGAAGAATCCTAAAATTTAAAAATAATAATAATAATACTCTCCCTAATTCACCCCCTTACGAGTGAATTTCAACCCCTGAAGTCGACTGAACGACTTGTGTAGGGGAAGGGACGGCTATTATTATTATTTGCCGTGGCGCTCCGGGGCGACTTAAAGATGATTGATGGTGCCATTTGACTTACAGGTGAGGAAAACCCGGAAAACCTCACCCACCATCATGAAAACCTCACCCACCATCATATACAGGTTGTTGCATTTAAAATAAGAAGGTTGGTATTGGCCAGTGGTACATGACACACCCTGCATAAAAAGTTTTTGTAAAAAAAATGCGCAACTAAAAATACCAATCGATGTGTCCGAGCATTTTTTAGAACACGCCCCTATTTATTTATTACCGAATTTATTCCATTTGGCTGTTCCACACCGTAGAAGAAATAAGGAAAGAAGATAAAAAAATATTCTGCTAAGTCCAGAACCATCCACAAATAGCAATATAAATTCAAGTAATGCTAAAAAAAACAAAAAAAAAAATGTATGGACAGACCAACACAAAAGAAAGTAAGTCATGAATTTATTTCAAAAATATTCAGAATTAAGAACCTTAAAAAAAATAAAATGTAATTAATTAAAAGTAAAACATCCCAACTTTTACTGTGTGTCCAATTAAGTCGAAACCATATGGAAAATTAAATTTTTTTATTCTTAGTTTTATAAAAAAATATAATTCTTTAAAAAAAGTTCTTCATGGTTCAAAATTTAAAATGCAACCATCAAATATAATTTTTTTTTGAAGCTTTATAGGTACGTGGTTTTTCAAAAAAATATGAATTTGCTGAAGAGTAAAGTATCTTAATTTTTGAGAAACCTCGTATATGACTAATAAAATTTAATATCTGATGATTGTATTTTAGGTTTATACCATGCTCGACTTTTTATGAAGATTAACTTTTTTTCCTATTTCTCATATGCCACCAACTATCTACATAAGTTGGCGTAATATGAAAAATTTTTGTATTATTAATATTAGAAAAAAAGTTATTCGTCATAAAAAGTCGAGCATGGCCTAAAATCTAAAACACAACATCAGATATCAAATTTTATTAGTCGTAAACAAAGTTTGTCAAAAATAAAGGTACTTTACTCTTCAGCAAAATTCATATACGGGGTAAAGAAAAATAATATCTGATGGTTGCGTTTTAAGTTTTGGACCATGCAGAACTTTTTATAACGAAGGACTTTTTTTATAAAACTAAAAATAAAAAAGTTTCCCATATGGTTTCAACTTAATTGGACACACTGTATAACAAAGAATGCAAAAAATAAAGGCATTCATTTAAAATAGATGCTCGAAAAAGCAATTTTTTTCGATTTTCGATTAAACTTTCAAAAATTTGTTCGTTGTGTTTTTAATTTTCATTATTATTTGCATTTTCTGTCCATTTTAATAATTTTTATATTTTACTAATAAATAGTTTATTGTTTATTGTTTTCAGCTTTAAAAAAAAATATAATTAGTTTAATTTTATTTTAATAAATTTGTCAAAATATAAGAAATCCTATTTAACTGTAGTACCTTACTAAATAAAAACAAAAATTATTTCAATAAAATATTGATTTAAACTACTTGCTCTGATATTATGTACTAGATATTTACTTTAAAAACCGCAAATAATTTCTTGTAATAAAATTTCTCGTTAATATTTTTTTTATGCTTAGGTGTATACACCTAATATGCCAGTCTCAGTTTGTGTTTGATTTTCATTTATGTGTGTTTTGTGTAGGCTTTGTTACTGTTTCCCAGCGCCAATTCAGGAAGAGTACTGTTAATTAGAACCCAACAGTGAATGGCCGGAGTGGGGAATCCTACCTGGACATCAAAATTATTTTTAAATAATTAAAGTTTGTAATAGAATCCCGGTTGACGGTGAGATTCGAACTGCGGACTCTTGGATTCGCAAGCCCAAACTCTAGCTCTGAGCCACCCACCCCCTAAAGATTTGTTTAATAGAGAAAGAAACATCAAAAAAATTTCTTTATTTACTTGTAACATAATTAACTAGCATTCTACAAAAACTTATATGTTTCATCAATCTTGTTTAAATTGTTAAGTGGTGAATGGCAATGATGAATAAAATTACGTGTACTTTAATTTCATTTAAATAATAGTTTGACGCCATAATAACAGTAAGTCATATTATTTATATACAAATATATATCTTGAGGCCGAAATGTTGTTTGGTAAAGATTACTAAGAAGAGAAATTAGAACTTCAGCGTTCAAATATCAGTATACAACATTGCCAAGTTTTCGATGCCAAAATGTTAGTAGACTGAAAGCAGGATATACATCTACAGTAGCGCCAATATGGAAAAACGCTGAACTAATTGTATATAAATTTTTCATTCTACCATCATTTTGGCACACACTAAAAGTGAAAATTACTCTAAACCAAACAGAGATAGGTAGGTAGTATTTTGACCTAACAATATGCAGTCACTTTCAGTTCGAATGCGATAGAAACGGTATATCTATCGCACTCTCAACAAAATTTATTAAGCAAAAACAAAGTGGCGTCGATATACGGACGCCACATCGTCTTGTGACGCCAAATTGTTGGAAAAAGCACAATGTATCGTTGCCAAAATGATAGAATGATGTATATATATATATATATATATATATATATATATATATATATATATATATATATATATATATATATATATATATATATATATATATATATATATATATATATATATATATATATATATATATATTTACATCATTCTATCATTTCGACGTCTTTTCATAAAACAGTAATCTGGCGTCACCTAGAAGGAGTAGGTTTTTTAAAAAACTAACCGTGTATATAAGTTCAGCGATTTTTTTGGAGCCCGGAGCTGTTGTCGAAATTTTCCTATCACATACTTTATGTATATTTGTATATTTCACTCTGAGGTGAATTTTGGCAACAGTACGAAAAATCGTTCATTGTGGAAACATATTGGCAACATGCAACGTTGCCAGTTTTCAGAAATTATAAATACCATCATTTTGGCGACACGTCTTGCATATATACACATATGCCAAATGTACAATCAATTTGAACTCAATATACATAATAATTTTAATGAAAGGTTCAAGAAATTATTTAAAGATTAATAGTACAAAAATATATATAAGTAATGATTTTTTAAGGTTATTTACTATCATTTGGACGTCATCTATTATGAGTATGCATGCAATATACTATTGGAATTTACTAACATTATGACATCTAAAAAGCTTAATAGACAATTTGGCTTCTTTTTTATTTATATATTACCTTAAAAATATGACGTTAAAATGTTATAAAATACATTATATTATAAAGTATAAAGAAACAACAGTTAAATTATTACCTACATACCATCATTTTGGCGACACGTCTTGCATATATTCACATATGCCAAATGTACAGTCAATTTGAACTCAGTATACATAATAATTTTAATGAAAGATTTAAGAAATTATTTAAAGACTAATAGCACAAAAATATAAATAAGTAATGATTTTTTAAAAATATTTAATATCATTTCGACGTCATCATTTATAAGTATGTATATAATATACTATTAGAATTTACCAACATTTTGACATCTAAAAAGCTTAATAGACAATTTGGCATCTTTTTTTTTATTTATATATTGCCTTAAATAATATGACGTTAAAAAGTTATAAAATACATTATATTATAAAAGTATAAAGAAACAACAGTTACATTATTACCTACATTTTAACTACGTACTATTTTATTTACGAAAATGGTGGTAGAATGGTAAATAAATATTAGGAAAGCCAGCTAGTTCTTAGTTCAGTTTAGTTTTTCTGTTAAAGTGGAGACGTCGCGCGTTGTTGTGTTATGCATTGCAAATTTTACAGGAAAATCTTTAAAATAAATAATTCGAGAGACGCTAAAATGGTGACTCCCATCTTATCGAGACTGAGGGACCACAATAGTAAACCCGTAGTGTAAAAAAAATCAAGAAAGACGTTAATTTTTTGGTTTGTGAAGCATTGACATTACTTAGGTAAAACCATGTGATAATTTTCACAAGTCTTAATTTTTAAAACCATTCTATATCGCCCTTTTGATTAGGATTTACAAACTTGTTCGAGCAATTTATCCAATAATAATTGGCCCCTTTACCTCTTAAGCCTGCTCATGTAAAATATTTGGGCTCCTTACTTCGCCTATTTTTTTAAAAATATTCGGTCCCTTTTAAATATGTCCATGTAAAATTATATGATCCCATTACTCCCTTAGATCTGTTCATGTAAAAATATTTTCGCCCATTGTCGCTTAAGCCTACCTACGTATAAAAATTTAAAATGGTTTTAAAAAAGCGGCAAACATTTTTTTAATTTTGATAAATTATTAATACCAATTATTTGGGTTGGGCAGTGCATTTATCATTCTGGGGGGTCGATTCTCGACTCGTAGGAATATTTTCCTATAGGAATTTTTGACATTTTTATATACCTCGAAAATTTATGACATTTTCCTACATACACGAAAGTGTCACAAATTCCTATAGGAAAAGGTTCCTACAAGTCGAGAATCGACCCCCTGATAGTTAAACAATAGTAGTGTTGGACGACTACTGATGTATTTTTTTACATATTTTTTAAAACTTTTCGGTAATTAAAAATTTTCAAGTTGTTTTTGTCTTGGTTTTTGGAAAAATTTACTAAAAAAAAGCTAATTAGTCTTGTAAATCACTAATTTTCATGCAATGCATTTCATTAGTAGGACAAGCTTTTATTATGCCCATTATTAAAGACTTTAAGAAATAAATACCTTATTGTAATATAAGAAGAAAAACCTTAATTAAATAGACTTTTATCGTCTGATGCTTACTAAAAAAGTTGATCCAAGGTCTTGTATATCACTAATTTTCATGAAATACATCTTATTAGCCCGACAAGCACCCGTTTTCATCCGTTATCCTTAAAGGGGTACGTCAAAATTTTACCCTCAACATTTCTGAGCACTTTTTCAATTAGGGCGTTCAATTATTTAAAAAATGAAACACGATTTACAGATTTTATTGTTGTTAAACGTAATGCCAAAAATGTGAAATGTCACCATTCATTGCCTATTTTTTTCGATTTTCGATTTTTTGATTTTTCGATTTTCGATTTGTCGATTTTTTATTTTTCGATTTTCGTTAGTTGGTCGTAGAAAAAATATACTGTACAACTCAAGTGTATTGGCCATATTCACTCTTGTTGCACAAACTACTAATTTTCTACACCCTCATGAATATTAGCTTATCTACGCACAGACTACAAAACGAAAAAGTATGTCATTGCGTTTAACTGAACGAATATATTTCATATCCATTCTAGGTAGTGATAACACTGCAAAAAAAATTAAATCAACCAATCACAGTTCATATTTTAGACACCCAACTACTATTATTTTTATAATTTTAAATAAGGAGTAGGGGTTGCAACTAGGGAAGGCGCAACCCCCCTTAGAAATATCACCTTTACAATCAGCAGCTGTTGTTTGACAGGTCGTTGGAGAATATTTGCAATGTATGGAATATTAGGAATCTTAGGAATGTTAGACGTTAGGAATCACTCGGGTTCTAAATTAGAAGCAATTATTTAAGAAAATCAAACCGTAAGTCAATCAGAACTTTCGTTCTAGAGCTATCGTGCTGGCATACATACGCGCAGACGACCAGACGAAATTTTTTTTTGCATTTTTGGACTCTATGTTTGGAAACGTAAAAATGTATAAAAAAAAATGGTAAGAAAATTTTTTCGTCTGCACGAATTTAATACTGAGGCCCCATAGGAAGGGCCTCGGTAATGGTTGAGATAGAAAAATATTTACTTGAAAATGCCGAGAAACTGAAAGTAGAAGATATATACTGCGAAACAGCCAAATGGAAAAAATTCGGTAATTAATAAATGAGAGCCTGTTCCGAAAAATGCTCGGACACGTCGAATGGTATTTTTAGTTGCGCATTTTTTTAACAAAAATGTTTTATACAGGGTGTATCATGTAACAGTGATCAATACCAACTTTCCCATTTTAAATGCAACACCCTGTATATTTTGCAATTTTTGGATTCTTTAGAAAAATTCTAGAAAAATTTTATGTACTATGTTCCATACCTGTTTCGGAAATATTAAATGTTTTCCAATTTATTGCAAAAATTAAAATTAATAAAATAAATTTATTTGATTACAGAAATTCGTTACAGCACGCTCAAAAACTAATAAGTAATGCTGTTTATTTCTTGAAAATGTATCAAAAAAAAAAAAATCTCAATCTAGGAGAAATGCTAGCCGCGAATCTCTTGACAACATCCTAATAAGAAATTAAAAAATGTCTTCTAATGTTACTCAATATCTCAAAAGTGACCAATTTAATCGCAAGCGTTATTTCGTCTTCCAAAGTCAGCTAGGTTTTAATATTTCCGAAACAGTTAGGTATAGGATATTATAGTACATTAAGTATGTCTTGAATTTTCTGAAGAATCCTAAAATTTAAAAATATACAGGGTGTTGCATTTAAAATAAGAAGGTTGGTATTGGTCAGTGTTACATGATACACCCTCCATAAAAAGTTTTTGTAAAAAAAATGCGCAACTAAAAATACCAATCGATGTGTCCGAGCATTTTTTTAAAACACGCCCCTATTTATTTATTACCGAATTTATTCCATTTGGCTGTTCCACACCGTAGAAGAAATAAGGAAAGAAGATAAAAAAATATTCTGCTAAGTCCAGAACCATCCACAAATAGCAATATAAATATAAGTAATGCCACAAAAAAACAAAAAAAAAATGTGTGGACAGACCAACACAAAAGAAAGTAAGTCATGAATTTCTTTCAAAAATATTCAGAATTAAAAACCTTAAAAAAAAATAAAATGTAATTAATTAAAAGTGAAATATCCCAACTTTTACTGTGTGTCCAATTAAGTCGAAACCATATGGAAAATTAAATTTTTTTATTCTTATTTTTATGAAAAAAAAAAATCATTCTTTAAAAAAAGTTCTTCATGGTTCAAAACTTAAAATGCAACTATCAAATATAATTTTTTTTTGAAGCTTTATAGGTACGTGGTTTGTCAAAAAAATATGAATTTGCTGAAGAGTAAAGAATCTTAATTTTTGAGAAACCTCGTATATGACTAATAAAATTTGATATCTGATGATTGTATTTTAGGTTTATACCATGCTCGACTTTTTATGAAGATTAACTTTTTTTCCTAGTTCTCATATGCCACCAACTATCTACATAAGTTGGCGTAATATGAAAAACTTTTTTATTATTAATATTAGAAAAAAGTTATTCGTCATAAAAAGTCAAGCATGGCCTAAAATATAAAACACAACATCCGATATCAAATTTTATTAGTCGTATACAAAGTTTGTCAAAAATAAAGGTACTTTACTCTTCAGCAAAATTCATATTTTTTGACAAACCTCGTATACGGCGTAAAGAAAAATAATATCTGATGGTGGCATTTTAAGTTTTTGGACCATGCAGAACTTTTTATAACGAAGGACTTTTTTTATAAAACTAAAAACAAAAAAAGTTTCCCATATGGTTTCAACTTAATTGGACACACTGTATAACAAAGAATGCAAAAAATAAAGGTATTCATTTAAAATAGATGCTCAAAAAAGCAATTCTTTTCGACTTTCGATTAAACTTTCAAAAATTTCTTCCTTGTGTTTTTATTTTTCATTATTATTTGCATTTTCTGTCCATTTTAATAATTTTTATATTTTACTAATAAATAGTTTATTGTTTAAAGTTTTCAGCTTTAAAAAAAATATAATTAGTTTAATTTAATTTTAATAAATTTGTCCAAATATAAAAAATCCTATTTAACTGTAATACCTTACTAAATAAAAACAAAAATTAATTCAATAAAATATTGATTTAAACTACTTGCTCTGATATTATGTACTAGATATTTACTTTAAAAACCGCAAATAATTTCTTGTAATAAAATTTCTCGTTAATATTTTTTTTTTATGCTTAGGTGTATACACCTAATATGCCAGTCTCAGTTTATTTGATTTTCATTTATGTGTGTTTTGTGTCGGCTTTGTTACTGTTTCCCAGCGCCAATTCAGGAAGAGTACTGTTAATTAAAACCTAACAGTGAATGGCCGGAGTGGGGAATCCTACCTGGACATCAAAATTATTTTTAAATAATTAAAGTTTGTAAAAGAATCCCGGTTGACGGTGAGATTCGAACTGCGGACTCTTGGATTCGCAAGCCCAAACTCTAGCTCTGAGCCACCCACCCCCTAAAGATTTGTTTAATAGAGAAACATCAAAAAAAATTTCTTTATTCACTTGTAACATAATTAACTAGCATTCTACAAAAACTTATATGTTTCATCAATCTTGTTTAAATTGTTGAGTGGTGAATGGCAATGATGAATAAATTTACGTGTACTTTATTTTCATTTAAATAATAGTTTGACGCCATAATGACAGTAAGTCATATTATTTATATACAAATATATATCTTGAGGGCCGAAATGTTGATTGGTAAAGATTACTAAGAAGAGAAATTAGAACTTTATCGTTCAAATATCAGTATACAACGTTGCCAAGTTTTCGATGCCAAAATGTTAGTAGACTGAAAGCTGGATATACATCTACAGTAGCGCCAATATGGAAAAACGCTGAACTAATTGTATATAAATTTTTCATTCTACCATCATTTTGGCACACACTAAAAGTGAAAATTACTCTAAACCAAACAGAGATAGGTATGTAGTATTTTGACCTAACAATATGCAGTCCCTTTCAGTTCGAATGCGATAGAAACGATATATCTATCGTACTCTCAACAAAAATTTATTAAGCAAAAACAAAGTGGCGTCGATATACGGACGCCACATCGTCTTGTGACGCCAAATTGTTGGAAAAAGCACAATGTATCGTTGCCAAAATGATAGAATGATGTATATATATATATATATATATATATATATATATATATATATATATATATATATATATATATATATATATATATATATATATATATATATATATATATTAAACAGAATTGGGCCAAGTACTGTGCCTTGGGGTATCCCGCATTTTACATTCTTTACACTACTCATGTGTTCTTCTATTTGTACGCATTGCTTTCTATTCAACAGATAACTTTTAAAAAGCTCAAAAGCACTACCTCTTACTCCTGCATCTGCCAAGGCTTCCAACAACTGTTGATGCCTTGGCAAGATCCAGGAACACAGCGATTGATGGTCTACTCTGGTCCATTGATGTGTACATTTGTTTTGTAAGCTCCGCTATAGAATCCTCAGTTGATTTGTTACTTTGGAAGCCGAATTGCTTTTTTGAAATTATGTTATTTTTGTTCAAAAATGATTCAAGTCTGATTTTTATTATTTTTTCTAAAATTTTTGTAAAATTGTTGGTAAGTGATACTGGTCTATAATTGGATGGTTTACATTTGTCACCATTTTTGTACAGAGGCTTAACCATTGCAATTTTAAATTCTTCTGGAAAAACAGATTTTTCTAATGACAAATTAATGAGGTGAGTCAAAGCTATTACAATTTCCGTTTTTAATTCTTTAATAGTTTCTGCTGTAATACAATCTACACCTGGTGCCTTTTTATTCTTTAAATTATTAATTACATCTAAAACTTCATTTACGTTTGTAGGTTTAAGAAAAATTGATTGTTTACAAGTGATTCTAGGGGCAGGTGGTGCACCAGATATGAAAAGTATTATCTTACATTTTACAAAAACAAATTATTTGGATACAAATTTCTGCATTACATAAAAAATTCATATTTTAACATGACATTTTGTGTAATAAAAAGAATGCCATACACACTTATTTTTATTTTCTCTATATATGCCGCCCATATTTTGTGAATTTATTATTTGAATGTGTATTTCCAAGTGATGCAGAACTTTTTATTACGAATATTATGTTAAGATAAAACTTTTTCCATTTGTACAAAACTTTTTTTCATTTGTATAAAACTTTTTTGCACACTCTGTATATTGGAACCTACTTTCGGTTTTCTGAGGTTTGTCGGCTGCTGACTAGTCAAATTCTATCAGATTGAGATCTGAATGGCATTTTTATATTTATTAACGTAAAAACTATACATAGTAAATAAGTTTTTTTACGATCACTATCCAAATAATGGAAGAAAAAAAGATATGTACCTCACTTTTTTTAGATATAGTTCAGTCTTTCGATAAAGTATTAAATAAAATTCTACCTAGGCAATATTGTGACATCTTACAATCTTACTTGACCGATAGAATCTTACGAGTTAAACAAGAAGAAGAATATTCTAAGCTTAAAGAAACTGAAGCAGGGGTACCTTAAGGAAGTGTTCTGGGGCCAATTATTTACCCGTTGTTTACCTCCGACATACCACAAACGCAAAATATGAAAGTAGCCGCATTTACCGACGACATGGCCATACTTGCCGTCGGTATAACCATAGAAGAATCGACTAGAAAACTTCAACATGCAACTAATATAATCTATGAGTGGATTAAGCTATCGAAACTAAAACAGTTCAGATTAACTTTACTAATAAAAGATCAGTAGATTACCTATCAGTGACATTAAATAATACTAGAATACCATATTCTAAATCGAAATACTTAGGCATTAACCTAGTTATTAAATTAATGTGAAAAGAACACAAAGAAAAAACGGGAATAGTTGGGTATTAAATATAGAAAATTATACTGGTAGATAAATAGAAAATAAAATCTTTCAATCGAAAATAAACTTTTAATGTATAAACAAGTACTAAAGCCAGTATGGACTAATGGCATACAGGGTGTACCAGTAAAACTAACATAAATATATTACAACGTTTCCAGAACAAAATATTAAGGGCAATAGTAAACACCCCTTGGTATGTTAGGACCTCAGACCTACACAGAGATCTGAGAATGCCTACAGTCGAAGAAGAGAGGAAAACCATCCCAAAAAAGTGCATGATCACGTCAATATTGAAGTTCTACAATTACTGGACAAACGATACCCAATGAAAAGGCTCAGAAGGAACAAACCATTTGACCTAATGGTGTGAAAGTGTCTTAAAGAAGAGCTCAGTGCGCGTGTGCGATGTACAATTATAAGAACAGAAAGGAGTAAACTCTTAATTTTAAGCCTCTTAAGTTTACACTTAACAGGTTGACTGCCAAGTCCATTTTTCAAAAACACAAAATTACGATTTTGTCCACCCAACTGGGTAGACATTAAGACTATAAATATTATTTATGTCCATCCAAATGGGTGGGCAACAACCGATCTAATTATTTATTGATAGTGGCGCCATCTGTACTGTGGGGCAGGCTAACATATGATTCCCACTTAGGCAAGGTCTCATTTTAAAAGTATAATAAAGGTATACAATAGATGCAGAAAGGCGACGAGTGAAGATTTTAGATTGCGATAATCCGAATAAAGTTTTAAATCAACGAGAATTAGAAGATTTAGCATCAGCCATCAGCCACTGGATTTCAGATGAAGAGCCATTCCAAGATTCTGGAAGTAAGTACGTACCTAGTAATGAGCAGTGGCGGCTTGTGGGCACTAGCGGCAGTGGGGCACACACTTGAAAGGAATCCCGGGATTTGTTTTTCCCTTAGGAAAACAAGTTCACCGCTTAATGAAAATTAAATATATTTCAAAACAAATTAAATATTACAAAATTGAAGATTAACTGCTAGGTACCGCTGCAGTTGTATACTATTTCTTATAGTTGAAGTCCATTCTTCTTGATTTTTTGCTAGCGAAGTGATCGTTGACCAGATTATTAAAATTTATAATGAACCGAATAAGTTTTTTTTCGATGGATAACATGGCATGACATTTTACTTACAGAACTAAACCGTGTTTCAAATAATTATCATAAAACGGAAACCGAACCTCATGTACAATTAGTTGGGGCAATAACGATTTCTGAATGTGACTACAGGGAGCTAAATGTGACCACTCAAAATGCATTTAACTATGTATCTGGCTATTTAATCAGAAAATCATTACATATCCACTCTTGCGAAATTTGCGTAAATTTCTCAGAAGAAAGGTGTTTGGCAATTTAAAATCTCCCAGCGAAAAAGTTCTCTTTTATATTTTCAAATTAGAAAAAATATTTATATCTCTATTTGATAGTTTGTCAACTAAGTCTGGAATTTCCAACGCATACCTTTTTGAGACGAGCAAAATAGGATTTGGTCAACCTTGCCAACAATTTGCGAAAATGTATACCATTAAATTATTTATAAGTTTACTTAAGTTTACTTAAGTTTACTTAAGTTTACTTAAGTTTACTTAAGTTTACTTAAGTTTACTTAAGTTTACTTAAGTTTACTTAAGTTTACTTAAGTTTACTTAAGTTTACTTAAGTTTACTTAAGTTTACTTAAGTTTACTTAAGTTTACTTAAGTTTACTTAAGTTTACTTAAGTTTACTTAAGTTTACTTAAATTTACTTAAGTTTACTTAGGTTTACCTAAGTTTACTTAAGTTTACTTAAGTTTACTTAAGTTTACTTAAGTTTACTTAAGTTTACTTAAGTTTACTTAAGTTTACTTAAGTTTACTTAAGTTTACTTAAGTTTACTTAAGTTTACTTAAGTTTACTTAAGTTTACTTAAGTTTACTTAAGTTTACTTAAGTTTACTTAAGTTTACTTAAGTTTACTTAAGTTTACTTAAGTTTACTTAAGTTTACTTAAGTTTACTTAAGTTTACTTAAGTTTACTTAAGTTTACTTAAGTTTACTTAAGTTTACTTAAGTTTACTTAAGTTTACTTAAGTTTACTTAAGTTTACTTAAGTTTACTTAAGTTTACTTAAGTTTACTTAAGTTTACTTAAGTTTACTTAAGTTTACTTAAGTTTACTTAAGTTTACTTAAGTTTACTTAAGTTTACTTAAGTTTACTTAAGTTTACTTAAGTTTACTTAAGTTTACTTAAGTTTACTTAAGTTTACTTAAGTTTACTTAAGTTTACTTAAGTTTACTTAAGTTTACTTAAGTTTACTTAAGTTTACTTAAGTTTACTTAAGTTTACTTAAGTTTACTTTAGTTTACTTTACTTAAGATTACTTAAGTTTACTTTACTTAAGTTTACTTAAGTTTACTTAAGTTTACTTAAGTTTACTTAAGTTTACATAAGTTTACTTAAGTTTACTTAAGTTTACTTAAGTTTACTTAAGTTTACTTAAGTTTATTTAAGTTTACTTAAGTTTACTTAAGTTTACTTAAGTTTACTTAAGTTTACTTAAGTTTACTTAAGTTTACTTAAGTTTACTTAAGTTTACTTAAGTTTACTTAAGTTTACTTAAGTTTACCTAAGTTTACTTAAGTTTACTTAAGTTTACTTAAGTTTACTTAAGTTTACTTAAGTTTACTTAAGTTTACTTAAGTTTACTTAAGTTTACTTAAGTTTACTTAAGTTTACTTAAGTTTACTTAAGTTTACTTAAGTTTACTTAAGTTTACTTAAGTTTATAATAAAAATAAATTGCTGCTTAACTGAAATATAGCTACGTGCAATGGAAACTAACAAAAAAAATATATATATATTTTTCTTGAAAAAAGTGTGATCGTAGAAAAAATCCTGTGTGAATTTTGAGCGAAAATTTTGTTGCTGCTTTCGACAGATTACCACGCTGCGCTAGGCGTCGTCCGGGCCACTTTCTGTCTCAAACAGCAACGTATTACTTTTCGCTTTTAATACACAAATAGCTATTAAACCTTGATGCACTTTCCTTAATATTTCTCTATATTTTTTATTATAAAATGACTTGTTTGTAACGCATAGAATGACTTGTTTTTAACGTATTATTTATACAATTCGTGAACCAAACAGGACTAGGTATCATCATACGTTTAGGTAGACGTCATACGTCATATGCATAAAACAGAATATGCAAATAAATCAATCCACGCTTGTGTACAAAAAGTAAAATTAAACACCGGAAGGTTGAGTAATTTTTGAGCAACTGATAAAACATCAAATTTATCAGCACTCAGCAGCAACTCGGGCGGGCTCCCTTTAGATTTTATCCTGTTAGGAAAGTGGCAGTGAGCAGTAAGAAGAGACGCTTTACATTTATTCGCATTCAATTCCCAACGGCAATTATTCGCTGTCTAACTGACACTGATGGACTTTGGATTTCGAGGAACTTGACAAATTCTAATAAAATATGGTGTGGAGGAATGAAGGGTTGCCACAAACAACTTGTTTATTTTATAGCTAGTTCGAAAAGTTTATACGTCGCATGTGGAATAAATTGTGTATTAATGTCGCAATGGCAAAACAAGACTGGCTTAACTCAAAATATGGAAAATTAATATTAATTTTTATGTTTCTTTAATCAACGCTGTATTACTGGTACTAGCATTACAAGTTGTTATATTAGGAAAGAAACCTATGTTATATGTGGATGGAAGCCATCAAGTCGGTTCCAAATTACCCAAACCTAATGCATCTCCTGTCCTTTATAACCAAAATACAAAGTGTTTTATCAGTTTTACCTATTTATTTTTCGATTCGTACCTTACCACTCCTTATACATTTCTTGTTTCTTCCTAATAATAAAGAAGCTACAAAGGAATAAACAAAAATTGATTAGACTTATTTAGACGTAAATAATCAGAAAACGGAAACAATTCCAAACTCAAATGTGACTAAGATGTAAAATACATCAAACAAATGTTAAAGCCATGCGGCTAATACCTGACCAGGTGTTGAATTTCGTCAAAAAAAAGCAGAGATAGAAAATATTTTCAACACTCTACCTTTGATTTTGCTTCGTTAGGAGAAAGTCATTCTTGGACCGGTTTCGTCCTTATTGGGACTCTTTAGCAAGAAATAGAAAATTTACTCCAGCCTCTAATGGAGTCTAACGACAAATCATACCTACCCAAGAAGGGAAACTGAATGATTCTTCAGATGTACCAAAGCATGGAAAAATACACTAGAAAAAGTATGAAAAATTTAATAAATTTTTATAATTTGGTTCATAAGAATTAAACACATACTAAAGTATCAATGACCGAAAATTCTTGTTATGTTTATTGTGTAAAAGAGATTATTTTAATAACGAAATAAGTACTGTAGGTACAATAATGACAGTCACTACACAATAGCGTAAGCAGATGATCTGGCCATTTTGCAAATAGAGAATTTTTAGAAGAATTATGGAACAGAGGTGCAAGGTCTATGAATCCCAAGAAGACAGAAATGGTACTTTCTACATGGAAAGGGAATTTGTTAATTGAGTCTTTCTATAATACCATTGGAAATTGGATTATAGGCTACAGTACGAATTTTGCAGGAACCTATGGGATTTAACAGTTCTCCTCATAAGTTTGATTCGAATTTTTGCCCTCTTTTGGTGGTTATTGTACTTGGAACTCCAAATCTAGATATCCAACCGAAAATAAATGTCCTTGCTACACTTGCAGCTGAAGTGTTGGCCATTGAGAAAGCCTCAGGCCAGCGGGTAAAACTGTCGATACAAGTAAGTATGTAAGAGTATCCTCTACATTGGGTAGATTAGCTTAGATTAGGAGTTGGACGTTATTTGTCCTTGTCCACCGCGACCTTTTTTATTAGACTTAGTAGCTTTGACAGTGGCTCCCGCATGTATTTACATGCAATTGGCTTTTCTTCGCCCAATGTTAGAAACATCATTTCAGCCAGGCCTTCGCATTGGCACAGGACGTGGAATGATGTTTCCTCTTCTTCTTTACAGAACTTGCACAAAGTTGCTTCTTCTGTTGGATTTATAACACTTATGTGCCTTTTGAGGCGACAGTGTCCAGTAAGAAGGCCTACTGTTATCCTAACGATTTGACGCTTTCGATCCAGTAGGTCTTTCGTGAACTTGGCCGATGGTTCCTTGATGAACTGTTTGGCCTGTCTCAATCTTGGATAGTTGTTCCATCATTCCTGAGACTCTTTTTGCATCCATTTTTTAATGGATGCCTTGCACAATGCCTTAGCAACTCCATAGAAGGGTTTGGGGCCTGTCATGGCCTTATCTGAGCCTTCTCGGGCTAATTCGTCGGCCTTTTCGTTGCCCTGATATCCCTCATGACCTGGAACCCAGGCTAAGGTCACCTTATTTTGACTACTTAGCTCTGTCAGGCCTTCTAGATAGTCTTTCACCAGTCTTGATTTGATTTCTGGTTAGAGAATTGCCTTTAGAGCTGCTTGGCTATCAGAGTATATGGCAATAGTTTTGCCTGATACTTGCCGATTTAATATTTCTCTTGCACAGTGTTGTATGGCTATTAGCTCAGCCTTGAACACTGTTGCATATTTTCCTAAACTCAGCGAAATCGTTGATTTCGACTTGGGTCCATAGATTCCAGCACCGACACCTTCCTTGGTTTTTGAACCGTCTGTGTACCAGACGAGTTTAGCCTGTACGGGAGGTCCCTGTTTCCAGGATTCTCGGGCTGGTATTTGAATTTGAAAATTTCTTTCAAATTTGTATGTGGTTATGGCTGTATCAGTAGGCATGGCTAGAATATTATCCCTTTTTACTTGCTGATATAGCCTTGTGTGGTCGACGCTATGTAGTTGGCTTATTGGGTTTTGTCCCTGCATTAGCCTGTGAATAGCTGACCTGGTTTCTCCTTGTATGAAGATGTGCAATGGCGTAAGATTTAGTAATACCTCCATTGCTACGGTCGGCGTAGTGCGCATGGCCCCAGTAGCACTTAGACAGGCAAGCCACTGAATGCTAGTGAGTTGGCCTATTGCACTTGCCTGTGCAGTTTTGGTTACCCACGCCACTGCGCCATAGGTTATCATGAGTCTTATTACCCTTGTGTATAAACCATATGGTCATTTTAGGGTTTGGACCCCAGTTTTTCCAACATATTCTTCTACAGCTTACGAAAGCTATTGTAGCTTTATGTGTGAGTTTTTTGAGATGTTGATTCCACGTCAGCCTTTGGTCAAATATGTCTCCGAGGTATTTGGCTTCTGTAACGAATGGGATAACTGTTGTTTAGTACTAGTGGTCTTAAACCTGTAAGCACCCGTTTTTTTGTGAATGGTACAACTGTTGTTTTTTGTGCGTTAATGGACAATTGTTACTTTTTGCACCAGTTGTTCACTATGTTTAGAGGTGTTACATTGGGTAAAGGGACTGATGATATCAATGTAAATATTTTCAAAACGGTTATTTGGGCAACTAAATTCGCCAAACTGTAATTTTGTATGCCTTGTAACCTTATGTTTTTGACAGTTGAGATAACATTTTACCCGTTTTTTATGTCATTTTTATTATTTGGCCAAATATAACGGGATTTAATGAGATGTTGTGTTGTTTTAATTCCCGGATGTGAATTATAGATTTTGAGAAAAAAGGTAGGGTAAATTCTATAAACAAAAATGAAATAGTATTTACCAATATCAGACTATTAGGCTCTGTATCACATTGTTGACTATCCGCTAATTTCTTAAAGATTCATTTATCATAAACTGCATAATCTTTTAAATATGAAATGTTCTACCTTCGATAATTTTTTTTTAATTAGTTGAATGGCTGTGGTAGGAACAAATAAGCCAGACTTTAACCTTCTAAAAAATAACGAAAATTTTTATGAGCTAAATACATAGCTTACAGTTCTAGTTTCAATGTATTCTATCTAGATTCGACAGGAGTAAACTTTTTTGAAAAAAAATGATAAGAGGACACCAATTTCAATGAACTTTTTGCTGCAAAACGGCGCCAACTGAAGAACTCGATGCATCAACCATGATACTTGTTTCAGCATTTTGTATTGGAAATATTAACAAACACTGCTTTGATAGAGTTAGTTTAATTTCGTTAAATGCGTGTGTGGTGGTTTTCTTCCACTCTATTACTTTATTTTCATTCGTTTTTGATTTTGATCCAGAAAGTAATATATTTTAAGGACGTAAAATTTCTGCGCATTTTGGTATAAAGCGATGACAAAAATTAATCAAACCTAGTTTTAATAGTTTTCGGGCTTACAAAATTATTAAATGAACTTACCTTAAGAATCGTGCTTGAGGTATTTGGAAAAAATTATGAGTATTTATTTATTAAAAAGTAACTTAGTAGTTACAGTTTGCATATATTGTTATATATTAATAGTACAATCGTAAGTCCCATAATTTAGTAAAATTCTGCAATAATTTTATTATGTTAGTGTGGCGTAACGGCAGAACACATGCCTTGTAAGCAGAGGACCCAGGCACGGCATAAGAAACAATCGGCAGGCTAACTTGTCTTGGCGGCAACGCTACGCGCACATCTACGCGCACACCGCCATTTTGGGGTCCAACCTCTTAATAAAGCCAGTGGCGTTACTGTCGTCGTTTAAATCGACAAAAACAAACAAGTTGCAGCGGCTCGGAATCAGTAGCGTGTGTCTTAAATTTATTTTGTTTGTGATGTGTGTATTATATAGTTATTGTTATTTTGACAAAAGGAAAAAATCTGTATTACCTATTGATTTTAGGAAGAAAAGTCACAGTTTTTCTTCATAACTTTAAAATGAAACTTTTTCTTGTTATTTTTTTCAACAAGCAGAATTTTTTGTAAGGAATGACTTTTTTTTCTAAAAAAAATAAATATTAATCGTAACTGTGTTATTCCCAAATATTGAAATGCTTAACAAAAATTTAATTCTAATATTCATTTTGATAATAATTATTCTAGATATGCGAATAACAAAGCTTTATAATCTTGATAAATCTAAGGCATTTTCATTACAATAAGCAAGAAAATTTTAATTAGCCATTAAATAAATTATAAGTAGTAAATTAAAAATTAGTAATGAGTCACATACAATTAAAATCATGTGTCTTAGGACCGATTCCACCGTTGTGTTAAACGAAGTTTAAAATGACATTTTTAGATCAACAATGTCATTTTAATCTCCTTTTAACACAACGGTGAAATCGACCTTAAGCAATTATTTAACATAAAATTTTACAATTTTTGGCAATTTAAAAATGTCAGATAATAGTTTTGTATGTTTAATAACAAAAATTGAAATAATTTTTCAACAAAATTTTGAATTATTTATCACTAAATCCAGCGTTTGTATTTTTTTTACATTTAATTAATTCCGAGATAACATTTGACGCTCCTTGTCCTCGATTTCCAGAAATATATGTTATTAAGTTATATTTAAGGCTACTCATATATTACACTTTAAAATATTAATAGAAATTTGAAGACCATCAATAAAAACAAGCTAATTATTTGGCGTAATATGTAGAGCATATTGTCTTTCTTAGTGCTGTTCTTATAAGTTAAATTAAAATATATTTCATGTAAATTTTTACTGTTTTGTTTTAATACGATCCTGCCTATCAATACCTTATTTTATCACAAAATCTTTAAATACGCTTTAATCCGACCCTGACTAAGACCCCCGAATGGCGTCGCCAAGGTCAAATTTTCTTAGCATAATATTTATATGCGATCAGCGGCGAGTGAGCCTGCCGATTGTTTCTTATGCCGTGACCCAGGTTCAAACCCCTGACAGGTTAGTTTTTTATTTATTTTTTTTTATATTAATTAGGTAATCGATTAAATAATCATTTAATATTAAGTGTTTCTTTTCACATAATTATCTTGTGAATTTCTAAGTTTAAGTCCCTTCGGTACAAAAAATAGCGCATGTACCACGATACCAAAGTGCGTTTTAATTTTTATTTTTGGTATTAAAAAAGGCATTTTAGTCCCTTGGTACATAATATACTATTTATCACATATTTTCCCAATCTTTCAGTATCAAAGGTAGTTTTTAAATACTTCCATTTGCATCAAACACATATTTTCTGATTTCGTAAAATTGTATAAATAGTTTCCATATACAGTGCAACCTCGATAATCCGAATTACGCTAATCCGAACGCAAATTGTGATGCGAGATAGTCCGAACTGTAATCCGAACGCTGACAGGAAAAGACGTACAGCGCGGCCCGCGTCGCCCATATGTAGTTTGATAATCCATTTAAATGTACAAAAATCAATATACATACATAGATCTAAAGGTCTAAAAATGTGTAAGCGGTGTTTTATTGTATATTCGTTAATCCGAACAAGGTCTGACAATTAGGTGTTCGGATTAAAGAGGTTGCACTGTATATTTTTTACTATTAACAGCATTTATTGGTCTGTTTTTTTTTTGATTAAATTATCGATATTTTTATTATTAATTTTAATAATTCGAGATATTTAAAAGTAAATAAATTTGAAAGTGTCAAAAGTTTGACTTTTTAGAAATGTCATATTCTTAAACCTGGTTTACATATGGGGTATACCAGATTAATGTTTGTATTAAATACTGATTGATAATGAAACGAGAAAAAGGGTAGTCATAATTTACTGTCTATACTGTGAACCTTTTTAATAAATAATTATTAAAATAGTAATTAGACGAAATGTCCAATTTTGATTTTTATTATTTAGCGGAATAAAAAATAGATGTTATAGTTCATATGTAATGGTTTGTTTTGTGCAAACTTGATTTAAGTGATAACACCCCTAGGAAACTTATCAGTGTAAGTCAGAGCTGATTGGATATGCTGATAGACGTGACTGAAAATTAACGATTTTAATTGGTTTTCTATTCATGCTAGATATTTCCTATCTAATTATCATGAACCTAAAATACTCACACTCTACATATCTGTTAATGTTTATTAGGCTCTATTTTAATGAAAGTTCTTGAAATCAGTTAGCAATTAAGTGCAACTAAAAAATCTATAATATGTTAACTCTTGGATTTCAATTCATTTTCCATACCTATTTCATCATTTAATTCGTTGACTCTTAACGAGAAAATCGAAAATTAGTTCTTACCTTTACAGTGCAATAAATTCACTTTGTTTCAATCTCACAAGGATGCACGCCTAATTAATTCATATCTTTCGAATCTGATATTTCGCTGTTGCTTCGCAGAAAATTCAATTTACGAACTAAATATGAGGGCATGCGAATAGTGCGCCCTCTAATTACGACGCCGCAATTACTAATTTACAATTTCCAACTCGAAATTGTCACACGTGTATAACTAGTTATATTTGTCTTTAAAGTATCAGGTAGAACGGCTTTAATTAAATGCCGTAATACTTCGTATTTGTCATTAAATCACGGAAGGGAAGTGTTACTTTTAAATGTCCTAACTGGCTCATTACTGGATTGGATTTCATGAACTTTACAAAGTTTCAATAATTATTTTAATAAAAGTTAATAAGAAGTGATCCACAAAAAATGTTTCTTATGTAGGCCTTGGAAAAGTTTTATGATCGTCTGCTTCTGTATTTTTAAACTTAGAAGAATGCTGTTTTCAGTACTTAATTTTAGATCTTATTCTGAAGAGAGCGGCTATGTCTATTTTTATGTATGAGAGAGTAATAAAACAGCATTTCTAATGCAAAACTTAGTACGGTCATTTTAAATATTTTTACAGAATAATCTAAATATTTCCTAAAATTGTAATAAATGTACCTGAGCTATTACAAGTTTTGGGTCTTTTATTGGTCCTTTATACATATAAGCTGTACAGAACAATAGAAAAAGGTTTGGACAAGCCAAAAGCCCTGTGTATTAAAGATTACATAGCCGTATCTTAAGAATATTTTCAATAAGTACCTATTTGCCAATTTTGTTTTACTTTAATTCCAAGAATTTCTTACAGTAATCGAATTATAAGTAGATAAATACCTTCCCAACAAATTTCACCGAAAATGCGATTATAGGTTTTCCATTTAGTAAGGAGGTCCAAGTTGTGTATTCTTGACAGTTTACTAAATGTCGTTTAGTTGCAACTTGCAAGGTGCAGTGTGAATTCTAGTGTGATCATGGAAAATTTGGAAGGGCCGCGTAAACGACAAAAAATCGGTCCTTTAACAGTTAATGAAAAAACATTAATATTTAATTGTTTTAAATCATTTATAGACAAACATTTATGTAAAAGTGTTGATGACACAGTGGAATTAGTTAGTAGTACGCTTGGTGTTGGGAAATCTACGATTTACAGAGTTGTTAAAGAAGAGAAATGTGGCGAGTTTCAAACAGCACGTAAAGCTCCAGGAAAACCAAAATTTCAATTAGAAAATCTTTTGAAAGAAAGACTTCGAAGAAAAGTGCATGCGTTCTTCTTTAGAAAAGAATTTCCGACAGTAGACAAAGTTCTTGCCACGGTTCGAGATGATAAGGATTATCCTGAAATGAGTCGAAGCACACTATGGAAACTTTTAAAAGAAATAGGTTTTCTATGGAAAAAGCATTCCAGAAAGTCTATTTTATTAGAAAGAAGCGATATTGTAGTATGGAGAACAAATTACCTAAGGACTATAAAAGAAATGAGAAACCAAAGAAGAAATATATTTTATTTAGATGTCATCGCTCTCATCATCTGTTGATCGAAATTAGGACTTGTTGATTGATATCGGGTGTACATTTAGTCTATATTTTAAAATCAATAATTAAAAATGGTATTTATAATAGTAGATTGTGCAACAAGAGTAGATATGATGGACATATCGCACGAAGACAAAATTTGAGCACGACGTCTATGTGTGATATGGACAATCCACTCAAGTTGTACAGTATATTTTTTCTACGACTCACTAACAAAAATCTACAAATATTGAGATAAAATAGTTAATTTAAAAATAATTTATGACTTTTACTAATTTATAAAAATCTGAGATTTGAACTCCAGTCTTCCGTATGGAAGGCAAGAACGCTGACCACAGGAATATCTACGCGTTTATTTTTTTTGCTTTAATACTGGTAATTAAATTGACTTCATATAGTTTTATTTACATTAACAAATTATTTATAATTATAGACGAAATAAAAATAGAAATGCTAGTATTTATCGATTCTACACAAAATAACTCATTTTAATGTATATTTAATCTCAATTACTAAAAAATAAACTGACAATTAGTTTGACAGAATTGTCACTAATTTAATATTTTAAAAATAATAGCAGTCGGTCGATCAAAATATGAACTGTTATTGGTGGATTTCAGTTTTTTGCAGTGTTCTCACTACCTAGAATGAATATGAAATATATTCGTTCAGTTGAAGCCAATAGCATAATGTTTCGTTTTATAATCTGTGCATAGTTTAAGCTAATATCCATGTGGGTGTCGAAAAAATATTTTTTCTATATATAGGGTGTGAATTTTTAAATAAACTCAATATTTTATTTTATTCTAATGATAATGATTTTGGTTAACATATAATGCTGATGAATAGTTTCGTGAATAGTTACAAACGTGTAGAAATATATCTTCAGGAAACGTCTATCCATTCGCTCCACATTTGTAGCCAATGAATTTAAGACAAAATACATAGTTTTGAATGAACTTACATGAAAATTACCAGGTAACGATTTTAAAAAATGTTCATATTGCGTAGTAAATAATTAAAACCATAAATGCAGTATCACTTGTGTCAGAAATAAAACTTAACACTACTATATACTCATATACAGTGCTTATTATTTTTTCTGCATATCCGTGCTTTCACAGCTATAATATGGTAACTACGATATCTCGAATATCGCTATGTACTCTGGTTTTGCCACTGATATTCGGTTCGGCTAATATCCCACTACCATATTATCTAATTCTAGTTGACGACTGGCTGTTACCCTGTTGCCATTTTATTAACTTATGTACTAGGTAGTCGTATGCCTATCATGAAAAAATTAGTACTGTATATATAGTTTGATACAGTAGGTATTTCTTTTTTAATGACATGAAATGTCATAAACCTAAATCCCTTTATATTTTAGCCTTACCGATACAATTTTTATTAACGATGGCAGCAAAGTGAAGCTACAATAAAGCCACAATTTGAAATTGAATTTGTTGAACCTAAAAGCTAAAATTGTTAGACTGACTACGTAATCAAAAGAAAAAACTTTATAGTAAGCTAATAACTGCGTCTGAAAGCAAGAGCGCGAAGAATTCTCAAGCTGATTAAAGTTTCAGACAGAGTAATTAGTCTGTGTGTGCTTGGCTGTAGCTCCGGCCGAAAATCCGCATTAATTGTAAATATAGAAATTCTGTTTCAGAGTATGTGCTTAGCGGAAGTCCCCGAGCGCCTGCATTTCCGGCCAGGTCACCAATGGCAACTGCCGGCAACGCCGCCTCCGCAACAAGCGCCAACACACAACTCAGGTAAGTCCGAATCTTAATTAAAGGTTTATTAATTTACTAACTAGAATTTGTGCAAATACCGCGGTATCCAGTACCAACCAACTTTCTATTTGTACGGCAGAAGGACCTAAAATGTACCAAACTAACTTGTTGATGCAGGATTTATCATTCTCAGTGTTCGGTTTTAAACCACTCTAGGTGGAATTTAGATTCGTAGGGAATATTTAAACGATTATCTTAATTTAAGGTTAAATACTATTATAGTCTACCCAATGAACCATTCTGGTAATTTGTAGAATGTTAATATACAAACATTTTTTATGCAGGATTGCAAATCTGAGTTAGTTTAGCTTTAAAATCAGTGGGCTGATGACATTGCATTTCATTGAGATCCAGATAGATATATTGTAGCTCATATTTTTTTCTGTCAGCAAAAATCCTCATGAACCCCAGGAACTTGGTTGAATTGCGCCTATTAATTCACTTAAACTACTCCTCTTCAACCGCAGCATCCCGGCATAATCTTTTTTGGATATTCCTCGGAATACTTATATGAAATTTAAAATTTTCTTAGCCGTTGTGTCCTTTATTATTGGGCCTGCCTGATTCATTTCTGTTTTTCCCTTATGTATAGGATTTCCATTGCCATACTTCGGACAGCCTCCCGTGTAATCATATTATGGCCTACCCCGGCTGTTCTTATTTAAGGCTGCTCCTATAGCGCCCCACCTCCTTGTCTCTGTATAACCCACCAGTTACTTTTCAATTTGCAAACTTACGAGTAAAATATACTTGTGTTTCATAAAATATTATTTAATAACGTAAAATATCATTAAATATCGTTAAATATCGTTAAATATCGTTAAATATCGTTAAATATCGTTAAATATCGTTAAATATCGTTAAATATCGTTAAATATCGTTAAATATCGTTAAATATCGTTAAATATCGTTAAATATCGTTAAATATCGTTAAATATCGTTAAATATCGTTAAATATCGTTAAATATCGTTAAATATCGTTAAATATCGTTAAATATCGTTAAATATCGTTAAATATCGTTAAATATCGTTAAATATCGTTAAATATCGTTAAATATCGTTAAATATCATTAAATATCGTTAAATATCGTTAAATATCGTTAAATATCGTTAAATATCGTTAAATATCGTTAAATATCGTTAAATATCGTTAAATATCGTTAAATATCGTTAAATATCGTTAAATATCGTTAAATATCGTTAAATATCGTTAAATATCGTTAAATATCGTTAAATATCGTTAAATATAGTTAAATATCGTTATATATCGTTAAATATCGTTAAATATCGTTAAATATCGTTAAATATCGTTAAATATCGTTAAATATCGTTAAATATCATTAAATATCGTTAAATATCGTTAAATATCGTTAAATATCGTTAAATATCGTTAAATATCGTTAAATATCGTTAAATATCGTTAAATATCGTTAAATATCGTTAAATATCGTTAAATATCGTTAAATATCGTTAAATATCGTTAAATATAGTTAAATATCGTTAAATATCATAAAAATGAACTAGCTGACATACTCAAGTCTTAGGACATAATAGCCTATTACTTCAAGCCCTAAATTTATCGTTTAGGTAATAAAAAAAGGTAAAAAAAAACACAAAATAGGAACTTATAAAATTGTTTATTTTAATTTAAGAATGCATGAAAACTACTTACCTAAACCCCATACTTTTTAGCAGCCTCCATAAAGAAGTTTTACTTCCTGTAAATTCAGGTAGAACACCTTGTACTTTGTGAAGAATACATAGAAAAATATATATTTCTTAATAAAAAACTGTTTTTCTATAAAAATTATTAAAATACTTTCGAACCTAAAAAAGTTTTACGGTTAAAAGTGAACTGATAGACGTTTCTTTTGAAGATTTTTAGTATCTGTCAATGATGCAATACAAAAAAATCTGATTTCAGACAATACAAAAATAACTGTTTTATTTCTATCAAACTTACATTTTAAACTAGGAGGCCCTTTTCTCGAGGATGTAAAAATCATAAACGATCTCCCGAATTTTTTTAAGTTCTCCAAGTTTTAGTGCTTCCTGTACTGATTAATTCCTCGGTCTCTTTTTTCGAGGAGATCCGAACGAAGTAGATGCTCCTCTTTCAATAGCTAAGGCTTCCTTTTTAGTTCTGGCATAAGTACTGTGGAAATACTCCTAGTCCCTAAACAAGTTAGTTGCTAACTGATACAATGTCCCATTTGAAATTAAATTAGGGCTAAAAACAAATAAGATCACATTTCAATCAAATATATAGGTATTATTAACTGTATTTTATCAAAATTTATTCTAATTTTTTTCTCAAGGAAAATAGAGGTTGCACATATTAAAATGACTCGATCAGGATATATATTTTACGAATTAAAGAAATGTAACACTATAAGTTTGTCTTGCAAATATACCGAGACACATAGTTGTTCATTGTATAAAATAAATATTTTCTTTACATATAGGTCAAATACCTAGTTTTTAGTAGAATTCAATTATTTTTAAATTAAAATACTACTTTTCTAAAGACTATATAACAATCTCAACGCTACAAACTACTGACAAAATTAGCATTATTTGTTTTACAGATAAAAGTTTTTACCCAAACTTCGTATGTTTATGACAAAATATGTAATTAGGTAATATTTGCAATAAGGACAAGAATTATAATCTACAATAACCCAATGAAACAACCGATCTTTTTTGTCCAAAGACATAATATCTAGTCTATTACTAAAGTATATTAATTCGCCAAAGAATACTTGTAAATTCTGACTGATCCGGTTAGGAATAATAAATTATAATATTATAGGTATTATACTTTTTTATTCTACTTACTGATGATTTTGTAAAGGAATTTGCATTCCATCTTCAGCCATGAAAGATGCGACATTTTTTTTAATCTGCCGACCTTGACTGTGGATAATTTTTCCTTTTAAACCAACAAGCTTTTTAGGAGGCATGGTTTTGGATTAAATAAAACACACAACACTCACTCACAAACGTCTTAAAATAATCGAGAATCAAAAATATTTAACAAATAGCCGATTCCAAAAAAATAACCTTAAATATCAAACGCTAACGTCACTAACAAATAAATAAATGGCTATTGGCATAAAAATATTCATTGTACGCCAGGACGTGACCCTGTCGTTACTAAGCGACGTAGGTAAACCAGACATAATTTGGTCTCTGCGACTGTCATTGTTGCAACTTCAGCTGTGTTCTTTTCTCGTGAAACGAAATAAAAAACAAAAGAAAATATGTAATATTCAAATTTATTTCACGAAGGAATTCTCGACATTTTAAGACACTTTAAAAACAACAAATTATTACAAGATTTTTACTAGCAAAATATCTAGAATACTACGGCACAAAACTCTAGCATTAAACTGAATTAAAAACATCCAAAATATTCCGATATCAAAGTAGACTGTTTTCAAGAAATTACTGGGAATTTTAAACAAACCATTTTATAGCATTGTAGGTAATACTTGTCGGCGGCCTCGATGTTAAACTTTTAAGAAGTTTGATTTATTGGTAGTCGGTATTTCAAGATAAGTTGTAAGCTTTTACTTGATTTTTAGCAAAATGATACATACTTGCCTTTCATAGTGAGGGGCAAGGGGGCGGAACGGAGTCAGCAGAATGTTGATAGAAAATAAGTAATGAGAACACAGATTAGAGATGTGTGATCGATCGGGCGGTGGTGGATACGCTGGCTCCGGATCGCTAGTATCATTTCTTTAGTTGATTAATAACACAGGGGAACAGCTGTTTTGTTGTCGAGGTTTTTTGTGCTGATTCTATATTAATTTGATGTCCTGAATTCAAATAACGTATTCATTTTTAACTAGGAGCTCAAATTTTTAAGATAAAAAAGTTTAGAGAAATATAAGATACATTATTTTAACTCAAATCCGTAAGTGTAGTAAACAAAAGTAGATACGAAATTTTTATTTTAGTTATACAAAATACAATATTATGCTCGTAATTGCAAACAAAAAAAAAACATTGAAGAAATCAAATAGTCACTCAACCCTTCGAAAGCTTCTTTTCCGCGACATTCTTGAATGTTTTTTTAAACAGTCCCTTTTTAAAATCCAACAGTAATCTGCCATCATGTGCATGTCCCATCTTCCTTGGTAGCGGTTTTCCATATCTTTAACATCTTGATGAAATCTTTCACTTTGTTCCTCACTCATGTCTCCTCAATTTTCTGGAAAATGGTCTAAGTGGTTGTGTAAATAGTGTATTTTAATACTCATATTGCACCCTAAGGATTTGAAACTATTAGGCATCTTGTTAACCATTTCAACATAGTTTTGAGCTTTATGTTTGCCTAGAAAATTTTCTACAACTGCAACAAATGATGTCCAAGCTTCTCGTTCAACTTGATTTATTGAATTTATGAAGACAGGATCCTTAATTAATTGTCTTATTTGTGGGCCGTCAAATATCCCTGCTTTGAGTTTTTCTGTGCTCAACTGTTGCATTTTTACCTCTATATATGCAAAACATGACCCATTCTTATCAAGAACCTTTACAAATTGCTTCAGTAAGCCCAACTTTATATGTAACGGAGAAAGTATGATTTTTTCTCTTTCAACCAAAGCGTCGTTAATAACATTCTTTTCCCCAACGTCCATGTTTTCTCTTTGAGGATAGTTCAGGTACCTGATAGGCAATGGTTCCACTATTTATAGATTTACCTGGAATTTTCTCAATTACAGACTGATAATAAAACCATTGTACCTACATCAATGAATATAAAAATTTTAGAACTCTCATAAATGAATATACTGAATAAAAACCACATTGATAAATAAGTTGATGTATCTAAAAAAGTAGAGCTGAGAGAAAAACGGATTACATGTACAGATTTAGCGTCTCAAATATAGTTAAAAACGGCTCTAAAATCCCAGACACAAAAAACATTTTTTTCGTTGCCTTGTGAATTGATATCGTATTATTATCCGTATTTCTTTAATAATTATGTAACGTCGTTTAAAGTGTTGTCAACATTGTTTATTGTTCTATATTGCACTAACAAGTTTTACAAGTATTAAATGTAGTGTTTTGTCATAACAATGTCTGACGGTGACGTCCTAAAAATACGAAATCCGACATACTTTATCTGTGGAAATACAAATCCAATAAGAATTACCTAATATCTTAATAAGGTAAAAACTCGGTGCATGCCAACCCGCAAAAACTAATTGACAAGAATTTACAAGAAGTAACGCTTAAAAACAAATCCAAAAATTCAGAAGGTCTTTATTTTAAATATATCTGTATATTCTGTTAAAACAGTTTCTAATTTGCACAGTATAGTAATACATTTTTTTCGAAAATATGCAATATTTTCTCAAATTTTCTGAACTATGGTAAAATATGCAAGCATATACCGGGTGTTCATTTTAAAGTGTTACAGTCAAATACTGCCGAAAATATGCATTTTAGAAAAAAAAGTTTCAGACAAAAGTTTTATAGTTTTTTGGGGGAAATATTTTGGCTAAATTAAATTTTTTTGTAGTTGGCCATAATATGGCCATATCGAGGTGGACTTTGTTTTTTTTAAATGGGAATCCCATTTTTTCTTACATATTCTTGCTGTACATAAAAAAATAAGAAACTTTGGAGGGAAATATTTTTTTTATTGGACTTTTTGAGTAAAAGCTACTTGAAAATGTTGCTGCGCGAAAAAAAAGTTTGACATATTATGGTTAGCTATAAAAAACGATTTTAGCCAAAAGTTTTTCCTTACAAAACTATAAAACTTTCGTCTGAAACGTTTTTTTTTTTATAAAAAGCTGTATATAGCTGTAACGCTTTAAGTTGAACACCCGGTATATGCATTTTGCATATATTCCGCTCTTTAGTTATCAATGTCAGCAAATATAGAAGTATACAGAATATTAATTCGACTTACTGTCATGTATGAATTAGAAATATGTGTATCTATGGAGGGGTTAAAGAAAATGACAAATTGAGGTCGAAACAGCTTTATTAAGGAGGTCAAAACAACTTTATTGAATTTCAAAATATATTTTATTATTATAACATTTGCGAACTACAAAAAGAACGAGGGCCTTTAAACTAAATGGAACTAATGGAATAACAGAGTAAGACAACTGATCTCAGTATTAATATAGACTATATTAACGGATATGAGATAGAAAGCGGCCGTAAAATGTAAGTATGTTTATATAAATCGTATCGATTAAATATAAATACACAAAATGTATGGAGAAACTTATAAAACAAAACTAACTCGTCGGCTTATTACCCTTTCATGAATATTCACTGAAATCTCCGCCTCCATCGCTTTATACTAAGCTTGAATGATTTATGCCCATTATGAGACGGGACGTTACATTAATGTTTTATAACGGCACATGTTTGAACATGTCTGTATAAATTGTTTATACTGGAAAATTAAACACAAATACTACAAAATTACGTAATCATTATTTAATTATTCCAAAAAGTTTTATGGAAAAAGATTTACATGCGGAGGTTAATCGAAACTGGCACGTAATTGGGAACGAATGTTTGTTTTTTAGCGTGTAAATCGCGGGGTATGTGTTTTTGTTTGTTGGAAAATGGGGCCGTGGCCAGTAGTAACAGTTGTGACAGAATCATTTACTACATAGAGTTAATACTGGCAACGATTATTTTTATATTAACGGACTAACTCTCATCTACCATATTATGCGATTCAGGGAGGTGGGAAGGGATGGAGTTATCATACATGTTTATCGTTGTAATATGTTAATGGCACCAAAAGACGGAGCTTAATTTAAACTAGCAGACGGGATAGAAAGGTAATTAAAAATTTATTTTATTCGGAAAAAGAAAATTATTGGTTATCAAAAAAATCCAAGAGAAATTTAAATGCTGTTTTTACATTTATTTAAAAAGTTAACTGCTCTTTTCTGCAAATTAAATTCCAAATTTTCATTGCGTAAATTATATTTTTTTTATTTACTTACTAGTGGTATTTGAGATTTAACAGGTATTTTTTCTACTGTAAATAATAAAATAATTGATCATTTTAACAATTTTATAGAACTTAAGTGTTTTTCATTATATAACAATAAAAAAAATTGAAAGCGGAACGTGGGATTTAGTAATAAGCTCGGAAAATAATTTAAATTGTGTTACTAGTGAATTTCTTTTATTTGTAAATACAACTACTAACTTGCTTTAAAGATTTATAATAAAATTAAAATAAAAAAAAAAAACATTAATAAACATTTAAAAGAAACAATATACAGTCCACTTAAGTTGGAACAATATAGAAAACTTTTTTATTATAAGTTTTATAAAAAAAATTATTCGTGATAAAAAGTTCTGCATGGTCCAAAACTTAAAATAAAAAAATATAAATTTTGCTGGAGAGTAAAGTACCTTTATTTTTAACAAACCTTATATACAACTGACACATTTTTATATCTGATGGTTGTATTTTAGGTTTTAGACCATGCTCAACTTTTCACGAAGAAACACTTTTTTTCCTAATATTAATACTTAATAAAAAAAATTCTCTTATACCATCAACTGTCTACGTAAGTCTGCGAAAAACTATTTTATTATTATTAGGCAAAAAAGTTTAGGCAGAATACTGCCTCGTTTCCAGATAACATTCTAATTTTGTTACACTTGTAAATATTTTCAAAAAAGTTTATTAAACATTTATTCGTTTCTTATAATCGCAACTGTCTTAAAACATCCTAGATTTTCATATTATCTGAAAAACGAGCGCGGTGTAGGTTAGGTTGAAAATAAGTGGGATGATCTCCTTCCACTGCGACTTAGCCAAGTACGAGACATTCAAGGGTATTTATACAGTTCCAAACCAGCTTTGAGTCAACTCGATTGGAGCTCAGGGCCTTAAGGTCTGCCTGGCTATCTGAAAAAATCTTAATAGTCTTGTTTTCGGGGAGAAAATTAATCAACTTTTTTGCTCCCAATTCTATAGCAATCATTTCTGCTTGGAAGATCGTGGCCAGAGAGCCTAGGTTTACTGATATGTCAACTCTGGGCCTATGGCCGAAAACTCCCGCTACTACTCCTTTTTCAGTTTTGGAACCGTCCATGTTCAAAGCATAGTCTACCTGGGAGAGTGTTTTTCCCCTCTGCTCCATGCGTCTCTCTCTCTGGGATGAGGACGCTGTGTGGATTTTCTATGTGGTGTCGGGGAACTAGCGAGTCCGAGACCATGCCGAGGATGGGGTGTTTATTAATCTTACTCATCAGTCCTGTCTTGTCCCATCGCAGTTCTTCGTAGCATTGACTACCCACCTTCAAGGGTCTGTAGGAGATCATCCTAGCCTCCCTTTCCAGCACAATGTGGAGAGGGGTTAGTTCCAACATGGTCTTCATGGCTCCCGTAGGTGTAGTTAATATTGCTCCAGGCACGCTAGGCACGCAAGCCGCTGTATTCCAGCCAGCTTTGCTCTGGTCGTCCGTTGAAGTCCCTTGTCCCACCAGACAACAGAGCCGTGCGTAACCATGGGTTTAGCAAATCCAGTAGATCAGTTGAATACTGATCCCCCATGCTTTGCCGCATATCCTTCTAAGGGTCCAGAGAGATACACTGACTTTGTTAATGGTTTTATTCAATTGGGAGGTTTCAGGTAAGTTTCTTATTTAGGGTGATCCCCAGATATTTCACCTCCTCCGCAAAAGGAATGGTTTCCCCAGCCAAGGTAGGTTGTCGAAGCTAGTTGAGCTTTTTTCTCTTGGTAAAGGGGACAATAGCAGTTTTGCGGGAGTTAACAGACATCTGCTCCCTCATTTACCATCTTTCGTATAAAGGGCTTGTTGAAGGATGTTGGAGATCACCTCTTCGAACTTTTCCCTAATTATGATAACCAGATCGTCCGCATCGCATTGAAAATGCACCTCCTGTCGGGAGAGATCTTCTAGCAGGTTATCCACCAGAATGATCAACAGTAGGGGTGAAAGTACCCAGCCTTGTGGACATCCTCTGGCAGGCCTAAAAAAGACAGTCTCTCCCTGCAGTGATGAAGTGATGTTCCGGTTTACCAGCATGCTTTTAATCCAATTACAAGTTATTCTGTCGATTCCACTTCTTTCAATATAAACGAACAAAGTCTAAGGAAGGTCGTTGTTGAACGCGCCTTCTATATCTAGGAAGGCACCTAGAGCAATCTCCCCGTGATTTAGAAAATGGCCGATTTTGTCTACTAGATTATGCAGGGCATGATCTGTTGATTTGCCTGCTTGGTAGGCATATTTGGAGGAGTTTAACTGGCTTGCCCAAATGCTTTCTTTTATAATATGCCTATCTAATGCCTTCTCTAGTGTTTTTAAAAGAAAGGATGTTGGGCAGAGTTTGGTAGGAAGGTATCTATTCTACCAGCCTTGTGTATATACACGACTTTCGCCATCGTCCATCCTAGCGGAATATAGCACCCCGCCAGGCTTGCTCTAAACAGCCTCACAAGGAGGAGGAGTAGCAGGAGTTCCTGTACTTTAAGCAGAATAACAGGAAAAATGCCATCCTCTCCAGGTGATTTAAAGGGGAAGAATGAATTAATCGCTCATTTCACGGCATTTGGATAGACAATTTGTGCAACAAAGTTCCAGTCTTCCTTTTTGGGTCGTAGGATCGATTCCCTTAGGGGAAGGGGTACATGTTGCATGTCTCCCAGAATTCGAATTCCTGGGAAATGTTTCTCTAGAAGAATTTCTAATGTTTCTTTGCCAGAGTCCGTATAGGTGTTGTCGGGTCTCTTTATCGAGCCGACTTCCTGTACAGTGTATAATTTTTATAAGTTTAAATTAACTTACCTTAAGTGCAATTTGTTCCCTTTGAAGATGATCCCTTTCAACCAATCTCGCTGAATCTCAGATCATCGCAGTTGCGACAAAGCTTTAAAAAACCTGATAGCTACGCCACTAGAATGCAGGAACTACATAAAGAGTTAGGTAGTAAGTTTTGGCTTTGGACTATGGTGCACAACTATCTTATAAATGAGTACTACGTTTAATATTCATCTTCGAAGGGAGAGCAGTGTATAATCAAGATCCAACTTCACTTAAGGTAAGTTAGTTTTTCCTTATTATAATATCTACAAAGATTTATCCAACGTTGAAAATTTTATTATAGGTAAAGGATTTAGGTGTCACATATAACAACTCATCATCTTTTAGTAGTCACATTATAGATATAGTTAAATCTGCCAATAGGATTTTATGTTTTTGTTATTAGGCAAACTGCAAATTTCAGTAATCTAACAAAACTTAAACTCCTTTACTACCCTTTAATAACGCATAAGTTAAAATTTGGTATGTAGGTATACTAGGTTTCATGAATATTTATTAAAAAATGTCCAAAACAAATTTCTAAGATATTTATATCACAAAAAATATTATTAAATTATAATATATCTGGAACGTCTCAACTCAACCAAACTCAACTTTTAAAGTACTGCTTCTGAAAAACAGAAGAACTCTTCCTGTAATAATTATGTATTTGAAATAATTAACAATAAAATCAATTCCACTGAATTTTTGTTTTGACTTGAAGTAATGTTCCATCTAGAAGAACTCGTCATTGTATATTATTCCATATTCCACTGTTGCATACAACCTGAATAAGTAGTTATCGTTGTATTTTCGACTGAGATTGTACACTTTCCTAGGACCCACATTCATAAATGCAGCCATTTTTTATTATTACTAATTTGCAGTTAATGTAGTTCCTTATAGATCAACTTTAAATACTAATAATATTCCCATGTATGGGATGCTACGAAATTATGGGATAGATACTTCTATAACGTACATAAGAGTAAATAAAACTTGAACGTAATAAATGCTACAATGCTGTAGTATATACTCCAAGTGCCAAGAAGATGCTTAAAGCATTAGCATGTACTACATTTTATGCATACCACCAAGTACCAATTGTATAAATGGTGTAACACGTATATTAATATTTAGTAACTACTAGTAATTATTAATAATCTGTTAATTCGTGTCCGTTTACTTGTTTGTGTCATGGACAATCCTGACTACCAACTCAAAATTGGTTTTTGTTTTAATTCAGATAATGTTCTATTGTAATGTGGCTCTTTTTAATAATTTTTAAATGTCTGTAGTGTTTCAACACATTGTATGTTGCAACATCATTTTATGTTTTTACCCTCAACTTATTCTTTAGTTTCCTAGGCGCATTGATGCTATACAAGATTGATGATATTTTTTTGTCAAAATAGTTGTTTTTTTCTTCCAGTTATCCAATGCCATTTACATATTCTAGCTTTTTATTCCTGCTACTAGGAAAAACCATAATTTTTGACATCTTATATATTTTTTCCTCGGATTGGTTTTACCAACATTACGTTATACATTCCTACCTTCATTTCTTGAAGTGGAGCGTCGTAGGATTTATATCTCGGAATCCAGGACCAGTCAATGAATCTTTATATAAACTTTATATAAATGTGTTTTTGACAATATATAAAAAAAATTAAAAAAAATAATTAATTTTTCAGAGTTTTCTTTAAGTTTTATTAGTTTAAAGTTATATATTGAAAAGAAAAACTATTACAAACTTGTCCTTGGGCCTCAAGGGACTAAAGGTATAGAGGTGAGGGGTGGGGAGAATTATGAAAGGGATAATAGCAGCTGTTGACGCGGTCCTTAACAGATTAGCACACGTGACAAATAGCTAGGCTAGATACGTAGCTATTTTTATGAGTTTTGAAGAAAAATATTTCTAATTTTTATTTATTTGCTTTTTATGTATATTTATTATTGTGCAGTTAGTGCGGCAATAGTTAATTATTGAATATTTACATCATTACAAAACAATTGTGTTTTTCAAACTTTCAAAATAGATAGTATGTATTTGTTTTTTATTTATATTGTACGCTTATGAAAAACAATAGTCAATACTCAATCGTATATTTTATAACAAATTGATGTTATAAGTTGGAATGTTATAGTAAAATTCAATAATACTAATTATTAATTATGATATAAACGTTAGTTATTAATATTACTAATATTGTTACAGCCTTATATCAAAATGAGTATGATGAAAATAAAAGTAATGATTGCCTCATTTGTGACAAAATCGGATCTAGTTCTTAATTAAGCTCCAAACTTGGAAATCTGTTTCTGCAGAAAGTGTGCATTCAGTTTGTAGACAAAATAATATCAATAAAGGATGTATGCAAAACCACATCAGCATGTTCTCCACCAAAGAAAAAACTTCGAACGACTGATTCAAGTGACTTTGATTGGAAAAGTAGGTGTTTTTTATGTGAAAAAGAAGCATATAAAATGAAGGAAAGAAGAAAGTCCAAATCGTCAAGATAACAAATCAGCTATGTACCTACATTATCGCAAGATTCATAAAATAATATTTTTTTAGTGTCCAAAGATGTAGATGGTTTAGTTTTACTGACTGCACTCTCACCAATAGACCCAGAAACTTATTTTCAAAAACTATTCAAAGGCAAAATACCGCAAAATGTGTACCTTCCTAAGAGCTTAGTATTACCAAAGTGTAAACAGCATATTCTATTCTTACATGCATTCACTGTCTGTGACATGACGTCAGCTTTTTTCCAGCGTGGCAAAAACGTCTTTGCAAAAAATTTCGAAAAACGGTTGAACCTGCAAAATGCTGCGACAGTTTTTAAAAATCAATGCAAAGATATTAATGACATTTTTAATGCTGGTGTTACATGCTCGCTTGCTTTATACGCTGCCCCTCACAAAATAAAAGATCTAATTATATTAAGATTTAACTCGTTTTTGAAAGCAACTGCTAAAAATACCTGCGTTAAACTGCCGTCTTTGCCACCTACTGCAGATGCCGCTATTGGACACTTCAAAAGAGTATATCTGCAAATTCAAACATGGCTCGAAAGAGAAATATTACCAAAAGAATTAAGTTGGAAATATGAATGCGGAAGGAACATGCTCATCTATACAAACACCAGACAAGCACTCCTCACCCTAAACAGACCATGAATTTATTCAGGGTTAGTATTATAATGTCACGAAGCCTTGGCCGAAGTATCCATCAACAATTTGGTCACCTTAAGATGGATCAAAGGTCACGCCACATCGAAAGGTAACCGTCTTGCTGATTCACTGGCCAAGAAAGCAGCAAACCAAATACTTTTTGGATCTGGCCTTTCCATTGGCCTGACAAAATCGATAGTGACAGACCTAATTAACGAACATTCCCTCGTGAAATTAAAGGAAAGATGGGATGAAACATACAACTGTAAAGTTGTCAGGGAGCTTTAAAGTTATCCTGACAACACTGTAGCAAACAAATACTTGACCATGGCTAGACAGAATATGCGCCTATTCACAGGCAATCTGACTGGTCATTGCCAAGTACGGAAGCATCTACATATCATGGGGCTGTCAGAATCCGCACTCTGCAGAGGATGCGAACAAAAATATGAGACCATCCAGCATATCCTCTACGATTACTCGATACTCTCATTTATTAGAAGATTTGTGTTCGGCGAGTATTGACTAACACCGGCCGATATAAGAGAGGCACCACTTGGCGACGTTGTCAACTACATCAAATCTGTAGGCTGGCTGACTATTTAGAAGGTGCCTATCATCTTAGGAGGATGCACAATGGGCCTAGTGAGGCATAAGTGCCGTGGGGGTAACTCACCCTCTACACTTTACAGATACAGATGAATGCGGAATACTGATATCGCAAACAATGACGCAGCGACTAGCTCCAGAATCCTAATTAAAAATGATTCTTTGCACAAGTAAAATAGGATGCATAGCATCTTGTGGGTGCAGGAAAAGTGGATAAAATTGCACTGTAGACGGTCATGTTTTAACAGAAATAGAAGTATAAGTTTATATAAACGTAGGTCCGAAAACATTTCGTTTTCGAGATACAGCGTGTTACAGGTAAATTTTTGAAAATATTTTATAAAAATTTCTTAAGTCACCGGTTTTCCAAAGTTAAAAAAAAAATAAATTTCTGATTCCACAGGCCTACTAATTATTGTTTACACTTTCGGATAAAATAACATCAACTTATCGTTAAATTTTCAAAAGCTTTTCTCTTAAAAATGTTGCGTCCTAGCAAGATACAAACAAAGTAGCTTTATTACAAAGAACATTGGTTTTCCAAATTTTGTAGTCAAAAATGTTAAAACCAGTCAACAAAAATTTAACCCTAAGCCCCTTCTCTAATTTATCCACCTATGAAGATGATCATATTATAAACTGGCATTGAGTCCATTAAATAGAGCCCAAAAAGTTTAGCACTTGTACTAAACTTCACTTAGTTATCTTTAAAAGTTTAGAAAATATTTAGAAAAATGTGTCATCAGGACTTCACTTTTAACACCCTGTATCTCGGAAACAAAACGTTTTCGGACCTACATTTATATAAACTTTTACTTCTATTTTAGGATGTAGATTACGCTGTTATAACATGACCGTCTAATTTTGGGACACCCTGTATATAATTTATAATAATTTTTTTGTTACTAGTTATTTTTTGCGAAATAATAATAAATTAACAATAAAAAAATATGTAAATATTATTTATTAGCTATAAAATTGAAATCTTTGCTCTAAACATTTTTTCCCTTGTCCCTCTCATTTTTCAGTAAATTGTTATAAATTGTTGTAATCAAGATCGCACATTTTTTTTAACTTTTTTATTTGAGCTTCTAACAATGTAGTCCAACAGTTTTTATGATTTATTGACTGGCCTTGGATTCCGAGATTTTACAATTTTTACGCCGTACGGCGCTTCACTATTGGGTCAGTCAAATATTTTATCGGAAGGCCTCTTAAGCACCAATTTTCTTACACAGAAAATCAAATTAAAAAGTTAAAGTCAAAAAAAATATGCGATAGCGTCACTTTCGAAACACACTTGTGCATGAAAACGTCCTTCCCTTATCACTTCCTCTTCTCACGAGGACCTCTTTCGTCGTTTAGTGTCACTTATTTGTCTCCCCTAAATACTTACGAAAGCAACTCATAAGAAACCGCCGCAAAACGAGAGAAACTCAAACGTGCGTGTGTTGCAAACTTGCGACTTTGCATATTTAGCAAAAGCCTTTCTAGACGAACACGTTTGTTAGTTTAAGAGATATCTTGCAACGAGTTATTAAACTTATTAAAGAAATACTGTTTTGTATACCATATAAATTATTTCCACAAAACTCTGTTAAAGTAAAACACACTTTTTCTTTGATAAAAAGGGAATATGGCATTTCTCTATCAACTATAAATATATGAATGGGTCTTAGAAAGTAGTGCGTTTCTTGAAGGAACAAGTAGTTAAGGCCATTTATAACAAAAATAGTTTTATCTACGATAGAAGGTCCGAAAAAGTCCAAACCGAGGCAAACTACCTTTAGTCCAGTCATTTAAGCTTAAATTAGGTAAGAATCTCGGAATTCGAGATACCCAGCTGTAAGTATGTAAATACTTGTATATTGACACCATAAAAGTTGTCTCAAAACCTACATATGGTAGGGTGTACGCAACTATTAAATTTCAAGGTCAAAGGTCACAAAAATCGTTTTTTTGCGCTTTTTTTGTAAATATCTCATTTCCTATGGGTTTTTTGCTATTTGTATTTATTATCAATATTGTAGAATACAAAATTCTCTACAAATTTTGTTTAAAAAAATTCAGACTACAGTGAGAACGTAAAAGTTATGGAGCAGCAAAGAAGAACTGCTGCCCTTTCAAAAACGTATGAAGTCTGTTTCGATGAAACAATGGTTGTACCAGTTACTCAAGAAAAATTCTTATCAAATCGAAATAACAAAGATATGCTCATTAATAAGTTAATTGAAAAATTACAAGCTGCAAATATTACCAGATATGGGGTTGGGCAATGCGAAACGATTTTCTGGAGCCTATCATGACAATTTTACCACCTGCTTCAGAAGATTTGCTAAATACAATTTTCTGCAACTGCAAGAGTGGTTGTGGTTCGCGATGCGGATGCAGGAAAGCGGGCTTGCAATGCTCTTTAGCTTGTGGCCAATGTAATGGGCAAGCTTGTCTCAATGCTCTACCATATCAGACCGACATTAACGAAGATGGAAACTTTGACCCCGAAATCATGGAAGAACTTGAAACAAATGTCGTTGAAGACGATAATGAAGACCAGTTTGAAATTTGCCAGCAGCCGGAAGACGACGATGAAGAGGAAGATGATTAAAATTATAAATTGTAGTTTTTGTACCTTTTATTCCATTTTTTTACTTTTAATAAAAATAAATGTATTGAATGATATTTTTTAATAAAAAGATTAATTCATAATTTATTTGTTTTTTTTTTTCATCATGTAAGAAGTTATTAATATTAATTAGGATAAAATTCAAATATAATTCCTATATTTTCATTAACAATTCTGCAATTACATGGGCAGGTAAGTGTTGTTAAATAAATTAATACTGAATAAAAAGTGGATAGGTTAGGAAAAAAATTATAAAATATAATAGTTAATAAAAATTGACAAATATTTATAATCATTGATTTATCGATAGCTCATCAACTATATATGGCGCGTTTTCGACCGGAGGCACCGGTCGACCTGAAGTGATGCTGTGACCGTGCGCTCTCCGCCCTCTATCTCGAAAACGGTTCACTGTATGAAAAATTTTTTAAACAAAATTTGTACAGAATTTTGCAGCATTGTTAATAAAAATATAGGAAATATATTTGAATTTTATTCTAATTAATATTAATAACTTCTTACATGATGAAAAAAAAAAAACAAATAAATTATGAATTAATCTTTTTATTAAAAAATATCATTCAATACATTTATTTTTATTAAAAGTAAAAAAATGGAATAAAGGGTACAAAAACTACAATTTATAATTTTAATCATCTTCCTCTTCATCGTCGTCTTCCGGCTGCTGGTAAATTTTAAACTGGTCTTCATTATCGTCTTCAGCGACATTTGTTTCAAGTTCTTCCATGATTTCGGGGTCAAAGGTTCCATCTTCGTTAATGTCGCTCTGATATGGTAGAGCATTGAGACAAGCTTGCCCATTACATTGGCCACAAGCTAAAGAGCATTGCAAGCCTGCTTTCCTGGATCCGCATCGCGAACGACAACCACTCTTGCAGTTGCAGAAAATTGTATTTAGCAAATCTTCTGGAGCAGGTGGTAAAATTGTCATGATAGGTTCTAGAAAATCGTTTCGCATTGCCCAACCCCATACCTGGTAATATTTGCAGCTTGTAATTTTTCAATTAACATATTAATGAGCATATCTTTGTTATTTCGATTTGATGAGAATTTTTCTTGTGTAACTGGTACAACCATTGTTTCATCGAAACAGACTTCATACGTTTTTGAAAGTGCAGCAGTTCTTCTCTGCTGCTCCATAGCTTTTACGTTCTTACTGTAGTCTGAATTTTTTAAACAAAATTTGTAGAGAATTTTGTATTCTACAATATTGATAATAAATACAAATAGCAAAAAACCCATAGAAAATTAGATATTTACAAAAAAAACGCAAAAAACCGATTTTTGTGACCTTTGACCTTGAAATTTAATAGTTGCGTACCATATGTAGGTTTTGAGACAACTTTTAGGGTGTCAATATACAAGTATTTACAGACTTACAGCTGGGTATCTCGAATTCCGAGGTGAACTTACTATAATGACTGGACTACTTATGAAGTTTCATCATTCATCATACAGGTCAATTTATTTACTGCCAGTAATAAAGGAGAAGAGCCTTGATTCTTTTTCAGCAATGGCTTCAGAGAAAGCCATTCTAGAATAGACACTAATAAAAATCGTTAGACAAAAACAAACATGTTATAAAGTGTGGCATAAAGGATTATTCCAGAAGCTGGAAACACTTTTGTGAAGATATTAATTAAAAAAACTATAAATCTACAAGTTGCACAATTTATGGCTCTTTTCTGTCACTGCATCAACGTCTCACCACGCTGTAGTGGCTCCATCTAATAATGGAATCATTAAAGATTTTTTTAATGTAATAATTTTTAATAATGAAATTTGCAAATGTTTTATTTCTTGTATCTGCACATTTATAGTATATGGGCTTATTACAGAATGATCTGGAACGAACGCCTCGTATAGGTTAAAATATTAAAAATTAAAAGTATTTATGGTACATAAAATTTATATTAGTGGTTAATTTGTGGTATTTTTAATATCTTTTCTGTTTTTGATAATTGGTTTCGGGGGTGAGTTGGCTCAGTGGTTAGAGTCATGACTTTTAGAACGAAAGGTCTCAGGATCGAATCCCACCGGTTGCAGGGATTTTTATTTATTTAAAAAAAAAAAAATATTAAATAATAATTCTACTGTGTTCCTACTTTGAATACTATACGGTGCAAGCATTGATAAGGCAACGTAAGGATACGTCATATGTATTATTTTTGATATACAAAAGTGGGACCGGTAGGCGTGGCTTTTGCACTCACTAAAATGGCGGAAGAGCAGAACCGGATTTACAAGTTTTTATTGTACTATTTCTGTAGTATCATTATTTGAATTTTATAAAAAAATGAATTTCCTTTTTATAGACATTGACTTAAAAGGTGGTGGAAGGCCTAGGTAAATAAAAGAAGGGGATTTAAAAGCTTAAATATGCCCGGTTTTCAGCCGAGAGGTGCTGAATAAAGTAAATGAAAGAAATAAAATATAACTGATTTAATTATCACTCAAGTGGCTATTAAACGCTGGAGAATATATTATTTGCAAAATTTCAACTAATCAATGACCATAATATAACTAACTTGGGGCGGATTCCACCATTGGGTTTAACGAAGTTTAAAATGACATTTTTATATAAAATGTAATTTTAATATTCAACTAATAGTTTAAACTTTAACATAATGGTGAAATTAACCCTAAAGCGTTGAAATCATTCACAGAAAAAATAAATAGTGCATTTTTGGTTCACGTAAGCGACAAAAGTAAACAGAGTTCGATTTATTGGATCAGTCGTGACACGTTTGCACTAGGGCACATAAATAGCCCAATCTTTAGTTTTTCGTTTTTCTATGAGCCCAATGCTTTCTGTCTTTAAATCGGAAAGTACAAGGTCGCAAATGTCAAGTAATCTAACCTTATTTTAATTAACAGCTTTCTCGAAATTAAGAACAAATGTTCATACACTAAAAGCTCGATAATCAGATACGAAACTTAATGCAAAGCTCGCGGAAAATGGCTAATAAGCAATCTCTGTGTAGGTAGATGCATTATTCAGGAAATCAAAATGTGGATTAATCTTACTTGGTCTTGGTCCTTTTGTAGATTCAGACTAAAAGGTGTATATCTTCATGCAAGACCTTCAGTAAATCAGCGAAGCCACACCAGCGATGCGCAGGTGCACTTCTAACAAATGTAAAATATGAAGAGATCTTACTTGAGACCTATAGATCTAATGACGATATTATGGTAGTTGGTTTGAGCTGGGCTTCTCACCATCTGCAGAGATTATGGCTACTTATGTAAAGGCCTACCGTAGTAACACACAACATGCACCACAAGCATGCCAGTCCAATTTAATTGGTCTGTGCACAATAATCATGCATGTATAATTGAAAGTCAGACAAAGAATGTGAAGATAAGTTGAAGTCTCAATCATAGTTAAAGTCACAGATGAAGTTAAAGTTAACAGCAAAAGAGTTGAAATTGTAGGCTGGTGATAAAGGGAGGCCAACATCTAGGTAATAAATGTTTATCGAGTTAAGAAAAGTATCCACTGTAAGCGCTTTTCTTGACCACTAAGGTAAAAACCAGAATATTTCCTAATACACAATTTCTTCGGTAGGCAAAATAAGAAATAAATTTGTGAGAGTACTTCCCATCCCAAGTGTTTTTACAAAAGCTCTAAGAACAAAATTGACGAAAATTACCTAATCCAAGTTCAAATTCTAAAACTTGAACATTACAGATAAGTATCTTACTGTAAAACAAGTAAAACCCCATTGTTGACTGAATGGTTGAATAATTCATTACCTACGTGAAGGTAGAATAGGGACCAAAGTTTAGCAGAAAAAGCCACTAGAAAAGGTGAACAAGACAGACTGGGGCATATAAACGACAAGCAAATATTGTAAATGCAAATAATGTGTACTGTGATTAAATAAAAGTGTACAAGGAATAAAGTTTTAATATTTTCTTATCCATATATATGAGTGATATTTATTTTTAATACTAGACAAACGGTTATGGTTGATGTTAAATATTTATTATTATAAGAACTTATATACAGTATGTTCATAATATGCACTATACAAACTTAAATATCATATTCCTGAATTCATTTCAAGCATAAAATGTCCTATGAACAAATATCCAATTCTACATGGTTACCAAGCTACAAGAGTTTAAATATCAAAAGATATATTAACATAGTATGCCATGTGTTGGAATATGTCGAAACATAGCACTGAATGTTTGGTGCCTTGGAACTTGTCGGTATGGAAATTGTCACTGATACTCCATACAAGCAGCTCGCGAATATTCATGACAAAATCATTAAAGGTACACTATTTTGGCATATTATTAATTTAAATTTATCATAAAAAGGAAACGCAGTTGACAAGTGTAGTACTGAGTAGCCAACTGACGTTTATAATTATTGTTGATAAAAAACCAAAAGTTTTGAAAATGTGATATGTAAGTTTGTATAGTGCGTCTTGCAACATTTTATTTAATAAATGCCCCAAGTAAAGAAACGTTTACGATTATTACAATCTAATCATTAAAATCAATTAGAAATTTTATTCTAACTTATCAAGGGATGAAAAACTTCACAAATTGATATTCCACTATCTAGTATACCTTAGAGTCTAAATCACTTAACTGCACTATACTATGCTTTAACATCACTGAACTAACTCAAAAGGCTTGGTCTCTTGAGTCTTCTTATTAGATTTGGCATTGTTGAGGAGCTGGATAATCTCGAGGTTTCCATGCTGGAACAGTTGTTGTTGGTGACTACTGGCAAATTTTTGTATTGTATTTTCAACAGTCTCCACTTTAAGGTCCCTATGAAGATCAGTATTGTGGCAGTACCAGGGTGCATTGATGATGTTCCTTAATGCTTTATTCTGGAACCGTTGAATAACTTTGATGTCACTTTTCTGGCACATCCCCAAAGTTGGTGAATCACTTCATTTTCACCAATTCCTTTAAACGCACTAATCTGAAACAAATTATAGGTAATTAAAAAGGTATATTAATATTGTTTTAAATTAACTATAATAAAACAAACAATACTTATGCATACCCAAAACATGAAGCTCTACTTTTCAATCAGCTGTAGAACTAATAAATAAAATTGGTTGAAGGACAGCAAATGTAGGTTATATTTAAATATAAAGAAGAATATAAAATGCCTATAAATTTGATAAACAAAATGGCGTACGATTAATGTACTTCTCAAGAAAATGCTTGAAACATATACTGCTGAATTTAGAAGGTTACCAATTATACTTGTTGACAAACTGTATCCACGCGCTACGTTTTTTAGGATTTTTTGGAAATCTATAAATATTATTTCGTATGAAAAAGTATTATTCCAATATGGGTAGGCCCAAAAGTTGATAGATGATTTTTTTGCATTTTTAAAAGCATACTTTTACACATTTTATACAAACGTGTCATAATACTGTCCTGTATAATATTTATAATTTTGATACTAACCTATGAAACGTTATTCCAGTCGATTTTTCACAAAAACGTCTATCGCTAGAGCAGGAACGTATAACACACCAAGGCATTATATACTTTATACGTTTGTAACACTCAAAATTTGCTCAAACACAAATTAAATTCAAATTTAATTACACAAATGACAGTAAAAATATAACGCTCACTCTGCGTCGGCACTTTTGATCTCAATGTTCCACTTAATACACTGCGCAACTCGGATAATACAATATATGACAACCACCTATAATAAAATAGCAGTCTTCTGCGTATCCTAAATTTGTATCCCTGCAGTAGATGTTATTTTGGAACTTTCAACTGGTCCGAGTGAGCAAACTGATTCTTTAGAAATAAACTGTGACTCCAAAAATAATGTTCACTGACACTGACAGCAGCAAGCAAAATATCAGGTGCGTTTTAGTCATCAGCTTCTGCTTCCGGAATTGTCGGTTTAGTCGTTTTAACCTGTCAGATTAAAACAAGAAAACCTAAAATTCCGAAGCAGAAGCCGATGAATAAAACACACCTAGTAAAAATATTGCTCCAAGATGAAGGCAACACGTAATGAGGGATCAAAATGGCGGAGTTTTCTATCTCCTTTTAAAAGGCACTCAGAAAGCTGCGCAGTGCGACCATTCTCCGTATAGTTAGAGAAAAAATCAAAGTATGTGTATAGCGGCCTACCTGTAGGGGTGCAGGAGTATTAGAGTACTTACACTTCTGCACTATAGAATATTATACTACTAGTACAATTCATAACCTACATAGAACACGAGGATAATGACCTAAGTTGTCGAAGCCAATGACACTAATGAACGAATAATGATAATAATTTGTTTGTTTCGTTTTTAGTTAGGAACTTTTATAACTCACCAATTTACACACCTTCGGGAAGTAATTTATCAAAAGATAATTAAAATTAAAGATACTAGTTCAGAGCGTCAGTTTTATTTAATGTAAGTTAAAAATTATTTTGGTCTGTTCTATTAAACTTGGCTTTGACAGTGGCTTCCGCATGCTGTTGCATGCGTCTGACTGTTTTTCGCCTATTGTTAGAAACCTCATTCTAACCAAGCCTTCACACTGACGATGTGGATTGATCTTTCATCTTTTTCTTCACAGAACCTGTACAAAGCTACTTGTTCTGCTGAATTAATAACACTCATGTGCCTTCTTAGGTAACGGTGTTCAATAAGAAGACCATTCCTAAGGCTCTTTCTGCAACCTTTGCTTGATGTTGCCTTGCAAAATGCCTTAGAGATCCAAAGAAGGGTTTGGGGCTTGTCTTGGCCTTATCTGAGCCTTCTCGGGCTATTTTGTCGCGAAAAAAGCATTTCAACCGCTCTTCTATTGTTTTGATTTCAAATATTTCAAGTAAAAAATTTACCCTTATTATAATTTTATTTTACGGTTTTTATTTTTTGTTTTTGGATTCATTATCTTGTGGTTTTAAAAGTTACTCATAAACTTTGGGACCATGTGCTATTTTTCTGAACTTTATTTCCGAACGTGGGAAATATCATTTTGTCTGTATTTTATATACATTGGGATTATTAGTAAGACTTTTAGTTTCGGTAATGTGTAGTTTAACCGAATTTGTAGTTTTTTCCGTGAAGCTATGTAATAATTTGGCAATTATTTTAATTATTCTAAAGATTTTACATAAAAATCTCATATAAATTTTCAAGTACTTTCCTTCATTTAACCTTATAAATATTAATAACGGTTATTATAATATCAAAGTAAATTAAATATATGAGTTGATCAAAAATTTCAAAGAAAGCACGCCTCAACCAATATTTAAATGATTTGGGAACGAGGGGAAGGGACAGTTACTGAGTGGGCCGGGCGTTACACTGTCCGACTACCCACCGACGCCGTTAAAGCGTATCTCGGGAATTTTAAAGTAATTTTTTGAAGTGGTGATTCAATAATAAATATCAGCCAACCGATTTTAAACTTAGTGAAATCGAAACTACATTTCGAGTAAGGTAAGCCTTTCTCTTTCACTATATTAAAATTGTGACAGTTCTCCTTTCATTTTACCAAATTATTTAGTTACAGTTCATCAAATTTCTAGAGGCTTTCGACGGCTAGACAGAGAAAGCACTACTGACAGGCATCCCGACGGATTTACGCAATGAAAGTACACTCTGCGCATTAAGTATTTCACTATTTCATTCAGACGTAAATGTCAGATGTAAATTTCGCTAAAACATTTCTTTTATTTTCGTTTGTGGTTTTTGCTCATTACAGTTTAATAGAACCTAAGTATGGAGTTTAATAGCAAATTAAGAGGCCGCGTGATTAACAGTAAATCTCGAGAAATAATAGCCAATGTTATAGAGTTTATGAGAAGAGAAGGAAACTTTAATTCACCTTCAATACCATTTAAAAATGTAAATGATTGTGTTGCTGCAGCCACAGGAGTATCTAAAAACACTGTCGTCCGCATTTCTGGAGAGAAAAAAAGAATCGATAACCGTGAGATATCGGAATTTTCATCACCAAGAAAAACCATTAAAAAACCGAAAACAGTTAATGATATAGATGAAGCTGCACAAGAATCAAATTTTATTTTTTTATTATTAGATAGCTATTTTTGTTTCTGAGTTGTGTTCATTTACAGGCTCAATTTTTTTCCGTTTCTTCTTTTTGATTTTATATGGGGTTTCAAGTTGTTTTTGACTTATTTCGACGTAAATCACAACAACACACTTTTTTAATAAAGCAAACAAGTGTTAAGAGGTATATGTACGTGTAAACTACAATTACAAAAAATTGATATGAAACCCATGAAACCACCAACAAAAATGTAAAGCTAGCTTCCGTACTAGAACATGGTGTCATTCGTCAAGATAATTTATCGTTTTGTTTAATAGATCAAGAAATGTAAATATTCCCCTATTATTTTTTATAAAATTATAAGAGAAATAAATTTTTTTCTAAATAGTATAGTTTATTATTTTGTAGAAAAACAAAATTTCGAAAATTTTAGTAATGTTTCAGAAACAACCGTTATTAATAATAGGTACCATTTTTCTTAATAAGGTAGAAATAAAATATAAACTATTTCTACGATTTACAAAGGCCTACAAAAAAGTTATAGGTATTTTCCGCTATCCTATAAAATTTATATTTTCTGACTCAATTTCAAAAGGTTGAAGGAATTCCAAAACACCTTTTATGGCATAATAATTATTTTCAATTCTACATACTATCTTTAGCTGCTTTTAAAAACGTTCTAAGAAAGTCCAATCAGACCAATTTAATCCCTAAACTATTCCACACTTTTAAAATTTAATTACCTAAAAATATTAAAAACTATTTAAAATAACTTGTTTAGCAGACTGTACAATAGCTATCTTAGTCACACGTAGCGCGTTCTCTGTCTGGGCGTCGAACACCTCTAGAAATTTGATGAACTGTACCTCTCTTTGTAGATTTTATAGGAAGTGATATAGTTTATTTTTTTGACCTTGGTAGCTACAAGATCCAACGAGATTTCTGACACGTTTTGCCAATTTATTCTTAGAGTAGTTAACGGTACTTTATTATCGTCGGCTGATTTAGCGAATCAGGCGAGAACCTTAGGGTGGATCGTGTACCACCAAACATATGATATTATTTAATCGTTTTTTTTATAATTAAAATTGTTACATGTTTAAGGAGGTCCTTACGCCACCAATGTTAAATAAAAAATATTAGATTATGACTAAAATTAATTTTTTTCTAATAGTAGATGTCCTTATTTATCTAATAGTGAACTTTTATGTATACCTTACCGTGCAAATTTTTCAGAATTTTTTTTTTTTAAATGTGTGGGTTTATACAGTGTCTTATGAGAAAGTAAGACTTCAACAACAATTTTCGAATTATAATTAATTTTACTATTATTTATTGATTAGATGGAGTAGAAAAAAACTAAAAATAAGGTTTTTGAAATATATAGGTTTTGTTTGTTACAATAAAATATATAGGTTACCGTGAAATTTATTGAGAAATTATTATAAAAAATTTTCAACTAGGTTACTTGAAAATTTTTTGTGATTTTTTAATATTAATTTCTCAATAAGTTCCACGGTTTACTATTTATATTTTATTGTATAAAACAAAATCTAAATATTTCAAAAACCGTATTTTTAGTTTTTTTCTACTCCATCTAATCAATAAATAATAGTATAATTCGAGAATTGTTGTTGAGGACTTACTTTCTCGTGAAGCACTGTACAAATACTCACATTTTTAAAAAAATAATTCTCAAAAATTTGCAAGGTAAGGTATAGTTAAAAGTTCAGTATTAGATAAATAAGGACTTCAACTATTAGAAAAAAATTAATTTTAGTTATAATCTAATAACTTTTTTTTTAACATTTGAGGCGAGAGGTGTGGCGAAAGGACCTCCTTAAATATATTGTGCTAAATATATTATGTTGTTACACGTTCACCTGTTTTTATCTTATGTGTGTTACGAGTTGTGGAGTTCAGCCCGAGTTCCATAAAGAGGAACAACCCCTAGTCCAGATAAACTATCTAATCGAATCCAGAGTTCGATATTTGAATATTTATTTAGGTTTTTCTTTTATTTCTTAACCAGTACATACATAACTGTGAAATATATATTTCATCCTCATCAGGTCTACCTTCTCCTTTTGTCAAAAGACACTCCGGGCACTTTTGCGAAGCTCCGGCGAACCTACCTTCGAGTAAGGACTATAGATGCCTATTATCAGTTTGCCGAATCATTTCCTTAACCCGCTCGCAATATTCATCACGGGGAAAAATCTTTTATTTTTAAACCTATTATTTTATTTTTACCTTTTTCCTTTTTTTGTCACGGTGTGAGTGGATAAGCTCTAAGGACTTTATCCCCTGACTGTGACTGGTGACAGTCGCTGCCTTACACTTCCAGTTTATAGTCCTTTTGGCCACTACATTGTTATTTAATGACAGCAGTTACTTTCTAAGTTGACAGGGGGGGATATCGCGCATGGTGTCATGGCGGCGCTGACGTCATGCGTAGAGTTAGTAGAGCTGGCGTGAAATAAATATCATATGACAGACGCATGTTGCAGTAGTTTGTGAGTCGTTTATAAGATACTAAGCAGATATTTGTATTATATTGTGTTGTAAACTTTATTCTCTGTGAGTGGTTTTAATAAAAAACATTGAAAAATTGCAGTACGGATCTAACAGTAACAATTAAAGGAAAGGATTCAAGAAAGATATTACGGTTTCTCGCTTTCCTCGACAGTAAGAGCTTAGTTAGAAGTAGTCCACGGGCGGCTCCAGCGGAGGCCCAGGGGAGCATGCCGTTCCCTAGATTAAAATTCTTAAAATCCATGAGCCTTTTATTAAAAAAAAAATATGCTAAATAGGCAATTCTACTATACTTCCCAAGAAAATTCGGCATGGAGCAGCCCTTGCAGTGGCTTGTGACCCTGCAGATAAATTTTCATATGTATTCCAAGCACTTTCAACCTTCCAATTATAAAAGAGATCTTAAATCAGAACTTCACATAATGAACCAGTGTGAATCACAATGGTTAATCCACAACTTGGGACTTTTAAACTGGAGACTCTACCCTTTGAAGGCTAAAAATTTCGCAATATAAGCAAAAATAAAATTGTAAATGTTACAAAAAAAAAAAAAAGAAAATTTCGACTTGTACTTGATAAATGATTTAAAAAACTGTCAGCCACTAGGTCCAGGAAAAATGCAGCGACATATTATTTTAATTTTGTATTGTAACAGTTATTTGTATTTGATACATTTTTTTATGTTTTGCATTATATTATATGAATGTCTGCATTATATGAAAAAAATTAACTTATTTTTATTTAATTGGGTAAAATAATGCAGGTACATGAGTTGCAAATCCTAATCAGGTAAAATTTTCTGGCATATCCAGCTGTGAAATTGTTACCAGAATCCCCAGTTTCGAGTTGCGAAGATACCCCTTATTTTATTATCCTGGTTATAAAAACTATTCTTTAGAAGTCGAATTTGTATAAACAAAATAAATCATTAAAAAAAAAAGAAAAAACTGTTTAAAAAAATATTTCTTTTATGTATGTATTAGCATTTAAGTTCCTTCATAGTTCTTTCCTTAACTATCCCATACTTATATCCATAGATATTTCATGTAATTTCTAAAATATTATCCTTAATATTCATCAAATTTCTATAAGTTAGCATATATTTTCCTCACACTTCGTTAGTATTTTTAAATTCGCGCCCATACAAACTCTACGCGTGACGCCATGCGCGTGGCCGTCCTATTTTTGACACTGTTGATATCCTACCTTTTATTTTTTATACCATGCTAAGTTGACGATGGTTGTTACAGCTAGCCGACAGGTTTAGTTTAATTGAGTAGGGGTTTTTCTTGAGTTTTTTTAGCCATTGGATAATTTTGCAATAAATTAAATAGCACTTATTTTCTTAAATTGATTGATTGAGACTGTAAACCATTTCAGGTATTAACTTGCTAGCTGGGTTAGTCTGTTTTTTGAGTTTTGACGGAGACTTAAAAAAACTATCCTTTACCAAGAAAAGGAAGGATTTGGAGTGGTTTCAAGTTAGGTAGGTCGCCTTCTACTGTTTTATATGCTCTTAAGTATAGTGCCCTTGGATTCTAATGTGCTATATATTTAGTCAGAATGTGAATGGAGGTTTTTCCTTCTCCTTACAGAATCTACACTTACTATTACGTAGAATTCTCAGTTTATCTTGTGAGTCTGTAATTCTCAGTTAGGCTCTATGTTACAATGCGTAGCCTCTTTTTGCTCCGGCAGATACAGGCTTCTTATATGGTTTTATATAATAGCATTTATTTCCTTAAATGACTTGGTTGTTACTGTAGGTCACTTCATTTCAAGTATTTACATGTTACACAATTTTCCATTAAATTTTGTTTTTAGTGTAGATTGGACCGTTATACAATAATATCAACTAGCATTAAAGCAATAAAAGTTACTGAATTTCTTTTATTTTTTTAAATGACTTGATTTTAACAACATGCCACTTTATTTCAAGTATTTACGTGTTATTTCGGTTCTCAAAAAATTTTGTTTTTAATGCAGATTGAGCCGAGACGGGCTTTTATAAAGTAGCGTTGATTAGAAAGTAACCTGGTTAAGACCGCAGGCCATTTAATTTCAGGTATTTACATGTTATCCGCGTTTCGTTTGCTTTAATTTGATCAAACGAAACGATCAACAAATTTTTGAATATGCGTGAGTATAGGGTAGCTCCAAATGACGTTATTTGTTAAGGTATGATAAGCACTGTCCCATACTATCAGTTAAAAGTTAAACTATATTTCCATTGTTTTCTATTCCATTCGTCTTCAATTATTTATTCTTATGACACAACTTTTGCCTTATTGGATACATACCTAAAAACTGATACCGTCCTATTTGCCCATCTATTTCTTTCCATGAAATAAATCCAGATATAGTGATGCCGCGAGACGAGAGTTTCTCGTCTCTTGTCTCGTCTCGTACGAGACGAGAGGAACATTTCCTCTCGAAAAAAGATTCGAGACGAGACGAGAGAGTGTCATCTCTCGACGAGACTTTCTCGTTTCTCTCGAGCTCTCTCGAGTTCTCTCGAGCAATTAACTTTTTACTTCTTTAAAATTTTCAATTACTTATCGTAACTTAAAATTTAAAAATATCAGATTTCCAGATAGTCAAAAAGTTCATTATAACACACCTATTCTATATACACAGTGAGTTTTAAGTATGGAACGTCTTGATTATCTCGAAAACGGCTTGCACGATTTTTATTTATGGTGACCCGTCAAATGCGCCCCGAAAAAAGAGCTCCGACAAAAGCGCCCCGACAAATGCGCTTCTCGACAAAAGCGCCACCCGAAAACTAACTAACGGACAGAATCGAAATAATTTCCATGCAGTCAAAATTTTCGGAAGTTACTTTTGGGGATAAGTTAGAAAGACAACAATTTTTAAGTGTTTTTTCGAAAAACTGTCAAAGACAAAGTAAAATAAACGAACGTTATAATATATTGTTAACATGCTTCAAAATGCTTTCATTTGATATCACACGAAAAAATTCTAACTTCCAAATGAAACCCTACCTCCTCCTAACTGACTTCTAAGACAAAGTATTTATAGCAGAGGCAGAAGTTGGAAAGGCTTTTGCTAGTTCTCTCACTTCATACACATAACTGGACAGGTTTGCGGTGGATCTAACCGAAGTGGATGCGATACATTGGCGTACAAAATTATTTTTTAGATGTTTATAACAATTCGAGTAAATAGTTTCATAAATTGTGAATATCTGTTAAAATTTTGTAGAATTATGATTTGGGTATTATAATACAAGTTTAATAATTATTTATAGTCCATAAATACATGAGATTGTCCAGTTCTTATTCTATGAAACACTGGCAGGTAAACATTACTGCAAAATTCTGGAAGTCGTCCGACGTGGTTTGACGTTTACCCCCCTCTCTACCTACCAAAAACCTTTCCAACTTCTGCCTCTGCTATACATTCTTAGTTAACGCCCAATTTGGGCCACTGATTACTTTAAATTTCAAGTGTTTATGTCAAATAGTGTCTAATTAAAACAATTGTGACAGACGGACAGACAGAGAGATGCCAAGGTAATTTCCCTAAATGTTTTTTATTGCCAATTTAGGTACTGATGAGACAAATTAATTGAAAAATTATTTGTTATTGTCTTTAAAATTTTGCAGTTTTTTTTATATTTCGTATATCTTTTCCTAATTTAAATTTGCTTGTTTTTATCACGAGAGAAACGAGACGAGACAAGTCGAGACGAGAGATTGGCTCTCTCGAGCGAGAGAAGCGCCTTTTTGTCGAGACGAGAGAACAGTTTTCTCTTGCCCTACGAGACGAGAGAGGCCTCTCTCTCTCTCATCTCGTCTCGTCTCGTCTCGCGGCATCACTATCCAGATATCATTTGAATGAGGCCCTGTCACTTTCACGTCACTACATGGCTTGCTTATTTTTGTTATTTTTATTTAGGGTTTTATTAATGCAAGACCGGCCGGTGTTCAGATATCTGAGAAATATATACTGTGTGACATTAAAATTGCAGAAAATGTGAATATACTTTATTAATATTTTGGGAAGCTATTGGGAATAGTAATCGATGAAAGTATTTATAAAAAATAATAATGAGTTGCGCCTTCAAGTACGTTATGATACTCTTATGCAACTCTTAGTAACATGCTGCGAATCAGATGATCGATATATGTTCTCTTAGGTTAATCTAACCTCGTAAAGTAGTCGGTCTACATCCATTATAAGAGCTTGCAATCGACCCAGCCTTCTACCTATCATATCCCATACATGTTTAATGGACGATAAGTCAAGTGACCTTGCAAGCCATGGAAGTGTAATTACATTAGCTTATCGAGGAAAGTCTCTGGTAACTGCAACAGTATGTGATCTGGCGTTGTCTTGATAAAATATAGGGTTTTGCAGTTGTTGAAGGTATGACAACGTAACAGGTTGTAACACGTTAATAATGTAGGACTGGACTGGTCGTTTATGTTTCTGTCTAAAAATACTAGTGGTGACCTGCTTCTAATAGCTATGTCACCCCATCCCATAACGCCTCTGGTAAGCGTAGTATCGCGCTCCATGCAAAATTAAAGTTGTAGCCTTTATCCACAGTCTTCACAAGACTCTTTTACGACCATCATGAGCCCACAAGTAGTAACGCGAGTCGTCACTGAAAACGACCCTATCCCACTCCTCATTCCATTGAGCCCGTTCATTCCAGCTCCACTATCCTACCTCATCCAAAATCACTTAATCTTTTGGAATGCATTGATAAACAATATTTTAGTAACCATAAAAGTAATAAAACTAAATAATCCTAGCAGATTCAACAAAAAAATAAACACTTATTTTTTTTTTGTTAAATTTTAAAATACTCTGGTATTTGAAAATGAATTGGGGCAAAAATGTTATCGTTTAGTACACTTCAAATGAGCAATAAATTGACAACAAATAATAAATATTTCTGATCACATACAGGGTGTTGTAATTTCAATGTCACAGAGATGTATCTTTCGTAAGTAAAAGATTAATTAATTTGAAAAAACTGACATATCATCGCGGTTATTAAAATTTTTCCCTACTTTTTTCCAGCCTTTGGAAAATTATTTCTTTGGCTGATTGAGTGAGTTGACGTAGTCTGAATAGTTAGTGGAGTAAATCAATTTAAATAATCTGACACCCAAGCAACCGACTAAGTGTAGCGCCATTCGTAAGAGTATTTTCTTACAGAGTGAAGAAAAACCTTTGTACCTGCTACAGGAATTATCCACTTTTTAGGATAGTTGTGCCCTGATTATAATAGTTCCCTCTTTTTCCTAAGTATTGACTCATGGAGCCTGTGTGGTAAGTTATTTTCCCAAAACAATATTTCCAACCTTGTTTATTGTTTGAACATGTATACCTTAGGAGAAAGTTATTGCTCTTTGATTTCAATAATGGAATATGATGATTAAAAATCGTCTGCGTTAATAGTAATAAATTAAAAAAAAATTGTAATATATTTGTCCTTGACTGTATTATCCCGTAATAAATTTATTGTGTTATCCGGGTATTTTTTGTGCTGCCGCAGCATAATATCCATATTGCACTTTTTTAGACAACGAAAACTTCGCAGACAAAGACCCTCGAGAAGAGGCTTCAAGAAATTTATATCAAAACGATTTCGCTTCGTCGAAACAAAACGCTAGAAACGTATCACTTACAAGAAGGAGGTGCAGAAGTTGCAACGAGAATATTCTTACTTTACTTAAATATTCAAACAGATCAAAGATGAAAGCAACTGCGAAAATAAAAGAAATTTCTTCTTCGCCAATTTTCACATTTAAGTGCCAGAATTGGGTCACAATAACGGCGTTATCTCTTCTGAAAGAAACGAAAGGATATATTTCGAAAAGTATTAACGTTTCTCTCTGAGCTCGGATCTTAAGAACTTGCATTTATCCTTCTCGGCTATTTGAGATGGATTTTAACTTTGTCTCGCAATTAATATTTGACAAGGTTCTGCGAAAAAACTAAAAAACTTCTGTCATTAAAACGATCCGTTTATTATTGATTGTTCGATATAATTAAGCTGTTTTAAACCATTTTTCTTTTTTCTTAACCATTTAAATTGAAATGTTAAGGGAGCAGCAAGAGAGAAAAGTTAAAAGATTTTTGTTATAATTAAAAGGAGATAATGAACTTTCTCCTACTAATAAATATATTGACATCATTATCAAGTTAATAGTACCTTATTCAATAAATAGAATTACACAGATTTATTTTTAATAATAGTTTTTTATGTAACCAGTTATATATATACTAAATACAGAGCGACATGTAGTAAAATGAACGAATTACACAAAATGGCATTTCGTATGGTGTTACATAAAAGATTTGTTCTAATTTTGACTAAATTATTTATAAAATTGTAGTTGTTATAAAATTATATCCCATTCTTTATTGTACTTCTTATAAAAGATTTTAGAAAAGTAATATTTGGACAAAATTGTTATGAAAGAATAATAGAGTTTTTTTAATTTACGTTATTTGAATGAATAAACGTAATTATTTCAAATAATTTTTAAAAGAAAATATAAATGAAGGTATGCTTACGGTCACTTAATTTAATTAAAATTTTCTCTATATATAATTGATGTTATTCCTATTTGTAATGTTAGTTGCATAACTTAGTAGTTATTATAGATAAACGCCAAATCGTTTTAAATTCATAAATAACAAGGATTAAATTTAATTTTTTCTCTATTAAGTCTTATCAGTGATTTGTGTAAAACTGTGTTTTGCTTATTTCGTGCAGATTTATGATGATTCAAAACGGTTTAAAATAGCGATCGAACTTTTAAAAACAATGTACCAGTATACTAATTTTAAAACGAGAAAAAACAAAGAATATATTTTTTTTCTTTTTTTTTCGCAACTTGTGACATACAACACTTTCCTAAACAGTAACACAATGTTTAACTTCATGTAACTAGTTACATGAAGTAGTAGATCATTTTAAAATTTTCCGCGATTATAAACGATGTCACTCTATAAGTCTAATATAGAAAATAGCTATTTATGCAACCAGTTACGAAATGTCTTATTTTATGTAACGAGTGAATATTTGCGGGACGAGCACAGCGAGGTCCCGCAACATGAATGAGTTACATAAAATTTCATTTCGCAACATGTTACATGCAATATATTTTCTAATTTTGACTAGATTATTTATAAAATTGTTTTATGGTAAAACATTACTGACATCTAGACAACCAATAATACTTTCTTGTATTGTTAGTTGCATATGTATAACTGTATTTATTTTATTGCCAAAAAGAGAATCATGTTAATTAATTCTCGTTTTTATTGTTTGTTAAAGTTATATAGTATTTAAAAAAGTGGGTTATTTTGTCATGTATTGTGTTTTAATTATTTTGTGCTAATTTATAATACAAAATAAGGAACAAAATAACATTATTAATAGGTTATAAGCTTACCTAAGTTCAATTTTTATAGGTCAACCGGCTCTTCGTTAATATAAGATTTCAATAATAATGATTTTAACACCAAAAACTAAAATGGTATATTTGTGTTCTTTTCGCAACTAGTGACATAATAAATTTTTCGTAACCTATTTCATAATGTTTAATATTATGCAACTGGTTGCATTAAGCAGATTATTTTGACATTTGCTGCAATTATAAAAAATATGTCAAAATTAGAAAAGAAATTCAGATATTTAGAACGAAAATTTCTGGCATCAATAGAAAACCAACTAAAATCATTCATTTTTAGTCACGGCATTGGCATATCCAATCAGCTCTGACTTACACTGATAAGTTCTCTAGGGGTGGTTATCACTTAAGTTTGCATCAAACAAACCAATATGTAGGAACTATTACTTTTATTTTTTATTCCCCTAAATGATAAAACTCAAAATTGGATATTTCGTTCACAAAGAAGAAATCAACAAGCTGTAATATATTTTGTACTCTATTTTAAATATTGTTTAGTACAAATATTGTGATTTGATTGACTGTATAAATTTTAATGTGGCAAAGATTAATCTAAGAATCCCAAGTAACAAAAAATTATTAAGTTTAGATCCAAGTAGTATATATCCTTTTAACAAGACGATGGCTGTTAACAATGAGTTTCTTAGCGAGGTCCAAATATATATCTTTAATGTTAGCCTAAGAAAGTTAAGGACTGTACTAAATTAAGTTCACTAGATATAAAGGTTGTTTTAAAATTTTTTGTTACTTAACTCTACATGTAACTACTAATAACTTTTTTATAGTACCCAATAAATAAATTATTCCTTTTGGGCTGCTTTCAAACAATTGTGTGTGTAGTCACTTAGTTTAAAGTCAATTTTAAATAAGTGAGTTTAATAAGAATGTCAAATAGTGATATGTATTGTGTCTATGAATTTGATGTGTGAAGTAAATGGCCAATATACATAGCTTTGGTATTTTTATTACAAGTGTTAAAACTACGAAAACCATATACATATATTTCCCATTTTTAAATAAATTTAAATTAATTCATAATAAAAAGTAACGATTATAGTACCTCATTCACAAAAACAAAACACTGAGTATATATTTGTAAAAAAAACTGCACTAAATATGTTTCCTGTATAATTTTTTATATTCAAAACTACATACTTTCCTATAGATTTTGCAGAACCTAAATAACGTATAGAATACATTTCTACAATATATTAGAAAAGTTTAAGATTAGAGTAATTCTTAAGAAATAAAGCAAAACCTCTATTTTCTTACTCTAACCTTGTGTGTGTTATCTATTTCCCTTGACAAACTAACGTTATATTTTGAACTAAAGATAATTTAACTTTTCACTAAAAAGTAATATTTCAGTTTCGAAATTCAAACTTTTTTGACACGTACATAAAAAATTAAAACGGTTCTGTCCTTTTTACATTTGCGAAGACTGCCCTGATATCTACTCTTGTTCAAAGTAATTAAGTTGTTCAACCGTTGTCTATAAAGATATCTCACATCTTGCTCATACACACAAATTTGAAAAGTAGCAGAACAAAAATTCAACAAACCAGGTATAACCAAGACCGTGTAAAGAAAACTTTTCATATCCTGAAAACGTAAAGTGTCAACTAAATTTTCTACTTTTAAAGATCAAACGTGCTGCCTTGGAGTACTAGTACTGATTGATACATATACTGCGGTTTCACAGTAAGACAGTAAATTATGACGTTTTACTCTTTTTTCCATTTCCTTATCAATCAGCATTTAATACGAACGTTAATCTGGTGTACCCCATTTGTAAAAATTCAAACTTTGACAATTTCAAATAATTTTTTTTGTCTCGATTTGGTAAAATAATAATCAAAATATTGATATACTAAAAGATTAGGCAGTAAATATGAGAAAAATAGATTGTACCGAGAATGTACAGTCAACTTTTTATGGAATGTACAGTCAAGACTTTATGAAATGTAACTAGTAATTTACTTTTTATTAAATAAATGGGTTAAAATATGCCAAATATTTTGTAATTGAATGTCCTCCGGCCAGTAATAAATACTCATAATTTTATTTCAAATACCTCAAGCACATTTTTTATGGTAACTTTCTGACGCCTTATGCCAAAGTTACCAAGCAACGTGCTTTCGGTAAATAAAAAAAAATATTTCTAATTATCAATGTCCTTGGGATATTACTACTGATAATTTAACTTCGATGTAAGACTCTTTGTGGCCACTTATCATCTGAGGTGAAATTTTGGGAAAAACTTACTTGTAAAAAGAACCATTTTAATGTTTATTTTATATTGTCCTTACTATTGGAATTTAGTCTTATTCTTATTTATCTTTCTCTAATGTTTTTATGTATACATTGTTCTGTTTTTATTTTCCCCGCTAGTTTTTTCATATATTTCATTTCGGTTACTGTCATTTTTCTTTTGTTTCGAAATCACCACCCAGGTTTATCAATTTAAATAAAATACAAACTTCATGGGAATACATATTGATAGTAATAAATTATTTTAGACTCATTTTAAAATGTTTTTCTTTTCCTCGGGTTCCGCTTGCCTCTTCTGGTATTGGAAAATTATTCGTTATCTTCTTGTATCTGTCTATTGCCATTATTTTCATCTCGTCTATTTTCTTTCATTTTTTTATTCCTATTTCTTTAATTTGGTCTTTGTTTCTTATCTGGTTTGCCTAATTATGTCTGTCTTTATTCTTAACAAGTGCCCATACCAGTTTATTTGTTACTGTTTTATTTTTTCCATTATTAATTATTTTATTGTTATTTTTCTTATCCTATCTCATGTGGTATTTCCTGCTATTTTTCTTATGTGTTTTATTGCCCTAGCAATAATTTTAAATTTATCCTTCTTGTATACAGGGTGTACCAATAAAAACTCCCAGGCCGGATATTTTGGTAAGTAATAGAGATATTTTAATTCTGGAAAAGTCAATTCATAGAGCGCTAAGAGAGCTTCAGTGTTAAATATAAATTAATTTTAAATAGGTTAATATGTAGATGGCGCTGTGCTCAATTAATTCTTTTTCGATAAGAGGATTTTTCTTATATAACGCATCTTGTAAAAAATGCATTTTAAAGCAAATTTTGTTTTATAAACTAATTCGATAAATCTAGTCATTTTTGATATACAGAGTGGGACACTCAAAATAGTTTCATCCTGTTTTTCGGTATTAATCATTGGATTTTTAGAAAATACTAAAACAAGTCGATTTTTTTTTCCAATTGAACACATTTTTACAATACAGACATCTGTCATGTGTCAACCCCCTTCCTTCTACTTTTCCAACCACTTAATTTTAAATAAGGAATGTATCATGTACGGCACATCATTGAAAAGGTAATTTTATGGGGAAGTCAGAAACATGACTAATTATTGCGATATTTTTAATTTTAGCGCCCTCTATCGGGATAAAACACCTGTAATGTATTATAAAGTGTGACACTTCATTTGAAAGCTAATTTAATTACTAATTTAATGCACCACATAACATAATTATAAATATCTCCATATTGTACTAGCAACAAAATAAAGTTAGCAATAATGTTTAAAATAATGCAAGACTAATTTTCAAACTATTGCAAGTGCAATATGAAGGATATTTATATTAATTTTATGTGTTGCATTAAATTGGTAATTAAATTTGCTTTCAAATAAGGTGTCACACTTTATATTACGTACAGTTTTTTTATCCCGATAGAGGGCGGTACAATTAAAAGTATCGCAATAAACAGTCATATTTGTAAATTCCCTATAAAATTACCTTTTTAATGATATACTTCACATTTTAGTGTCACACTCTATAATACGTAGTAGTTTTTTATCCCGCTAGAGGGCGACACAATTTAAGTAACGCAATGTACAGATATATTTGTGAATTGTCCATAAAATTACCTTTTCAATGATGTGCCATACATGGTACATTACCTATTTAAAATTAAGGTGTTGGAAAAGTGCAAGGGAAGGGGTTGACACATGACAGATGTCAGTATTGTAAAAATGTTTTTAATTTGGAATAAAACGTGACCTGTTTTAGAATTTTCTTAAAATCCAATGATTATTGCTGAAAAACAGGATGAAACTGTTTTGAGTGACCCACTCTGTATATCAAAAATGGCTAGATTTATCAAATTAGTTTATATAACAAAATCTGCTTAAAATGCATTTTTTACAAGATGCGTTATATAAGAAAGATCCTTCCATCCAAAAAAAATATATTGAGCGCAGCGCAATCTAAATATTGACCTATTTAAAATTAAGTTATATCTAAAACTGAAGCTCTGTTAGCGCTCTATGAACGGGCTTTTACAGAATTAAAATATCTCAATTACTTACCAAAATATCTGGCCTGGGAGTTTTTATTGGTACACCCTGTATTACCCATTTTCCGCAGGCATAGCTTAAATGTTGTTGATTTTCATTTTTAACTCCGTTTATATATTTTTATGTACCACTATTGTTTATTGCGCTTCTATTTTTTTATCTGCTATTAATATATTTTCAAATATTCACAGGTTTTTTCTCTTTCTAGTATTCTGTTAGTGCATTTATTCACCTTGGTATTTTTGATATTTGCCTTTCACTAATATTAAATTTGTATTATTAATTTTTTGCAATAAAAACTTATGAATTTATGAGACCAGAAAAAAATAATGGCTTGAGTGCAGAGCGTGGTCTTCATATTTTCAGGACATAGGAAAGTTGCTGGAAAAAGTGATTCTAAGACTATATAACAAAAGGACATGTCGGACATGGCCATCATATTATTTATATCTTTATAATTTATTTAACAAAAAACTGACAAAATTTAGAAATTTCCACCATTTTCTGACGCAAGCCGTTTGTCATATGCTTAGAAAAAGTAATTCTAAAACAATATAACAAAAGGCTTGAGTATCGGACATGGAGCATATTATTTATCTAAAAAGAACTGACAAAAAAATTTACAAATAAATATTTATGCAGGGTTATTATTATTTATTGTTCTGTGATTATTCGTACAGTAAATTTTAATATGAATTTAATGCTGAATTAACAATATGTTTATTTTAGAGAAAAATTTATATATTCTTTCAAAGGGCTATTAAATATAAACTTTAAAATACCTGTTAAGGGTCAATTTTTTAACCTCTCAGTAAAGTTACATATAGGTTTACTTGACAGATTAAAAAACATTATTCCTATAGTTTAATCAGCAAGTAGTTACTTTCAATTTTACTCAGAGGTGAAAAGACTTGGCCCTATTAACAGATTCGTTACAAAGATATGTTGGTCCATTTTTGAATTTTTATAAAATTAATGTATGTATAAAATAAAAATGCAGCGACTAAACATGAAAAAGTAGATATCCTAGAATTTAATGATGACAATCAAGTATTCTATGGAATAGACACTTCATAAAACCATTTTAAATTGCATTTATGTAAGATATTAAAGCAATCAAGAATGTCATGAGATAAATCTTTTGACAGATCAAAAGGATTTTCTTGAAGTCGATTAGAAAATGTTGATGTTCCTATGATATTATATGAAATTATTTCAAATTATACAAGTTATTGGATTAAATAATTATCGAGTGGGGATTCCTACCAAGGCACATTACATAAGTTATTTTTCTTCAAATTAATTAATTGGTAAGTACTATGATATACATTTATTTAGTTAATCAAATGAAATATTTGAATTTATACAATCATGTAAAAGGGCGTTAAGTTAATAAACATTTAAAATGTATAAAATTAGTCGTTGAATAGTCCGGCCACGAGACAAGTCTTATAATAAAATTAATATAAAATAACTTTGAGAATCGATATTTAGATGATTTAGGGTGATATTTAGGTTTTGATATTTAGGTTATTAGTTTTATTTTTTACATGGCGAATTATAAATAATTCCAAGCATATGCCAAACGGCTTGTGTGAGAAAATGGTGGATATTTAAAGATTTTCTTGTCAGCATTTTGTTAAATAAATTATGTATAAATAATATGAAGACCATGTCCAACATTCAAGCCTTTTTATATATAGTCTTAAAACACTTTTTCTAAGCATATGCCAGAAGGCCTGTGTGGGAAAATGATGGAAATTTATAAACTTTTTTGTCAGTTTTTTGTTAAATAAATTATATATAATTAATATGATGACCATTTCCGACACTAAAGCCTATTTTTATATAGTCTTAGAATCACTTTTTCTAAGCATATGTCAAACGGCTAGCATGGGAAAATGGTGACATTTTCCATACAATTTTCATGCAACTTTCCGACGCAAGTCTTCGTTTCGTCCACATCCGATACTCATGTCAATTTTAATATTACGTCTATAACACAATAATAACATTCTATGGTTTAAAAGGCTTGCATGAAAAAATAACTCAAAAATAAAAAAAAAAATTGCGGTAATTTGTCCGACTCCAAAATTCATATCCATTCGCGCTTCAAGCCAATATGTTTTTTGGGCTAGTAACGATGTATTTATTCATACTTTCGACGGGCTTGTGTGTGGAAAAATCAGTTAAAATATCGATTTTTCTTTACAAGATTACGACCTTATTTCAACCCTTTAGCCTCTTGCAACATTAAAGCCTTTGGTTTTCCGAAGGCTAGTTCTATTAATTAATCATATAGTGAAAAAGGCTTGCGTGGAAAAATTTGCAAAAAACACCTTTAATTTCTGTTAAGGAAAATCGAATTTTCCATATGTTATTCCCAGTGGCCATTTGTAAATTTTCTTTCATTCTACTCAAAATCGATATACTTTTCAACACTCTTCGAGGCTTGTATGCGAAAATGAGGCACCTAAAATAGTTACTATCTGACGGTCTATTAACCTGAATGCCAATTATACATTCAATAATGTCATTTTGTTTTTAAATGTGATAATGGGTGTTTGTGTTTATGATTTGATTTGGCTTTTACTAAGGACATGTAGTGAAAAAATAGTTGTTGTTTAAAGCAACCATGATGGGGGTATTCGACAATTTTGTAGTTGAGCTGAGAAAAAGAGGGAGATAGAAAATAAATTATTTGGAAAATTACTAGATTAAAAGTCCTGCAATTTTGTCGCAGATGAGTAATGCCGAATGGTCGAATAACAGGATAGGTGTAAACCACATCATCTCCGTATGGAAAAAAAGAATACGCAGTCTTACAGGTTATAGATTTTTTTCTATTTATTTAATTTAATTTTGGTCCTTTTTTTTATTTCCTTTCAATTCCTGACCTTGACGAAGTAATAGTCGATTTCCCTGTTTAATCCCATTTTACTTTCCTATCTGTATACAGATAAGGAAAGTATAGGAATCATGATTTTTTTCGAACTCCAGTTTTCGACGGATTTTTACGTTTTGGGACCCCTGAATCCGTTTTGACTATTTTCGGGATTTTTTAAATAAAAGTTACTTACAATATTATTATCAATATTTTTTGTTAAAAATTTTCCGTATTCGAGAAATTTGACTAAATGTAAAAAAATATTTTTTTACAAAAATTGTTTAAATAAAAGTTGTTTGTAATATAATTTTCTATAACTTTTATTTTATACATAATTTCTCTAAAATGGACCGTATTCGAGATATTTGAAAAAATTTGTACATTTCGAATTTTGAAGAAAATTCAAAAACGGATAAAGGAAAAAAACATTAAATTTTAAACTTAAGTTTTATTTCGGCTTGACGTGAAATGATTAGATTTTGGACAAAGTCGGAACATTTGGGGGGTACTTTATACAAGGCCGTTTTTATATTTTATGGAATATATCTGTTATTTATGTTTGGAGAAGAAAATTGTTTAAATAAAAGTTACTTCTAATATTATTATCTATAATTTTTATTTTATAACAAATTTTCCTGAAATGGTCCGTATTCGGGAAATTTGACAAAATGTGCAAAATTCTGATTTTTAAGAAAATTGTTAAAATTGTTGTTTGCGATATCGGTCTCTATAATTTTTGCTTTTACATGATTTTTCTATTGGAGAAAAAGTGCTAATTTTAAATTTTTCGGTATATTCGTTTTCAATGAATATCTATAGAAAAATGTTTCGAGTTAGATGTATGTGGAAAATGTATATATTTAGTTTATCCTCTAAACATTTATAGAGGTGCTATAATAGGTTGTACAAAAAATCGGAAAAAGCCTATAATATAATTAGACAGGAAAGTCATGTGTTGGATTTTTCAATTTATATTTCTCCGATCCTTTATTCAGCTATTTGTACTTTTGCTCTTACTCTCTGGTAAGTCCTTCTTATTGCGTTTATTAATATAGTCGATACCTATATTATCTCCAGATCTTTCCATATTTCTGTGTTTTCTACTGTGTTGAATGCTTTTGTTAGATCCATAAAAGTTATAAGCATTTTCTTTCCTTCATTTTATTTTTTCCTCTGTCAAGTTTTTTTATCAGTTGTCTAGCTTTCTCGTCTTAATACCTGCCTCTCTGGTCTACATGCTCATAATCTCTTTTTCAAGAATTCTTGTGTATAGTTTAAAGCTGGTTCAAATGATATTCAGTCTTGCAATAAATAATTTTATCGAGATAACCCTCGAAACCAATTTATTCAGGATTGTCTTTATCCCCGGTTTTTCGTTATGAAATCAACAAATGTACCTAGAAGAATGCGAATTAGAACGTTTAAATTTTTCGCTTTATTAAAAATTCCAGCGAATTCTGGTAAGACAAGAACATAACAAGACATTAGCATGTGAGAAAAGCCGGCGCGAAACCCTTATCCGTAACGAAGAATTTGGAGGGCTTGCACATACATCATATTTCAAAGGAATATGGAAGTAGAAATGGCAAAAAACATCCGAATAGCGTAATTTGCATACATCAAAATATGAGTCGGTCATGTCTGGGTTGTGTTCGTGTAGTATATTTGAGCTGACACGACATATACGCAGAGTCGGCTTCGTGGAAGTTTGTTTTAAAGTTAGTGTTATTTCCATATTTGCTTATCAGGACTATGTATTGCTGTCAGTAGTTTCAAGCTATCGAAAATGGTTCACTATAGTTAAGGGTAATATAACAAGACCTTGATAAATAGTCAAATAATTTTTATTGAATCTAAATTTTAAGTGTTTTTGGTACCAATTTGTCGAGAAATAATTTTGTCATTAATAATCTGAATAGAGTCCGAGAGCTTTAGCACGAGGACTTTATTCTTTGATTAGTAATGACAAAATTGTCGACACAATTTGAAAAATACATGAAAACAATAAAAATAGGTGCTAATTTATTAAGGACGAGATATATTTACTAAGATTATTTCTAAAGCCCTAGTTGTAACAAAAAAAAAAAAATATACACGTGAAAATAACTTTAATTTCATAAATTAGAAAAAAATAGTTAAAAGTTAAAAGAACAATTATTGTAAGTGACATTCGTCCTGATTTTGTCGAAGTAGCGGTATTCAAAATCAGTATTCACAAAAGTGAAAGCTTGACTTTCTGTATGTACTCGAAGTTGGTTAATAACACTTTGATGATGCTGGTCATCCATCTGCAAGTATGGTTGAATAGATGAAGAACTAGAATGCCCAGTTATTTTATTCAAATGTTGCTTCGGTACACCTGATTTTACAAATTGAGAGACTACTGTCGAATAGACTCCGCACCCAATTTAGTCCATTTAGAAAACTCATTCTTTCCAATAGGTGAATTTTTGTACCAGAAAGAGTTAATATTTTGCCAATATGGATTTGGAGTTAGAAATAAACGTGAACATGTGAATTGTGGACCTCGTTTTCCAAAAAATTCTTTAAATATTCTAACTGGGCAGTATTGCAGATTTTGAGTATTTGACATCAACCACTTACTATCTGCACATTTTTTTTCTCCTCCTTTGCAATTTTTCGTAAAAATAGGATTATATTCTAACTTGCCTGTTTCTTTACCATCTTCAGAGGTTTCAAATTTAAAATATTCGGTTAAACATGTTGCGCCTTCCCCACCACGCCAAGCTTATTCCACGGAAGCCAAATAATATAAAATCTTTTGGAGACCGTCTGGAGTTTGTTCATCCAATTTATCACTAATATCGTGTATATGTTTTAAACTTAGAGCTGTAGAACCTTGTTTCCTTTTCTATGAAAATTTCTGCAATCCCTGTCTTTTTGCATTTGTGCATCGCGAGCACTTTTAAATTCAATACTTTGAATTGGATATATCTTTATAATAAATTTTTTAAGATATATTTTTTGTAACGTCTTAGCAGTTGAGTTCCACGTACACTTTAAAGAATACCCTTTGTAGTCGCTTCCGTCTTCTCTTTTCATGTTCCAAGCCCAATCTTTTAAGATATTACATAGTTCAGCAACAGTTTTATCATTTGATTAAACATATTTAACGCAAAATTTCATAAACTGATTCCACACACTATTTTTACTTTTGATTGTATTTTTCGAAGTACTATTGTCTATAAAACTGTTTATTTATTCGCTATTAACACACCCAAATCAGTTCATTTTAAACGTTTTACTAATATATTAATTTTTAGTCTGATACTTAATATTATTTGACAGTAACCACTTTTAATATTATACCTACAATCAAGTATGCGAGTTGCTGTCAACATAGGTGAATATCGAGCACCATGCATGGATAGTCGATTTATTTGTTTCTGATTGATTCTAACGATAACGTAAATTGCGATGTGATTGGTTAAAATTTCAAATCTGACAGGCGAGGGAAATAATCAATATTAATCACAAGGACAAAAGGTGCTTTAGAGTGAAATTTATGCATTTAATATGACTTTATATGGGGTCAAAACTCAAAAACTGCTCGGTACTGCTTAACTCGAGTGACATATATCACACTATATAGTCCCTATGGAAAGTGCCCTATATCACACGCGTATGAATAAGAATTTACTTTCCACCCGAGTGAGAATATGTTACTTTCCGCAGTAGTTGTCACAAAATGTCAAACATCTAATTTCTATTTTGATCTATGTAATGTCCATATTAATACTAAAATCGATATGATTGTTAAATTATCTTTAACAATTAATATTAACATAATTTTAAAATAATGTTTGCTCTTTATTCTGGTTAAATACATAACCGATTAGATCATTCAATTGACACAAGGGCTATTAGCTCAGGTGGTTAGGACGTCGAACTTTGCGATTTTTCGACCGCGTTTAAATCCTGGCAAAGCAGAATTTTTTTTTTAGCAATTCTTTATGGTTCTTAAAATGTCTAATTATTATCAAAATTAATGCCCAAAAATTTAATTTCATATTTTTGTTTTTTCATATTGAAACACAAATAGTTGGCATCCCATCATGCTTTAATTTTCTTTATGTCACAATATATAATGTTATAAAAACGTAGATGTTATTGCTGTGCAACAAAATCGTAGTGTAATCAGCAAAAAAATAAAAATACTTGCAAGATGAGTCATTTAGGTAAATAATAAAAATGGGACTCAACAGAGAACTTACCTATTTTATCTATTTACCTATTTTATCTAAAAGTTCTGAAAGATAAGCTTTATCCAACTCAGCGCTCCGTCTTCAATTCCGTAAACTCGAAGCTTTTGTAACAATACTGTATAATTGACACAAGCTAATGCCTTGGTAAAATTACAGAATATTTCCGCTGCCGCATCGTTAAAATTATTTAGAATAACCAAGTTCAAGATAATAAAATATCGTAACATGCAATATGTGGGCGAGCGAGGCGATTCAGTTCTCATAATTTATATAAGCAACCAATAACGCATATGTGTTACTATCGATAAATTTTCTTCAAAAACTCCGTACTGCGCATGCGTTGGATTGCCTATAAACATCACAGAGCTCTTTCATTTTTTACTAGATCGACAGTATTTTGTAGCGTTAAACTGGTTCAGTGCATATAAACTGTAAGAAATTCACTGGTGTGGCTTCATAAAAAGTCTAAACGTCTTTAATAATATATTGTAATATGTAATTGCAAATACAAAAATAACGTCTTAATTAGATTCAAAAAATAATCATATATGACACTTTCATCCCCTGTCATCCATTTTTAATAATCATTGGCGTAGCTTGGATCCCACATCTCATCCGACTCGGATAGACTAGAATCATTGTTAGGCCAACCTTTCATAAACTCAGCACAAGTAGTTGTATTAACAGGACCTTTGTGAATTCCAACTTTAACTACGTCATAAGTATCATTACCTTTTACTCGTGTTACTCGATATGGCCCGATGAACTTTGGCCGTAGCTTTAATCCAGGTCCAAGTTGAGTTCTCTTTATAGCGACTATATCTCCAATATTATATCTTTGAGGTTTTCTTCTTTTTAAATTGTATGTTTTCTTATTTTCTTTTTGAACTTTGGCTATTTGTTTCTTTGCTTGTTGTCGTAGCTCGGTACGCCTCTCTTGGAAATCATTTATTATTTCTTCTTCAATCATTTCTTTAATTCTTAACTCTGTAGCTTTCCTCATTTTTACGCCAGTGAGAAGCTCAAATGGAGTGCTGTTAATACTTATTTAAAACGTCGAATTCAGCATTCGTTGCATCTTATCTACATATTTGTACCACTAAGTTGGTTCATCGAGGGACAGTTTCCTTAAAACTGGAATTACTATAGAATTAATTTTTTCTAATTGCCCATTTGCACGTGGTAAACCTGCAGTTATTAGAAAATGTTTAACTTTGTTTTCTGAGCAATAATTTTGAAATTCGTGTGTTAAAATTACATTCAACATGTCCTATCTGCTAAATACTAGGTAGACACTCCCTGTATATACCTCCGCTTTTAGCAAACAAAAATAATAAAGTACTGAATGGTCACTCCCTGTATAAACTAATTATCTAAACTTGAGACAACACGCTTGACTTTCAAATGACCGCCAAACACCTGCTATGTCGCAAAGACACCTGTGTTTTCGCAAACAGTTAATATTATCACGTACGCAATCATGTGATCTGGGTCGGCCAATGAGAAAAAAGGCGGTAAAACCGTCGCTGGCTGGCGGGATTGTATCGGAGAAAAAACTTGCACTTTCATTTTGTTCGTCGAACAACTCACATCAAAAATCTTGTCAATGCCGGCAGCAAGCCGAAATTTAAGTAAAAGCATTTGTGCGATTTGATTTAAAAAGTTATAACATGTAATCAGTTAATAATTTATGTAACCAAGTATTAATATGTAAAATGTGGTATCAGTAAGCCGTGAATATATCAAATTCAAATATAAGGTGATAGTTTCATTTAAATAAAATCAGTGCAGCAACCAGAACTTCGAGAATATCTTCCAGAGGCTACAGGGTGGAGCATAAGGCCTTCACCCCAGGTAAAATATTTTAAACATAGTCCTACAGTCCACCATGATCGAAGGCAGTAAGTGTCAAGCCTTATAAACCCAGGTTAAGACATCGTGAGACGTAAATGCACTTCCTCGATCGGAAATTATATTTGCTGGATTACCAAAATGTTTTCTCTGAAACTCTAATTTCCTTATTATTTCGTTTGCTGTTGTCGACCTGGTTGAGTACAACCACACAAACTTGGTAAAACTGTCGATAACAACAAAAATATATTGATAATTTTTGTTGGTTGATTCAAGTGGGCCTAAATGGTCAATATTATAAGCGGGTGTAGTAAGCCTTCTTGCTTCCCATACTTTCTGTTTGATAGTATACATGGTACACAATTCGAAATAATTTTTTTTATCTTTTCTTTTAATTTAGGTATGAATAAATCTCGTTTTAAATTTTTGTCTGTTTTTCTAACAGCAAAATGTCCTTCATCATGTGCATTTCTGATTATTTTTGTTAGCATTATCTTTAATACAACCAATAGTTCATTTCCATTGACAATTTTATAGAGTATATCGCTTTTTAAAATGTAATCATGGTAGGGTTTTTCTTTTACTATCTCTTTTATAGTCCTAATAGTTTCATCTTCGTTTTGTACTTTCCTTAATCTTTGTATCGTCGTTTCATTAATATCTATGTTCATTATAGGAAATCTGCTTAATGCATCAACATGCTTCATCCTTGTCCCAGATCGATGTTCAATGGTAAAATCAAATTCAGAAATAAGTAAAGCCCATCTTGCAATTCTTGTATTCAAGTCTTTTTTATCCATAGTTTTTTGAAAAGCAGAACTTTGAATTTTTGACCCAGCAAGTATACTCTTAACCTTTTTAAAGCTTCCACCACTGCCAAGACTTCAAGTTCATAACTTATGTATTTTCTTTCTACCTCTGTAGTCTTTTTGCTTACAAAATAAACAGGGTGTAATAAATTATCTTCATAAGATCTTTGTAATAAAATGGCATCATATCCTTCTTGAGGTGCATCTGTATGTAACTCTGTTTCAACTTCTTGTTTATAAATGTTTAGAACTGGTTTTTCCGATATAATCTTCTTTAACTGGTTAAATGCTTCTCTTTCCTTCATTTTAAATTGGAATTTTTGGTCGTTTTTCAATAAATCACTTAATGGTTTTACCACAACTGAATAAAAAGGTATAAATTTTCTGAAATAGTCACTCAAACCTAAAAAAGTTTGAACTTGTTTGATCGTTTTTAGTTTAGGATAATTAAGTACAGCTTTAGTCTTCAGTTCTGATGGAAATATTTGGCCGTCCTCTATTCTGTGACCAAGAAATTCTACATTTCTTTTGACTAATTGGCACTTCATTTTATTAATTTCCAGACCATAGTCTTGTGAGGTTTGCAGAACGATTGCTAATCTCCTTATTGCTTCTTGTTCGTCATTTGCTGGTATAATTAGATCATCCATATGAGGCAATACTGTTTATTCTCTGGCACGATAATTCTTTAAAAATATAGTTTATGAATCTCTGAAAAACAGCTGGAGAATTACAGAGTCCAAATGGGACTTTAAGAAATTGATAGTGGCAATTATGTGTAACAAAAGCGTTATATTTTCGACTTGTTCTACGAATACATAAAAAAACCCGTTTTTTAAGTCCATTGTCGTAAAAATTCTAGCATCTTGTAGTCTATCAAGTTGGTCTTCTATAAAAGGCAGAGGGAATCTATATTTATATATCTAATTATATTCTTATTAATTCTTCTGAAGTATATACAAATACGCGCTGGACCATATTTTTTATTAGTTACAACCACTGGGCTTGAGTAGTCAGAACAACTTGGCTCTATTATTCCTTCGTCAAGCCATTGCTTAACTTGTTTATCTACAATGTCTCTTTCGGCAAAAAGTAAACGGTGTACAATAAATTGTTTGTTCGTCCTTCATTACAATTTTCATCTCTACATTAGTCACTTTTATTTTATCTGGTTTATACATCATTATCATTTCTTTGATTCCTTCTTTTAATTCTTTTCCAACATCTCCAATATCTAGCTCAGGTGCATCGGCTAAATCTATATGCATAATTTCAATGTCGTCGCTCTCGATGTTAACAGTTAATTTATTTTGAATGAGTAAAACCAAATTTGGTAGATTTTCACAAAACTTTTATTTTAAAAAATAAAAAATAAAAATTAAAAACACTACACACGACATATTTCGAAGTACAACTTCTTTTTCAAATGTGACTAATTTACAATTCTGTATCCAATATATATACGAAATAATTAAACAAAACAAAGTACTTAAGAAAACATCAATAACATAACAAAATAAACTAACTATTTAAAGTAAATAAGGGTACTTAGGTAATTATGATATCAATCAAATAACAATAAGATAGTAACATTACCGGGATTATCTCACAGAAAACTAGGAAAGAGATTTAATAAGGGTGAGTTATTAATATCTAATTGATCATTGAGTAGGTTATCTGAATTTATAAATCTATTTATTTCAAGTGTTTCTAAATGGTTTAGTTCATTGCCCTTATTTTCTATATGTAAAATTTTAAAGTTGTCTCTAAAAGAATGATTTTCAGCTAAAATATGATTTGAGTAAGTAGAATTATTTTTGTTTTTTGTATAGCTATTATAATGTTCGGAATAGCGCTTTTTGAAAGTACGGCCTGTTTGACCAATATACAGTTTTGGACAATTTAATTTAAATTGTGTGTAGTGTTTTTAATTTTTATTTTTTATTTTTTAAAATAAAAGTTTTGTGAAAATCTACCAAATTTGGTTTTACTCATTCAAGATAAAATGGATTTTCATCAAGTAAAGGCCGAAACAATAAATAAGTTAATTTATTAATTTTCATTCCATTTAAGTCTATAATTAATTTGGTCTGATCCGAAAGTTCGCTTCCGATAATAATTTTAGATAACATTTCGTTATCAGGTACAACATAAACTTTTGTTTGAAAGCAATTATCATCAATCAGCATATTACAATAAACAAATCCTAGTGTATTAACATTTGTTTTTCCAAAGCCATTCAATGATATGTTTGCATGTTTAAGTTCAGGTGAACCTATTTTTTTATAAACTTCAACTATCATGAGGTTTATAGCACTTCCTGTATCAACCAATGCATTCATTTTAATCTTTTTATATTTTCTGTTTAAATCAGCAGCAACAATTCTATTAACAATAGTCGGTTCTATTGGAGATTCTCGTCTTTGCTCAGTATTTTTTCGTTGGAATTCGTAAGATTTATGACCAAAATTGTTACATCTGAAGCATTTCATTCCAAGCTTTTTCTTATAGCAATTTTCTGATTTGTGTCCTATTACACCACAGTTAAAACATCTAATAGTCGATTTAACACTTTGTTTATTCCCTTGTCTGGTAACGGTGTCTCTTCTTTCTTGTATAATCGACTGTTGACTTCCTTGGTTTTGAAGTACAGTTCGATCAGCCCTCTTTGAAGCACTAGTTTTCATGTCCGAATAGACCCTTAATTTTTCTTTAAGTTCTCTATTTGTTTTAGCACCATATAAAATAATTTTATTTCGATCGTCATCGTGGATACCATCGATAACATATTGTATGAGTGCTTCTGTCTCAATATCACCTTGATTTGATAATTCCTTTATTTTTAGAAAATATTCATCAACGTTTTCGTCTTTTCTCATTTTTCTTTCTGTCAAGAATTTATGTAGTTGAGCACTATTTACTTAAGACGAATATTCAGCTTAAATTACTCTTTTTAATGTTTTCCAAGATTATATTTCTTTTTCACTTTGAAAAAACAACTTAGCTAGTCCTTTTAATGACTTTTTGGCAAAAATAAAAAGATGTAACTGACTCCATCTCATAAGTTCAGACATATCTTCTAGATCATAAATCCGTTTTTCTACCACGTATGAACCAGCACCATCGAAAGTTTGTATCGAGTCTTCTACATCTTTAAAACTAATATGAAATTGCGGAACATTATGCGTAGAATGCGCTGTTTCTGCGTCTTCTCTATCTGAAAAATAATCATCATCACATTCGTCATCATCTTGGTTCTTATTTTCTTGTAGAAATTCTAAGTTTGTCAAACCATTACAAATATTACTTATCAAGTCTTTAGTTTAAACGTCATAATCTATTTGTAAGATGTTTGCAAAAGAAGCTAGATCACTAACGGAAAAAATGTTTCTTAATTTCGTCATATTCCTTAGTATAACTATTAAAACCAAATCCGGAAAATTCTCGTAATCTTTTCCTATTTCCTCTTTAACCCTACTGCCAAAAACAAGTTTATCATAGATATCGCCAATAAATAACATGTACAAAAGGAAATGAAGCATAAAATTAAATATTCGAAAATTTATGACGTCATAGATATATCTCTTCTCTATGTTTTCTCGGTATTTCAGCTCATAGAGTTAACAGATCTGTTTGAGATACGAAAAGTATATTAACAGACAAATATAAGTCCATTAAATCTGTAAAAATCAAACACGAATAATCAAAAGTTTTTTTTAAATCGAAATCCGTTGTCAGAATAAAGGTCGTTACAGTTGCCGTTTATATTCATAATTTACAAAGCTGACGTGTGGCGCTGCTATGTGATAGGTAGATAATTTAATCGATTAAGCCAAAATAAATCAAAGTAAGATGAAAATAGGAAAAATCTGACGTTCATTCATATTGTTGCGCGATTTTCGTTTTGAGTTTTCATTAAGTACCGTTTTTCGTTTTGAGTTTTCATTAAGTGCCGTTTTTAATTGAAAAAATGAATGAAGTTATCTATGTAGATAATCTTGGAATACTTCTGTGTTTTTCGAAAGTCCAGACTTTTTGTTGGTTAATATGCGAACGGCACGAACGGTGAACTGCAAAACTTAAAACTTTGTTATGTTTAAACGTCAAGAAACGTCGTGTATAACAGCAAACGGTGACAGCAACATAGAATATAAATGCGGAAATGTAAAAGTAGCATTTTAACTTCCAACGGGAACTGCAACTGCAAGCGGTAACTGCAACTGCAAGTATATAAATTGGCCTTAAAAGTCACTAAATTATACCGCAAAATCACGAAGAAAAAGTCTGCGTCTGAGTTCATAGGCAAAAACAGAGTTAATTTAATTAACACAAAACACGTTAAACGTTCTTGAAAGACAAAGTTTTGTTAATATAAGTTTTTTTTTAAGTTCCGTCGTACTTTGGCCAAAAACTAATCCAAATCTGTTTAATTCTCTTAGTATTTGCAACGTCTTCTTTCGTCTTTTGATAGTGTTACGTCTTCTCTCGTCTTTGTATAATAGTACCTATTATTTCTTCACTGGTTTTTTTTAAATGAATCCCGACTTACGTCCTGGGCGTCTTTTAATCCTCGTCTTTAGTCCTTGGGCTTCTTTTACGGCTTTCTTCGTCGTCTTGCTTGCTTTTGTATTTGAAATTCCTTTTTCTTAAGTCGTTCGTCTTTAACGTTTGCTCATAGTAATATCTGTATTACGTCGTAAACTCACACACTCCTTATCGTCTCTATCATCGTTTCTATCCCGGACGAGCCCCCAATTTTGTAGGAAATTCACTGATGTGGCATGATAGAAAATCTAAACGTCTTTAATAATAACTTTTAATATGAAATTGCAAATACAAAAATAACGTCTTAATTACATTCAAAGAATAATAATATATGACACTTTCATCCCCTGTCATCCATTTTTAATAATCAGTAGCGTAGCTTGGATCCCACAAGAACGGAAAAAATTGATTTTGCTATAAAGGTCTCATTTTTTGTTATAAATTTGTTTTTTTAACAATTAGTCAACTTTACAATTTAAAAATTATTTTTCTAATTTTGACATATAAAGTGTCAATTTTTCTAATCTCAGGAAGAGTAAAATGATCTACTTTACGTAAACAGTTGCATAGTGTTGAACATTATGAAACTGGTTACGAAAAATTCATTGTAACTAGTTGCGAAAAGAAAAGAAATAAAATTAAACTTTTTTTAAAGTTTTTATTAAAGAAGGGCAGGTTAACTTATAAAAATAAAATTTGGGTAAACTTATAACTTAGTAATAATGTTGTTTTGGTCCTAATTTTGCATTCTAAATCAGCACAAAATTATAAATCACGACAAAATAACCTACTTTTAGAAAAACTAAATAACTTTACCAAGCAATATACACACTACAAGTTGTTGAAAATAAATGAATATATTTTTTCTACGACCACTTAGGAAAGTTACACCTATCGCACTATTTATTCTTATGGAAAGTAGCCTATATAACACACGTGTGTGAATATGAATCTACTTTGAAAATATATGTTAATTATCAAGTTATTTAATAAGGCATTTAAAATAAAAACAAATCTAAAACCAGCCACATACTGATGGAACCTTTGTAGCCAGATTTCCGATTCACTTTCCACACTCGTAATATAATATACTATTTCTGTTTGTCAATGCAGTGAGTAAAGTTATGCATATGCAACTAACAATACAAGAAAGTAATATTGGTTTGCAAGATGTCACTAGTGTTTTACCAAAACACCATTTTATAAATAATCTTTACTCGGACAAAATATTGAAGAAGGTGATTCCTCCCTGTTCACGTACAACAATAATACTATACCAGAGCATAATGAATGATACCACGCGCCTAAAACTGCAGAAGTTATCGGTATCACGTGCCAACTAGTCATAAATGCATGTTTATTGCCAAAATGAATTACGCCAGTGGCGTATAGAAACACTACCAAATTGTAAGGCACAAACAAGAACACCTACTCGTAAATACGGAAAAGAGTACTTATACAAAAAGTGTTTATAAAATATAAAATAATTATGGTAAATAGTTAAAGCGATGCTAATCTAACTTTGTCGTAGGTTAGTTTTCAACTGTCTTTGTGCCTGTGCTGACAATATTTAATCTGTAACCCGTCTGTTGTTTATTTACTTAAAACACATTTTAAAACCATTAAACACAGATAACGAAGTCATTAGGGATATTCATTTCTTGAAAACTATCAATAACGTAAATTTAACGCATCATCTTTGTTTAAATAAAGATGTTGACAAACACATTTAATAAAGTTTACTAACAAATACCTAATACCTAATAAATAATTATTTGGTATTTGATACGCCGCCTATGCTAACTCTGTCGGAATTTTCATTCATAGACAATAGTGTTGGTCATGCATATGACTCACCTTCTCCAATATTTTGTCCAAGTATAGTTAAAATTAGACAATTTTGAATTTTTTCTATATAGGGTAAAAAACCCAATTGATGGCACTCTTTCCTATGATTGGCACCCAACCCTTTTTTTATCAATACTTAATTCAAATTCAAATTATCAATATTAATTTTTTTATGTCCCCAACTGTAATCCCAAACTATAGGTATTTTAGTTGCATTTTGAATGTTGACGGAGAAGGTGCACACGTGCAAACGAGTGAAATATTACGTCACAAGGCAAAGAGGTAAAATTACTTTCATTATGAAGAGGTTCAAACTTATGAGTCTCGAATGTGTAGACATTGAGACCTTATTATTTTTTTATTTCTTATATAGTTTTTTAATAAATATGAGTTCGTTTTTTAATCATTTCCACTTAAATGAAACATTTATAAAATAAAATAATATGGTGCCAACTATAGGGACCAAAAATGCTTATTTTCCAATGATTGGCATGAATGCCAACTATTAAGATAGTTTGATTCCTATGTTTGGTATGCACATTTTCTGTGAAAAAAAAAAGTAATGGCTTTTAAAAAATATTTGTTTGATAGTATTATACCGGGTGTTCAAATTAAAGTGTTACAGTTAAATACCGCCGAAAATATGCATTTTAGAAAAAAAAGTTTCAGACAAAAGTTTTATAGATTTTTGGGGAAAACATTTTGGCTAAATTCATTTTTTTATAGCTGACTATAATATGGCCATATCGAGGTGAACTTTGTTTTTTTAAATGGGAACCCCATTTTTTCTTATTTATTCTTAAAGTACATAAAAAAATAAGAAACTTTTGAGGGAAATATTTTTTTATTGGACTTTTACTTTTTGAGTAACAGCTACTTGAAAATGTTGCTGCACGAAAAAAAAGTTGGCCATATTATGGTTAGCTTTAAAAAACGATTTTAGCCAAAAGTTTTTCCCTACAAAACTATAAAACTTTCGTCTACAACGTTTTTTTTTTTATAAAAAGCGGTATATAGCTGTAACGCTTTAATTTAGAACACCCGGTATAATTATTAGAGAAAAATTTACTGCTACAGAATTCGTAATGTAGTATATTTATTCTAATATTTCGTTTCAGAAATATTCAAAATGCCAAAAGTTAAAAAAACTCAAAATATAAGAAATTATATTCTGAAAAGGAAATAGATCTAGCTATCAGAGCGGTATCTTCAGGTATGTCTTAAAAGAAAGCTTCGCTTGTTTTTAACATACCTAGAGCCACACTACAATTTGGAATATCCAAAAAAATTAAAAAAATCCATCTTGGTCCATCTACATGCTTAAGTAAAGAAGAGGAAGCGATTATAATTAGATGGATTAAATTAAGGAATGCCAAGTGTTCCTAGAAGAGAGAAAGACATACAAGAATCTGTTAAAAAAGAATATCTAGACAAAAACCAGTCCATTTAAGGAGGTCCTTTCGCCACCCCTTTCGCCACCAATGTTAAATAAAAAATATTAGATTATGACTAAAACATTTTTTTTTTCTAATAGTTAAAGTCCTTTTTTATCTAATAGCGAACTTTTAACTATACCTTACCGTGCAAATTTTTGAGAATTTTTTTTTTAAATGTGAGTATTTGTACAGTGTCTTACGAGAAAGTAAGACCTCAACATCAATTCTTGAATTATACTATTATTTATTGATTAGATGGAGTAGAAAACAACTAAAAAGAAGGTTTTTAAAATATTTGGGTTTTGTTTTTTACAATAAAATATATAGGTTAACGTGGAATTTATTGAGAAATTATTGTTAAAAAAAAATTCAAGTAACCTAGTTGATAATTTTTTGTGATTTTTTAATAATAATTTCTCAATAAATTCTACGGTAACCTATATATTTTATTGTAAAAAACAAAACCTAAATATTTCAAAAACCCTATTTTTAGTTTTTTTTCTACTCCATCTAATCAATATATAATAGTATACTTAATTATAATTCGAAAATTGTTGTTGAAGTCTTACTTTCTCGTAACACACTGTAAAAATTCTTACATTTTTAAAAATGTTTTTTCTAAAAAATTTGCATGGTAAGTTATAGTCTTAGATTATACAAACCTTAGATGGAACATAAGATACTGCGCATAATCCCATTTCGAAATTATTCACACCCACCAATCACAGTTGAGAACATCATATGTCAGAGCGCTGTCCATCCAAATTTTATGTGTCAACGAGGATTAATTTGGTATTTTAGTGACTTAAATTTTGGAAATTAACGTTGAAAATGCCAAGATGTGTTGTAGAAAGCTTTATTTATAATGTTGCTGCGAAATGTGACGGAGACAAAATAAACTTACATTTATTTCGGTGAGATATTTAATTTTTAAGGATTCAGTCGACGTCCATATTATTTGTTGATTTGAAAATAAACAGAATCGGACTTGGTCATTGGTACATGTTATAAGTAGCAAATAAAGGTTATTATTATAAACTATTTACTATTTCTTGTTTCATGGGAAATCTTTTTTTAGGAAGTGAAAAGAGAAACATACAATCAAATACAAAAATATCAATTTCATTGCCAATTTATTCGTTTCAAACTTCACAACTGGTTTCAATAGTTTTCTCAAAACTATTTATTTAGTAATTCTTTATATAACAGTGTTACTCAAAGTGTGCTCCGCGGAGCCCTGGGTCTCCGCAAAGACTTTGTGAGGGCTCCGCGAAGAAAATATTCACAATAAAAAAAAAACAGTACTATCGCCACAAAATGGAGGGACCTGGCTTGAGGACCTTTTTTTGAGAAGTAATTTTTTTAAGTTACTAAGAAGAAGGAGGATATGATTTTGCTTTAGGATTTTTTTTATTTTATTTTTTATGGGTGAAATGGATTTGGGATAATTCTTGCAAGGAATCTTTGGAATAAATCAAAAATAAATTAACAACAAATGATGTTCTTGTGCATTTTACCGTTTTGATCTAGACCATAAAAACTTTTAAAAGTTTCATGTCTTTCCTTTTCAGAAATATATCTGGCACATTTAAACTTACAAGTAGTTTTACAGTCTTTAATTGTTTTTACTTCCTTTTTTGGTACATTTTTTTTTCTTTTGCTAATGTATTCCTCACCGGCTTGATACCTTGCCTTTGCAATATTTTGTTTCCATTTATAACCAGATTGTTTTTTTTTTCTAGTCTTCTTAATATTGTTAACCGCTTCGTTTTCTCGAGCCTCCTGAGAATCCAAGTCCACTTGAGCAGTATTTAGAATAATTTGAAAGTTGTTTAAATTGCCCGACAGTGTATTTTTATTTTCCGCAGTGATCGCGCTATCACTTCTTTCTTCAATTTCCGATTCTTCTAAATTATCATGATCTGATTGGCTATGTGAATTCTCAGCTAACACTTCGATAGGCACGTCTTCTTCAGAAGTAACAATATTATTTAATTTTTCAAATATGTGTACATTTTCATCTAAATATTGAATGTCAACGTCATTAATTTCCATAATTTGAACATTATTATTAGCGAGAGGAATTATATCACCTACTTGGAGGTTTTTTTTGCTTAGGTCATCAATGACACTTAATCTGTTAGTAATATTGGTTGGCGTTTCTTCTTTCCAAAAATCATCACCCTTAAAGATATCTTTAATATCTTGATCACTTAGTGTATCAGGTTTTTGGGCCATATTTAAAGCTGAACTGTAAAAAAAAATAAAATTCACTTACTTTATAAAAAAATAAAGAAGTGTTGTAAAAGTAATTAAAAATCCGACCAATTTTTTAATCTCAACGCCTTATATTTATTCCAATCATATTAATATAATTTCAAAAAAAAAATAGATCACAATTAAAACTCGTAAGTATATTAAATATGACCGAAAGTAAAAAAAAGAGCACACACACAAGGGCACACTGTACAAGAACAAAATTTTTAATTCTTTACTACTAAAATACCATGTACTTTGTGGCCAGCCCCACTATAGCGGATTTATTTATACAGATCTTAATTTTTTTTTAATATATTTAATATTTTACCATATCGAAATTCGCAATTAATTTAAATTATCAGGTAAAACATATCACATTGTTAATATAATAATAATAACAACAATATTAATAATCATAATGAGATAAGGGTGCCCGCGCATCTAAAATAGAATCCTGCATGAGGTAGCAGTCCCAGCATTTTTTTTTATAAATACAATTAATAATTAAAATGTTTAATAATTCTAACATTACTTACCAGCTCTTATTCCACACTTCCTCCTAGAATTATTATAGTAATAAATAAAAAGTGGTGTGTTTTCTAAAGCCACAAAACTGAAAATAAACTAGGCACTACTATTTTTAAGGTTAAAATCTTTTTGTCGTCTACTAACTTATTTGTACACAGTTCTATCTACACAAAACTTTTTGGAACAAAGTTGTAACTGAAATGTTTATGTCAGTTATTAGCGACAAAGTTCTATCTGCAACAGTTAGAACCTTGTGTTATAAATTATACCATTATTGCCATGCAGATACAACTTTGTCCCTTGAGTATTTAGACTACTGGTCAATAGATGGCCTTTAAATGCACTTTTTTAGGTAAAACTCATTACATAGAACCATATCACACCAAAATCTCGATTTTGGCAAAATTGACACTTAGAACCCTGTCGTTCTAAGGTAGCGATTTGTTGATTTGAAAATAAACAGAATCGGACTTGGTCATTGGTACATGTTATAAGTAGCAAATAAAGGTTATTATTATAAACTATTTACTATTTCTTGTTTCATGGGAAATCTTTTTTTAGGAAGTGAAAAGAGAAACATACAATCAAATACAAAAATATCAATTTCATTGCCAATTTATTCGTTTCAAACTTCACAACTGGTTTCAATAGTTTTCTCAAAACTATTTATTTAGTAATTCTTTATATAACAGTGTTACTCAAAGTGTGCTCCGCGGAGCCCTGGGTCTCCGCAAAGACTTTGTGAGGGCTCCGCGAAGAAAATATTCACAATAAAAAAAAAACAGTACTATCGCCACAAAATGGAGGGACCTGGCTTGAGGACCTTTTTTTGAGAAGTAATTTTTTTAAGTTACTAAGAAGAAGGAGGATATGATTTTGCTTTAGGATTTTTTTTATTTTATTTTTTATGGGTGAAATGGATTTGGGATAATTCTTGCAAGGAATCTTTGGAATAAATCAAAAATAAATTAACAACAAATGATGTTCTTGTGCATTTTCAGCCTGAGTTGCCGATTAAATTATTCGTAGATGCATCAAATATGGGAATAAGGGCCATGATATGTCATGTTTTTGAAAAACATATTGAGAAATCTATAGCTTCTGCTTCGTATACCTTATCAAACTCCGAACAAAAACATTCCCAAATTGAAAGAGATGTCCTTGCAATAATTTTTGGCTTAAATAAATTTATTGAATATTTATATGGACATTTCTTTATCCTAATTACAGATCATATACCTGTGGTAACTATTTTTAACCCAGCTAAATGTATACCCCAATTTTCAGCCAACAGACTACGTAGATGGGCAGTAATATTCTCAAATTACAATTATAAAATTGAATATGTGAAATCGGAGCATAATATAGAGCCGATTTTTTATCATGTTTACCTATTGAAAGTCGAAATGAGAGTCAAAATAAAGAAACATTTGAAATACAGTTTTTAAATTATATGTTTTATGTGTTTAGGGCTCCGTTAAATATTTCGATTTTCAATAAAGGTTCCGTCGCCAAAAAAGTTTGAGAAACATTATGCAACTGATTACGAAAAGTTGATTATGTCACCAGTTACGAAAAAAAAAAATAAATAAAACTGCCACTTTTTTGGTTTTTATGTTGAAAAATCGAAAAATCGTGAAATCGAAAAATCTAAAAAATCTAAAAATCGAAAAATAAAAAATCGAAAAATCCAAAAATCCAAAAAACGAAAAATCGAAAAAACCAAATATCGAAAAAAAGGCAATGAATAGTGACATTTCACATTTGAAAATATGGCATTACGTTAAACAACAAAAAAGAAAACAAAAAAAGAAAAGCTGTAAATTGCGTTTTATTTTTAAAATAACACCGTTATTGAAAACTGCCCAGAAATGTTGGAGGTAAAATTTTGACGTACGCCTTTAAGGATAATCCGTAAAAATGTTTTTTTTTTCAACACTGCACATGTCCCTTATTTTTATTATTACTATTGAAAGAAAAAAAAAACGTCGAAGGGCAATCAAATACAACAATTTTCTAAAATATTTGATTGGAAGTACCTACAAAAGAATGATGGTGAATTATTTTTTAACACAATTTTATAAATAATCAAGTCAAAATTAGAAAAAATCTTGCATGTAAACACGTTACGAAATGCCGTTTTGTGTAACTCGTTTATTTTGCGGGACCTCGTTCCGCAAATATTTACTCGTTACACAAAATAAGGCATTTCGTAACTGGTTAAATAAATAACTATTAATTGACCTCCTAATATTTTAATTCATTGAACGGTATTTTCCGTAAATAATTAAATCATAAATAATTACCGGCATATAAGTACCAAAACATTTTTTTCTCTTCGAAGAGTAGGCCTATGTCAAATAAACTTAAAATATTATAACGAACGAAAAGGTAACCGTAGAAAAAATCTTGTGTGTAATTCGAGCAAAAAGTACTTTGGCTGTTTCAACAGCTATTTTGTTGCAATAATTTTATAAACTTTTACTTAGGGTTTTGTTAAACGAAGTTTAAAATACTAAACGAAGATTAAAATGCCATTTTTATATTAACAAAAACGAAGTTTAAATTACTAAATGTAGTTTAAAATGACATAGAATGATCAGGAGCGGAGTAATCAGACGAAAGTCTACTTGCTTCAGGACTAAAGATACCTGGGACATGCCCCAGGATGAAATGCAAAAGAAGTACAGTTTTGTGAAAAACTTCAAAACCACAGAGCTGGGCTGCAAGAAAGAATGGAGCCAAGAATCCATCGCGCTTGCAACCGAAAGACGTGCTATTCAGTGGTACACGAACGGTTCCAAAACCATGGAAGGAACTGGAATAGGAGTGTATGGGCCGAGAACCAAGCACTCCGAAAGCTTGGGAAAATACCCAAGCATCTTCCAGGCGGAAATTCACGCCATCGAGAAGTGTATCCAGTTTAACATCGAGAGAAACTATCATAGACAAGAGATTATCATCATGTCCGATAGTCAAGCAGCCATCAAAGCGCTGAGTTCTTACGTAATCAGCTCAAAAATGGTATGGAGATGCCTAGAACAATTGAATGAGCTAGGCGAGAAAAATAGAGTTACTCTCACTTGGGTCCCGGGACATAACGGGGTACAGGGTAACGAGATTGCAGATAGTCTTGCAAGGAAAGGGGCTCAAACACCCTTTGTAGGACCTGAGCCGTTCTGCGGTATCAGCAGTAACATAATATTAGAAGAGATTAAAAAAGAATTGGGTAGTAGAAGAACCGATAATTGGAACAATCTCTTGGGGCTGAGACAGGCCAAGATACTTCTGGGTGAATATAACCAAAAAAGATCGGAAGCCTGCATCTGCCTGAGCAAGAACAGGCTACGTATTGTAACAGGAATCCTTACCGGGCACTGCCGACTAAAAGGACACCTAAGTAAACTGAGAGTAGTAGAGGATAGTGAGTGCAGATTCTGTGAGGAGGAGGACGAAACCTCCATTCACATCCTAACTGAATGTGTAGCACTCCAAAATCCAAGGGCACTATATCTAGGAGGATATCAAATAGAATAGGGAGACTTACCTAACTTGAAGCCACTTCAAATCCTACACTTCCTTGAGAAAATAGGATTGGAAGGGTCGCTATAGGCATTGAGACATTTTCTTAGTGCAGTGGCGATAGAATGAGGCACAATAGATCTTTTAGGTCGCAGTGTATTAACACCCCATTATCAACATAACATAACATAACTGGTTAAATAAATAACTATTAATTGACCTCCTAATATTTTAATTCATTGAACGGTATTTTCCGTAAATAATTAAATCATAAATAATTACCGGCATATAAGTACCAAAACATTTTTTTCTCTTCGAAGAGTAGGCCTATGTCAAATAAACTTAAAATATTATAACGAACGAAAAGGTAACCGTAGAAAAAATCTTGTGTGTAATTCGAGCAAAAAGTACTTTGGCTGTTTCAACAGCTATTTTGTTGCAATAATTTTATAAACTTTTACTTAGGGTTTTGTTAAACGAAGTTTAAAATACTAAACGAAGATTAAAATGCCATTTTTATATTAACAAAAACGAAGTTTAAATTACTAAATGTAGTTTAAAATGACATTTTTACATTAACAATGTCATTTTAATCTTCGTTTAATAATTTAAACTTCGTTTGACACAACGGTGGAATCGGCCCTTAGCTAGTTATATATTGATACAGTGTTATTGCCCTCATCATACATGAATCGTGCTAACAAATAGTCAAAAAAACGTCTCTTAATTTTTCATCTTTTAGTTACCCACCAAAATTAGGTACTACAATACAAATATTTAAGTCCGGCCCAGAACATCTCCCTACTCCTTCCACCCAGTTTTTCGGTTTTGGCAAAATTCGCGCAGCGACAAATGCTTCCTATGTTACCTCTACCCTTTCTAACCTCTTTGGTTATAGTTAAAAGTTCACTTTTAGATAAATAAGGACTTCAACTATTAGAAAAAAATTAATTTTAGTCATAATCTAATATTTTTTATTTAACATTGGTGGCAAAAGTACCTCTTAAAAGCAATCTCCCAGGTAATCAATGGTACCAAAGATTTTTACGAAGACAGAATTTGACAGAAAGATCATCAAAATCAGTAACTTAGGCTAGTGCCAATAATTTAGAAAATTATTTAAGAAAACGGTTTAGTGAAATTGTGCCCTATTTTGTTGAAAATGGCTACATTACAATAATTAATTATCCAAACAGGATATATATAATGGGGACGAAACGTGTTTCTAACTGAGCCCTAAAAACCAAAAGAATGTTGCAGGTTGTAGTTCTGCTTGTCGTTGCCAGAAGATCATGGATGGTGAAGAACAACCACAGGACTGGACGCAGTACGGATGGCAAAGGAACCAGCTCCAGATGTTTTACTTGAGAGCATCTCGTGCAGATGCAAGAAAGGTTGTGGTACTGCTTGTGGTTGCCAGAAGATCATGGATGGCGATTGGCGAAGAACAACCACAGGACTGGACGCAGTATGGATGGCAAAGGAACCAGCTGCAGATGTTTTACTTAAGAGCATCTCATGCAGATGCAAGAAAGGTTATGGTTCTGCTTGTGGTTGCCATAAAATAGGATTGAAATAAACAATTCTGTGTTTACAGTTTACTAGGATGTCCTGAGAAAACATTCCGGATCAGATTGCGTTATACGACGACAATGCAGAAGATGCCGAAAACGTTAACGATCAGTTTTAAGACGATGAGGACCAAACATACAACACCGAGTTTGACGAATAAACCCAAATATCGACTGTCGATTAGGCCTCTTGGGGATACCACGTTAAAAAACACGCGCCCAACAACTCTACCTCAAGGGTGGTGTAGAAAACAGTTAAAAATTATACTTTCTTGTATCATGTATGCACATAAATAAAAAATTTGCAGCCTAGGCCAACAATAATAAGGAAACATTGACCGTAAATACTGATAATTACAAAATGTTTATATCGCAATATGTAGGGGCGCACTTCAAAACATCATATCATTTACTATATACGACCAAATGTATTATATCGGGCATCAGCAGACTCAGAAATCATCACTCTTTTAGAAAAAAAATATCACATAATTGTTTCATAGCGATCTTTGTCTTAATCCGCGCTGAAATTCTCATTTTGTTAAATATTGCAAATCAACCCCCTACTTTGGCGCGTCGTAGAGCGGGAACTATTGGTCGCAGACAAAAAAATGTTAAAGACAAAATTGTGCAAGGTTTTTTCTTGTATATATTTTATTTAACCTTTTTTTCGATAGCACTTACCACAACGGCGCTATTTCACGAAAAACGTCACGACGCAGAGTTTTCATCCCTACGTCTACCATCCCACCAAATTTCTTTTCTTTCCGACCTTTTGCGAATAGAAACCACCCACCGCTTGGACTAATATTTAATAGAATGATTGTTGGATACGTTGTTTTTAATAGTTTGGTTTTAATTATTTTATACAACTTATTTAGGAAATAAAATTATTATTAAATTTTTTGATAATTTGCTAGGCCAATTGCAATAAGTACTACTGGTTTGTTTATAATTCCTTTCAAACTAATTTTGTATTATTCTAAATAATCTTTTTTATCCACAATTTCTTTATTTCATTATACGGGGTATTTTAAAATTTACTTCCAAAAATGAAATGGTGTAGTTGGACCTGTAAAACATTTCCAAGATTATATAAAAGTACTAAAATATTACAAACTTAAGAAATTGTTATGTTTGTTTATTTTAAACAACAGTTTATTTATTAATAATTTATTTAAACACTTATTTATTTTATAACACTATTATTCTAATTTACATATATATATTTCGAATGTCTTTGAATCGTTCACTATTTATATTCACAGTCCAATACTTTATTCTCAGCTGTCTATATATCACTGATACAGCGTTATTCTCCACCAATATTTATATACCAATTTAAAATTATGGCGAAGGCTCCAGAAACTCCTCCGCCAAACTAGTAATAGTAATATCTCTTTATATTTGGAATAGACTAGAAACACACCCTTCCTTAGTAACGGACCGAAGAGGCCACCGTGTTGCTACGAACCGTGCGTCTCCAATAGTTTTTAACGTAAATGTTTGCATGACTTGTGACGTATACTGTGACGTGGATTGCGTAACAACAACACTAAACTGCTAAACAGTATATGTTTAAAAGCCATGGCCTTTAATTGGCCAAGTTGCTAGTTGAAGTGCTTAGTGACAGGATTTAAGTTAATTCCACCTTATTAACTCCTCAGATTAAAATTCAAACGTTTCTGTCTATGTTTTATTTATTTTATTTAAATACTACGATACAGAGTTATTTCCAATTTTTTCAGATCAATTTTTATATGAACTACTGTTTAATATATTTTATTACACGAAAAGCTTGGATACATACCTGTAAAAGAGCTGAAGTTGGTTGATGTGATTAAAAGAGCAGAGCACACAATTTTTTTAGATCAACAATGTTTCGTGATTGGCATAAAATATACTGAGACGTCTCGGTGCCAACATTTCTACCTTTCGTTTTTATCAGATGTCGCCATGATAATTATTAGCACGGTGGCTATACAACGAGGAATGGAATGTTTCATACCGATCTGTGATAACAAGCATAAAAACCATCACTGGAGCTTTTTTAAATGTTTTGTAACATGAAAGTGTGGTATTTGTATATTGTTGTTTTTACCTATACATTTGTTTTATAACAATGGGTTTGAGTATGTAAAGAATGTATGGTGGATTTTCTAAACGGAAAGAATTTCAGTCAATCAAACGATTCGTTAAATTTTTAAACGAACCTGAATTTATTTAATATCATTCGATAAATAATATTTGTATTGGACATAATAATGTTAATATCCTTAGTAACCATTTCATTATTTATATCGCATTTTTGTTTTTGAAAGAGTAAAACCAAATTTGGTAGATTTTCACACTTTTATTTTAAAAATAAAAATTTTTTTTAAACAAACACTAACATGACATATGTTTCGAAGTACAACTTCTTTTTCAAATGTAAAAAGAAGTTATACTTCGAAACATATGTCATGTTAGTGTTTGTTTAAAAAAAATTTTTATTTTTAAAATAAAAGTGTGAAAGTCTACCAAATTTGGTTTTACTCTTTCAAAATTAAATGGATTTTCATCAAGTAAAGGCCGAAACAATAAATAATTCGCATTTTTGTATTAAAAAATGAATAAAATAGTAAAGCTGTAAACTGATACAACATGAAAAATAATTTATTGTTAGCAAACTTTTACTTAACGCTAATAAAAAGTTGTGTACGATGTGGGACAAGTAAAATATTTTTGTAGGTTTACAAGTATCTAGGTTAGGTTGAAAATGAGTGGAATAACCTTATCGCGTTTCACTGCGATCCAGATAGATCTATTGTTTTAATTTTCGTTACAAGCCACACCTTTTAATGAAAGCCATGGTTGACTTGTCAGTGTACTTCAGTTGGTTGAAACCTAAGAATCTGAAACCAAGTTCTTTCCAGAGTGGAGCAGATACATAGAATTTGCAAATGTTTGTTACAAACCTACTCCATTTCGAGATTAGAGCAAAGGTGTTTATGGAAGAGTTGGGTATGAACGCCTCCGAATGAGTTAGCCCTATTGGATATCTACAGTTCATGAGTGTAACACTATCTGTCAATTCCTTTGGCACAGTTTTTTTAATGCCAAGGAATGGATCTGGTTCTATGAACTCAAGTTCGGTTCCTCTTTTAACAAGCGTGTCTGCTTACAGAGAAGTTATCTGTTTTCCAAGCGTTTATAAGGAATATAATTTTAAAAGATTAACTTGTGAAAGTACTACATGTACTACAAATAATATACTCTTACTTATGACAATTGATTTTAGTTAAAGAAATAACTCTGCCAATTTAGCCCTGTGGAGCGGGCGGATAGAATGACTTTACCATGGCATTTACCATCGGTCACTTCCCTAAAAAAGAGGAGATCCAGACCTCTCAGCGACTTTAATAACCTGCAGAACTTTGACCTGAGAGGCTGGCTATCCTTAGACACCTCCCAGCGGCAACCAGCAGGTTTTTGATGAGATAATAACCTGTAACAGAGAAGATAGATGTCTGTAGACACTTCTCAGCAACAACATGTCTCAGCGACAACCAGCAGGTTTTAGCAAATTGAGAGGAAGTTTCTGTATGCCTCTAAAATATGTAAAATATAACTTATGACGCATAAGTGCTGTAGAGCAACGGATCCTCTCCAAACATATTTTTTTAATATATAATTTTTTGGCCCTTTTTATATTTAAAGAAACATGTCCTCTTCTGTCAGGTTTTCAATTATCTAATTTTCAGTTGTTAAACAGATACTGTTTTGAATCCTATGAATCCTATGAAAGATATTTTTTCCAATTTGCATGATTTGATTTAGCATTTCCTTTGTAGTGTGTCAGCAGTAATAATTAATATTGTTTGATGATATGATATCCTAAACTTGATAACAGTGAGCAATCGATAATGATTGGCGACGTTTTCAAGGTTTTAATATAATAAAAATTAAAAGTCACTGTGTATTATCCTTATTTGGACATTAAGAGAAAGTAGATTTGCAGATATCATTAGCGATAAAAACTCTTTTAATATTTTTATTAAATATATTACAAAATATTATGATTTTAAATGTTGCCATACCTTGAACACATATGTCAATGTTTAGTGATTATTAGGCTGATTATCGCAAATCATGACTTCTTAATATTCAAAAAGAGATCAAAAAAGTTACATATATGTATATAATTATTTTTCGTCAGATACCAAGTACGAGTATATGGGAAGGAAAAATCAAGTGTTTATTACGCAAAATGTTAACAGTAATAGCAGCATCATTATTTTTCCCTTAATAAAAGATAAAATTAATTATTTATTAACTAAACTGACAGTTTGAATATTAGTCTTCATTGAGACTAAGTTCAGAAAATTGGAAGAATAAATTCTATTCAGTCCAAATGATCCTAAATAGTTGTGGTATGGACCAAAGGAGTCCACAATACGAACAGTGCATTTCCGACATAAAACATGTTCTCTGTTTTCCAGACTCCTATGCAACCTATCGATTTTTGTTTTATAATTATGTACAAATGAAACCACTCTTTTATACAACTATATAGTAAATAAAAAACTATCGCTTACCTTATATTTTTTGTTGTTCGTCCTTGATACTCGTATTTGTATATAAATAGAAACCACAGATATTAGACTTAATTTTATGTCGATGTAATAACCTTAATGTGCGAATGAAATGTAATAAGTCGGTGTTCCTTTGCAATAAAACGTTAATTTTAAAAATACTTGTAAGAAATTTTGTCAAGCTCTTAGATATTTAACACCAAATATAACTTACCTTTAATCCAATCAAAAACAGAAATGAGCACATTGATCACATGGTTTTCTCAGTCGTAAATTCGGCTTTTCTAATAGACACTTTTATGAAAATAGTTTTCACGAAGAAAGAGCGCCTATTATTCTCTTTTTTTTATTTTTAGAAAATTAAAACATATAATTTAAGTAAATGAGAATTGCTGTAACCTTTAAATATTTGTTAGGGTAGCAACTTCTATATGATACAGTCTTACTTCAATTTAGCTCCTCGAGCCCAAACACCAAATCTAATTTTTTCTTGACATAGTTCTGCCTTACAGAAAACTGCGATATCCATCTCCAACGTTAAATATGAAAAATATTGACTGGCTTTGAAGTTTAAGAAGGAATGGATGATAATAGTTGCTTCTATTCGCTTTCTAAACAAAAAATAAATTCTGTTTTCCACGAGGCCCTTGTATGAGATATAAATTAAATTTTTAAAACTAAATAAATATAACAGTAATAAACTAATTAATACACACAATAAGCAATTCCAGCAACCAAAATGAATTACAAAAGCATATTTAATACATTTTTTAGCTCACTGCTGTTTACAGCCAGACACTGGTAGATGGTTCAAGATATGATCGGAAAATGAAATTTCAAGACACGATATCGACACAGTTTATTGCTAAAAAGAATCAGTTAACTCACTCGGACCAGTTGGATATTCCAAAGTAACAGCCATTCAAAGGATACAAATTCAAGATGCGCAGAAGACTGCTGTTTGAATATAGGCGGTTGTCATATATTGTATTGGATATGATTTGATTCTATATGCGCCAGGGATACAAATCCGAGTTGCGCAGGGTATAAGCTGAAACACTGAGATCATAAGTACCGACGCAGAGTGAGCGAACTGATTCTTTAGCGTATAAACTGTTATATCGATATCGTCTGCCTACTATACTTCCAATTTACGAAATTTCCCTTTCTTAGAAATATTCCATGCGGAAATTATTCAATTTTAAATTATTCGAATACTATTTTATACAGGATGTCACACTATTAAAATAACATTTTTAAATGGAATTTTAAAATGTTATAAAGGAACCATCGTCATCAACATGTTTAGTTGAGTAAACTGTAACTCTTATTAAAGCTGATGAAGTTTTTGATAGTAAGAGTGTAAAACTGTATAAAAATACAGGTTTGTGACTAAAAATATTGTCTCCAACTTATTATAAGAATTCAAATTGCGTTTCTTCAAATTTTCAACTTTTCTGAATCATACTTCACTCGCAATCAAGCGTGATTGGCTTCAAAGCTCGGTAGAGAAAAATTCATTGTTTTGTTTTTGTTGCAGATTTTTTAAATATTTTAAATATGGTTAAAAATTAAAAATATTATTCTATTATTCTTGATTGTACTCCGGATCCATCAAGAACAAATTTATGGATGTATCAGGTACGTAAATTTAGAATCAACAACCGGGGAAATTGTTGTTGAGGAACGTTTCTTACATGTTACTCCAATAGAAGACAATATCTAAGGGTTAAAAAAATACTAAATGCTTTAAAAATAACACAATTTAAATTTATATGATATAAGAAGCGGGGAATCGATAATGGTGCCAACACGCGAGGCAAGCATGACGGTTTACAAAAAAAGAATCCAAGAATAATTTTCGTACCTTGTGTAACCAAAGTTTAAACTTGGTTGTAAGTGATGCAGTAAAAAGTAACAATTCTTACTGCAAATTCTTTTTTTAGTTCAAGAACTTTACAATTTCTGTTGGTCCCAACTAATCGTTGGACTGTTTTAAAACATTATATTTTCAATTTTACTTTTAAACCACTTTGTAAAACTAGATGGTCGAGTAGAATTAATGCCATTATTCGTTTGAGGTATCAGATTGGCAAAGTATGTAATCATTTGTGAAGTATATTTAGTGGAATTTTTTTCGATAACTTGCAAACATATGGCTAAATCTTTAGCAAATACATTTAAAAGTTACCAGTTTATATGTACATTACAGTTCATCAAATTTCTAGAGGTGTTCGACGCCCAGACAGAGAACGCGCTACGTGTGACTAAGATAGCTATTGTACAGTCTGCTAAACAAGTTATTTTAAATAGTTTTTAATATTTTTAGGTAATTAAATTTTAAAAGTGTGGAATAGTTTAGGGATTAAATTGGTCTGACTGGACTTTCTTAGAACGTTTTTAAAAGCAGCTAAAGATAGTATGTAGAATTGAAAATAATTATTATGCCATAAAAGGTGTTTTGGAATTCCTTCAACCTTTTGAAATTGGGTCAGAAAATATAAATTTTATAGGATAGCGGAAAATACCTATAATTTTTTTGTAGGCCTTTGTAAATCGTGGAAATAGTTTATATTTTATTTCTACCTTATTAAGGAAAATGGTACCTATTATTAATAACGGTTGTTTCTGAAACATTACTAAAATTTTCGAAATTTTGTTTTTCTACAAAATAATAAACTATACTATTTAGAAAAAAATTTATTTCTCTTATAATTTTATAAAAAATAACAGGGGAATATTTACATTTCTTGATCTATTAAACAAAACGATAAATTATCTCGACGAATGACACCATGTTCTAGTACGGAAGCTAGCTTTACATTTTTGTTGGTGGTTTCATGGGTTTCATATCAATTTTTTGTAATTGTAGTTTACACGTACATATACCTCTTAACACTTGTTTGCTTTATTAAAAAAGTGTGTTGTTGTGATTTACGTCGAAATAAGTCAAAAACAACTTGAAACCCCATATAAAATCAAAAAGGAGAAACGGAAAAAAATTGAGCCTGTAAATGAACACAACTCAGAAACAAAAATAGTTATCTAATAATAAAATAATAAAATTTGATTCTTGTGCAGCTTCATCTATATTATTAACTGTTTTTGGTTTTTTAATGGTTTTTCTTGATGATGAAAATTCCGATATCTCACGGTTATCGATTCTTTTTTTCTCTCCAGAAATGCGGACGACAGTGTTTTTAGATACTCCTGTGGCTGCAGCAACACAATCATTTACATTTTTAAATGGTATTGAAGGTGAATTAAAGTTTCCTTCTCTTCTCATAGACTCTATAACATTGGCTATTATTTCGCGAGATTTACTGTTAATCACGCGGCCTCTTAATTTGCTATTAAACTCCATACTTAGGTTCTATTAAACTGTAATGAGCAAAAACCACAAACGAAAATAAAAGAAATGTTTTAGCGAAATTTACATCTGACATTTACGTCTGAATGAAATAGTGAAATACTTGATGCGCAGAGTGTACTTTCATTGCGTAAATCCGTCGGGATGCCTGTCAGTAGTGCTTTCTCTGTCTAGCCGTCGAAAGCCTCTAGAAATTTGATGAACTGTAATATTGAGGTATAATGTTTCGTTTAGAGTCAATATTGTTAGCAAAATATTACAAACCAAAGATTTCAATATTTCGGAAGCATGTACCCATATGAGTGATTTGCTAATTTTGTTCAATAATTACCGTAGTGATAAAGGAAAGTAAGATCTGTTAGTTGATGCTTCTGAACTTAAAAAATCTCTAGATGTACAGCCACCTTCAAAAGTAGCAAAGTCTTAACACCAAGGCGTGTTAAGAAACAATTTAATTATGAGAATGACGAACCAATTACAGATGGAGAACGGGATTTTAAAACAAACATTTTTTGTAATACACTTGATATCGTTAAACAGTGCACTCGGCTAATTGCGACGGACGGATAAATGTGACAAATTGCGATTGTTCTATGGATCGGTTACATATCGAGGGTCCGGCAAAGCCGCGCTTGAATCTTACCGGATGCGCATTTACTGTGAAATTTTTGCCGCCATCGGGTGCACCGCCGAAGGTCGTATGTAAATAAGGTAAATTTCATAATTTCAATAATTCAAATTAAAAGTATTGTGTAATACACTAGTAGTTGGAATTAAGTTATTTTTATTATTATGGAGTACAAAGATGACAGTGTTAATATTTTATACTGCTTAACATCAACTTTAACCAGACCAGGTGTTTTCGTAGGTGTCACAATTACACTGCGGAAATATTGTCTGGTTATAATTGTAATTTTTTGCGGTGTTTAATTATTGTAACATTGCCAAACTTTTGTTTTCGGTGATCTATTTATCATCGGTCTTTTTTTTTCAGAATTTTACAATGAATAACCAAAAGGCAACGCCCAAAAAGCAAATCTTACAATAATAGCATCAGTTAAGAATGGCGAGCTGTCTTATAAAAAAGCTTTACAATTATATCATATTCCGCGAAGCAGGTTGACTGCTAGATGCAAAGGATGAAAAAACAGGCCAGCTTCAAAAAGGGATCATCCTGGAAGAGTGCCAGATCTTCGTCAAGAAACAGAAGCAGAATTAGCTCAACAATTAGAGACAATGAATAATTGGGGTTTTGGACTCTCTCGACAGGAATTGTTGAATACTGTAGATGTTTTCGTAAACCCGAACAATATTAAAACAAGGTTTGTAAATGGAGTACCAAAGAAAGACTGGTTTATTGGGTTTTGCAAGAGACCATGGGCGAAGTTAAGGGGGGGCTTGGGGGGGCTAAGCCCCCCCAAAAACCAAATTAGCCCCCCCAAAAATAATTCGAACATTTATCGCATATAAATTGATACAATCATGAACTGTTAATAATAATAACTCAGGCTGATTTACGAAATTGGCTAATGAGTCTGGTAATATCTTCTAAATGGAAAAAATATAATATTTTTGCTTTTATTTTCCCGGGTTTGAAAATTTGTCACGTGATAGATTAAATTATAATTTTACACCTCCATTTTATAGCCAATCAACTGCTGTTATTTTAAAACACTTTCATGACAACCAGAAAATTTTCCGGAAATTTTTCTTTTGGTGGGTACCCTGAACGAAATTATACTGAAAATTTTTTTGACAGTTGAGCAGCTCTTTCATGCATATAAAAAATTTGCCATTTCAGTGATTAATATTTTATTTAATACCAATTATAACTAGGTAGAAATACACTACATTTATTTTATGTAAAATAATAATAATTAGGTTTTTCGCGTCAACTAAACGACTTCAAATATGACAAATGGTCATGGTATGGCCACAGCATATGAAACATATGTTTTATATTCTGTGGTATGGCTACCTTTGAAAATTTGATTTTAGTCGTTTTAATGCATGTCTGTCAAGTTTTGAAATTTGGACATTTTGGTGTAAAACTTTCTTACCCAATACCAAACGTGCCTAAATTATTATCAGTAAATTTTTGCACACTCACGCATATTTTAAGAACATTATCCATCTACTTAAGATAAATTTCAAAATATTCGTAAGTGAAAATACACGTCTGGCTGACAATTACAATTACGGAGGTCTGCCAGACTCACAAGTAGTGTCCGACCGAAGGTTCGGTTACGGTTTCGGCCAACTTTGGCTTTAAATAATAGTTTCGACTATAGTTTCGGTTGCGGCGGAAAACTGGCCGAAACTGCAGCCGACAGCGAAACTACTTTTAAAAGTTTTCGTATCACAATTGGTTGTGTCCGGCACAATGGCGACTGTGCCGGGTGCCATTCCTACACAGTGCACGTACACACAAACTTCTCTGCTTTGTTTCAAGTAAACATGTCAATAAATTTATTAATGGCTTCTTTTGATCACATAAATAAATAGGTAATAAGTAAATGTAGCTAAAATTTATAATACGAGTTAATTAGTCTAAAACAAGGATTACAATGAGATATTGCAAATTTCAATAAGAGATTGCCTTAAAAGAAAGTTCTTGTTTCTGTTTCGGCCGAAACTAAGAAAGGAGCCGAAATTTGGTTTCTGTTTCGGTTATAGAACCATATTTCGGTCGGACCTGACAAGCCAGGTAGTTAAACGAGGAGAGGAATAGTAATCGAACGTGCCGAATTTAGCGCGTCTGACGGTCATTAGACGAGTCTGGCAAGGCTTTCGGGGTGTTCCACATTAGCCAGATTGTATTTTAAGCTGTTATCATAATATACATTTTTCTAGTAGTGAGAACACTTGTAACAGGGATCCTTACTGGACATTGCCAACTAAAATGACACCTTAGTAAACTGAGAGTAGTAGAAGATAGTGCAGATTTTGTGAGGAGGAGGAAAAAATCTTCATTCACATTCTAACTAAATGTGTAGCACTTCAGAATCTAAGGGCACTATACCTAGGAACATATCAAATAGAAGAGGGAGATTTACCTAACTTGAAGCCACTCCAAATCCTATACTTCCTTGAGAAGATATAATTGGAAGGATCTTTATTCGCGATTCAAGTTAAGTGATACGCCCTCTGGAGGAAATTTGTAGAAGGTCCCCATAAGTAGGATATCGTTCAGTGTTGCCAGAAGTAGCAAAATTTCGCTACGTCGTCGGATTTTAGCTCTTGAAGAAGTGGATAAGACCTTTTATTTAAGAATCAAAATTTATGTATAGTAATATGTAATCATACTCTATATTTATTTAAGGACTTTTTTATAAAACCGATTTACTATATTATTTTTTTTTTTAATTTCAGTTCATTTATTAATTTTGTTTTAAAATCAGTTCATCATTTGGCAACGTGTTCATCATTTACATTTTAATTTGTATCAATTACAATTCGAGTTTTTCTTACTTTTTAGCTTTAAATTTGTTTATTTCTTATAGTATGTGATAGTGTGTATGTTAACAATGAAATCTGCGAAAAAGTCCCCAGCAAATTGCAATCTGTATGGTGTTAATGTCAAAATCAAAACTGAAGTATTCATTATTTTCCAAGTGCAAGTCGTAAAATTTAGTTTTTTACCATAAATGGATATCTACAAATTCGCAATATTGAAATATTGCAAAACTTTGTTTAGAATCGATATATGATATTTTATCCATTTTCATAGATTCGCCAGAATTTTTTTACTTAACTTCAGTAGGTATACCTCTAGAACTATTATATATTATATGACTAGGGCTAGGGCTTTAGCCCCCCCAGATCTGATGACATAACTTCGCCCATGCAAGAGACATCACTTATCATGCAAGAAACCTATTAAGAGACAAAGTATTTATACTCAACAGCGATGAGATTGACGAATATGATGGTATAAGTAGTTTAAATAAACTTGTAGAAGCTAAAAAAGTAAATTAGAGTGATCAGTTCGACCATTCTATAAAGGCCGGTTCATGGATAATAACCACTTATATCCCGAAAAAACCTTAAAGCGTTTTGTAGGAAAAGTTTTAGAAGTTAACTCAGATAATACCGTCAAAGTAACTTTTCTAAGCAAGAAAGGTTAATATTTTATTTGGCCCAATGTTCCAGATCTCGATACTATTAGTATAGAAAATGTATTGCAAATTATACCTACTACCGCCGATGAACGGCTGTTTACCAATAATATGTATATTTTTTACTTTTCAATATTTTTATATTTTCTTGTAACACTTCTATAAAGATGAATTTTCGTTTAAGTATATTCCAGTGTACCTTATGCAGCCATTTTATTTTTTTAAACAAGTTCAAAATAGTTCAAATGTTGAATGAGATATGTGTTTATTTATATATGGATTCTGATATTCCAGTTAAAATAAAAGCTTATTTGTGACACGATAAAAAAATATTCATTTTTTTTGTGACTTCTAATAAATCACTATTAAAATAAATCGTCATAATACAAAATATAGCCGACTGTCACAATAATAACCCAAAGGTGTCACATTTAGGCACAGTTGCGGTTTAATTGTGACACCCCATGAAGTCTTTAAAAAAAATAATAAATCAACAGTGCATGAAAATAATCAAAATAATTCACACTCACAACATATTTGTCATTTTACCATATTCTCAGGGCCAACTAGAGGGGGGAGGGGCAGCCTGGACTAATTCCCGGGGCCCAAGATCAAATTGGGGCCCGGCAGCGGTGGTTTTTTTGTTACTTTTAGAAGTTCGACACAAGAGGGGGAATTTCTTGGTTAAAGACTTTTTTTTTAAAGAAGAAGAGAAAGTAGAGGAGAAATTTTTGCTTGAAGATCTTTTTTTAGAGAAATTTAAGTAAAGGAGGAGACATTTTTGCCTTTTTTTTTAGATTATAAAATTGTCGCGGGACCCGATCTGGAGAATTATCCTAGGGCCCGATCTGGCTCTCGGCGGCCCTGCATATTCTCATAGTATTCTAGCCCATAATCGCTACACAAAAGTTATAGTAAGCACGGGTCAGCAAAAACTGTAAGTAGGGGCCAAAAGTATGTCACAATTTACCGAGTGCACTGTAACATACTTTAGTAAAAGGTCCGACTTATTATCGTCCCATTCCGATCATTTTCAATTTTTACGGGATATTTGTAAATTTTCAGATCTAACAAATTTTCGATTTGAAGAAGTTTTAACTAACAAAAATCGCAATGAGCGTGACATTAACTACACATCTTATGGCGATTTCAAAAGTTCATTCTTCTTAGAAAATACCTTACAGTTTACAAATATGACAAACATTTTAAAAATAAGACAAACATTTTAAAAAGATGAAAATATTTGTTGACCCCCATTTCACGCCCTTGTGATTACAATAGAAAAATTTACATCTGTTGATTGTTTATTAGAAGCTAACAAAGTTTAAACTTATTACCGTTAAAAAAAATAAAATAAACGAAGTAAGAAACACCATCATGTAGGAAATTATTATAAAGAATGTGCCTGGCATTGACTTGATAGCTAGTTAAAAATTACAGCAAATATTTTATGGGGATTGAAAAATTGATTGGGAAATTTCCGAAAAAAATTAATATAAGTTATAATTTACTAATTTTTCACCGAATAAAAAAATCCCCATCTGCAGAAACAGTGAAAGTCATAAATATCCACTCGACGTCACACACCAAGAAATTCCCCGATAATTTTAATTAATCAGTACTCATCCTCGGCATTTCATAAATCAACAAAGAAAAAGGACAAAAATCCTATTCGACGCAGAGGCAGCGGCTATTCGTATTTTCCCAAGATCCTTTGTTTATGAGAACAGAAGAGTCGTGAATAAGAAGTCGGCATCTGGATGTCCGCAGAATTTTCTCAGCTAAAATAATAGCAGTGCCCTTCTCGTTTTCTCTTTACGAAGGTGACGGCGTTCCAACCTCTCTAAGAATGCCATAAATTCCCTAACCTCCGACTGCCTGACAAACGGAAAATGTCCCAGTTATTTCCCTTATCAATTTGATAGAGACTCCCCACTCGCCGCTCTCTTATTTCTTATTGACGAGTTAAAAAGAAGACGGCTTGAAATTATTTTGCCGGAAAAATTTCAATCAACTGCAATTATTAATTCGTCTGTTCCCAGTTCTGCCTACGTATCTATATTTCTAAATTCTCCATATTACGAAAAACTGTACAATACTTTGGAAACGTTGTTAAATCAATTTTACCAAGGCGATGTAAAAAAAATATGTAATTTTTATTCCTAATTATGTTCTATGTATGCACGTCCTTTAGGGTTTTTCATGGAAAGAAATAATTTTAGTCTGCCTGAATCGCCTTTCTGCTCTGAAATTTATTCTTTGTTGATATATCTTTAAGTAAACTAAAGACTTCAAAATCGTATACGAAGATGTAATACACATTCAAGCTACACATATTTGTAAAAATGTAACACTCATTGAATATCAAATTATTGTTATATATTTTTGGTAAATAAAAGGGCTTATGTAGTACATCAAATGATCAAAGTTTTAAAACAATTTACTTACTCTGATTGAAAATGTTAATTTAGGACCCCTCTTTAGTTAGTACAATCCTCAACTCTCCGAAGCACGCTTCAAATAAAGTGATGAATATCTTCTTAAGAAATCGAATCCTATATTACTAGGACTTTATGTCTTAAGCAACGCAAGTCCATATCTATTATTAAGCCAGAATATTGACCTACCTATTATGTCCCATACATGTTTAATTATTGTTACAACCTGATAGTGACTGCTGCTGTATTGGGTCTGGCATTATCCTGTTAAAAAATTAGGTTTTAAAGTGGCTGAAGATACAGTATAGCAACCCATTGCGAAACATTGTGTATTATAGTACTGACCATTCATTTTTTTAATCAAGAAAAAGTAGAGACTTGGCTTCACATGAAATTGCACCCCTTACCATAACTCCTCGGGTTAACGATGTCTTAAGTTCTTGACAAAATTAAATTTCCCGCTTTTTACTCCGTATATCATGGGCCCATAAAAGAAAATCGAGTTTCTTTACTGAAAACAATTGGATTTCATTTTTGATCCCACTGAACACGTTCTTGATACCAATGCAATCTAACTCTCCTATGTCATTGGGTCAACGGCAAGATGAGACGTGGTCGATAAGGCTGCAATTCAAAATACTTGTCGTTGTTCTGTAGTAGGCAACCATTCATATCACACTGATCTAGAGGTAGAAAATTGGTCTTTAGGGGCATTTACTCTAAAAAGCCGTTCTTGGCGATCTGTAGTTCTTTGGACAACACCAGAATCCCTAAAATGTTAGTGCCTTTGCTCTGTGGTCCAATCATTCCAAATCCTCATTTCAACCAATCCGTTTGACAATTTTTCTAAACAAAATTCTGGCTTTCCGCAGCCCTATAATGGGTAAAAATTAGCATGTCTTCTTCCTGTTAAGCAATGAAACTAAATATTATTTATTTTTTTTATTATTATATAGATTAAATGCAGTATCAGCTGTTTGTAAAAAATAGAATTCCTAAAACAGATCGAAACCAAATTTTTAAGCTAAAGATTTTCTTCCACAAACTGGGACAAGATTTCCTGCTATTGTAACGCCATTATTTTCTTACTCTCTTGATTTTTAAATAATAGTGTATCCACGACTCTTCCGCAATCACAATCCTTGTAATAATAAAGATATCTATTTATGTTTCATATCGTCGTAATATACAATGAATATAAAAAATATTTGACGAAGATTATTAAATTAATAACTTATAAATAATATTCAAACTATATAGACAGTCAGACACTGACCGATTCAGGTACACAATTTACGCATACATCGATGTTGAGTAGAATAAAAGAAAATTTACAAGTGGCTCTTGGGGATAACACATGAAAAATTTAATTTTCCTTCTCATAAAAATTTTCCGACCCCAAAATGCACTTACTTATACATTCGGGTCTTTCAAGAAAATATGTTTTTCGGACTAGTGACGATGTACGTTTTCATACATTAGATGAGGTTGTGTGTAAAAATTTTTAACCCTTTGGCCACTTGCAACATTAAAGCCTTTGGTTTTTCGAAGTTTAGTTTTAATAATTATTCATATAGTGAACACGGCTTGCTTGGAAATAAGCTTTCATTATTGTTAGGAAAAATCGAATTTTCCATGTGTTATTTCTGGAAATGTAATTTAACGTTTAGCTAGCCCAACGACACAACAAGTGGTTGAAATGAAATAATTATATCATGTTGCAGGTAGTTATGCAACTAACAATGCAATTAAATAGGGATGGCCGATACTTTATATCACAGTGATTTTGTCACTGATATAATTACAGTAGTAATTCATGATATTTAAGTCGTGACAAGATAAAATGTTATGCCAGAAACCGAAAAAAAAAAAAAGAATCGACTTAAATTATAAAGGGGATTCATGCTCTTATTCCCTTATGAAAATAGATGATGCTACGAGAAAAGCGAGAACCGTTTCGTAAGTTACAAATGTCACTTGTTATTTAAAACTGTCTCCAATCGCTCCAAGTTGGAAGAATATACAGTGTGTGCGATAAAGTTGGATCCATATTAGATTTTTTAAATATAACGACTGAAATAAAAAACATCGTAGGGCAATCAAATACAACAATTTTTTGAAATATTTGATTGAAAGTACCTACAAAAGACCAAACACAATTTTATCAAGTTAAAATTAGAAAAAATCTCGTATGTAACTCGTTACTAAATGCCGTTTTGTGTAACTCGTTTATTTTGCGGGACCTCGCTCTGCTCAACTTGCAAATATTTACTCATTACATAAAATAAGGTATTTTGTTACTGGTTAGGTAAATAGCTATTATTTACAGTTATATTTATTGAACACTAGTTACAAACTTTATCTTACGAAGTGTAATTTATTGTATTATAAATTATTATTAAAAATTATATTAAATATTACAAAATAATTAAAATATCCCAAAATACAGCATGAGTACATAATAAAAATTTAACCTACTAGAGTTCTGACGTTAGATAAGGTTACTAGGGGTTCAACATATTTTTAAAAAGTGAACTGTAACTATAATTACCCAAATAAAAAAACGCACGTTTTTATTATTGCTTTCAGAGATAGATATCCGATACTTTCAAATTAGAGAATTTGGATTAAAAAAAAAATTAATGTCTAATTCATTATTTAAAAAAAAGTAATTTTTGTTCAAAGGTGGGGCACAATTCAACATTACTTGGAGTACTCTTGAACAGGAATTTTTTAAATTGAGTTAAGATAGAGTACCAAATTATTTTTATTTATTACAAAACACTGATATATCAAAACAAAAAATGATTAAAAAAAAATATAAATATAAATTATTTTTAAACAACTGAATTTAGCTTTACTTCTATCTGAAGTTAAATTAATTTTAAATCAAATTAAAGATTGTGTTATTTCTGAGCCTTTAAATTTTGAAGGAGTTTGTAACTAAAGCACCACATCATCAAAATCTACTGATGAAATGTCCTCAATAACAGGAAAATAAAAATATTGTCTTTTTTTCCTAAAAACTGAACTTGAAAATCACTATAATTTTTTTCTATAAATAAAAATTTCTTTGGTGTATTCGGTCATTAATTTTATTTTATATCGTTAGCACAGCACTACATATGTTTCTTCGGGAGCAGTCAAAATTTAAAAACATTAAAAAACACATGGGGACGATTACAAACAGTTTAAAATTTTTAAAATACCAGAAACCCATCTTTTTGATTCAGCGTTTGACTGCACCCGAAGATGGAAACAAAGTTTTCTGAAACATATGTAGTGCTGTGCTAACGATATAAAATAAAATTAATGACCGAATACACCAAGGAAATTTTTATTTATATAAAATTCTGCTACGGTCAGGAAATTATCCTTACAATTTTTTCCTTTATTTGTCCAACATAATGAACTATGGTTTTCTTGGTGCAAAATTTGACGATAAAAAGTCATCTACTAACAAGCCTTTAAACTCTACATCATGGTTCCAACAATCATTTTCAGACTCGCATATCGGACCGTCTCATCATAAGTGAAGAAGTGATCACTTTTGCTAGAACTTTCATCAGAGACATACATGTTCTTTTTAGCAGTTTTCTTTTCTGCTTTATTATCTGTTTAAAACACATTTTTATTAACTATTTTTTTCTGTTACTCTAGTATTTTCAATTCTAGAGCTTCTTTTTCTGGAGTTTCATTAATAATTTTTGATCTGCCTCTTTTTATGCCTGAGGGAAAGGCCACAGAGAATCAACTGAAAGTAGTAGACTGCAAGAAGTGCTTGATATTGACAGAAAAGGCTCGCTGGTGGAAGTGACAGTTCTGATTATACATATTTACCTTGGCTTTGTGTTACTATACATGGTCTATCAGTTACACTGGCTTATATTATTGATTGGTGAAGCATTTTTAAAAGATTTTCCTGGCAAATCTGCAACATTGTGGATAGTGATTGATTTTCCGAGATGTATAAACATCCAATCATTTTAAGCAACTTTATATTTTGCCTTAAATGGGACCATACCAGAGACATCCAACGGCTGCAAACAATGTAAACAGTGAGGAGGATATATAGCCATAATATTGCCGTTTTCTTTTGCGTATAGGATGGCTTCCAAACAACAGTGGCTTTTATGGTTATCTAGGAGAAGTAAAATAAGATCGTCTTTAATACACTTTGTGTGATAAACCAAATGTTTTAGGACTGTTAACTAAACCTAGGCTTCCCGGAGGGGCACCAACTATAAACGTTTCGTGAAATCTTGCACGAGGAAAAATAAAAACTGGTGGCACTTGCAATTCCTGTCATGGTAGCAAGATTCCCACGTTTCCTGGAAACTGCATGTTGCTACATTGTTCGCGATATAACCCCTATTTAGATCATAAACAGAGGTTATGATGTTATGCACTCGGCTGTTGAGAATCTCAGGACTGGGTCGTACTCGTTTCTTTAAATGGAGTCACTAGGAAGGGTTGAAGGTGCCTAGAAGTTACCTGCGGGCGCCAGTGATTTGTTTTAACAAATATTCAATGAAAGTGACTTTGGAGCTAGAGTAAATCACAACCCCTAACTCCCGCAAATAAATTCTAAATAATAAGATCTCGTTAAATAAATAATAGGTTGTTTAATAATTGATAATTTGCCAAATAAGGATACTTATATAAAATGATTTGTTAAATATTGAAATAGTCTAATAATTTACTAGATATGAGTACTTATGAGAAATAGGTTGTTTAATAATTGATCATTTGCCAAATAAGGATACTTATATAAAATGATTTGTTAAATAAATAATAAAATATTTTAATACTTTACTACAAATGAGTACTTATGAGAAATAATCAGAGAATTGTGAACAACAAAATAACAATTGAATTTACAGTGAATCTGTCAAAAAAAAAAATGAAAGCTTATCTGATTTGGTTTTGATGTTGTTGGGTACTGCTGCGTTGCTTTTCTGATGGCTGTACTTCGTTCTCAGCAGAGATTTCTATTCCAGAACCTTGTGTTTCTCTATATTAATGCCACATGCGGAAATCCGGAACTGGTTGATTCTAGCAAGGAATCATTTATCGTCTTGACATTCCATACAGCTAGCAAGTTAGGATCTTCTTAAAAAAACTTCATACGGCTTCTGTAGGGCTTTAGTAAGGCTCCTGGAAGATACGACTTTCGGTACGGCCTAAGACGGTACGGCCTAAGACGGTACGGCGTACGGGCCAGGAATTATTCTGAATTAGGAAAAGAAAGAAATGAAAATGATTTATTCATCAAACAAAGGATGTCTTTACAGGAAGGGATGTTTCTTGTGAGGAAACAACTTCCATTTTTTTTGGACATATATTTAAATATATTTTTAAAATCAAAATTACTGCACATATTTCTGACTATTTTAAATATGGCTTCCGACATGATTTTACCTTTAAAGACATCCAATTTGATAAAGAAAATTATTAAACAGTAGATATGATTATTAAACAGTAGCTATAATAAGAAAATGACTCTAAAAACCTAGTAATCTATGAATAGACTTACCCCAGCCTTAATTCTAGTTAGCAAAAAGATAATAACGACATGCGTCTTTCTGACGGCAAAATTCAGAGCGCAAAGACAGAACGCTTTCAACGGGTTCGTCTCGCCTTTGGTGTCTTGCGCATAACGACAAGAAAACTTTGAATTCATTCATTTGACTTTGATATTTCCCGTTAGATGGAACTACTTGTACAATATTTGAATTTTAATTTGAAATTAATAATATGGACTAAGTACATACTGCCTGTCCACCCTGCTTTATATTTTTTTTCACAATAATTACGTTTGTAGCTTGTACCACCTTTGCGCCTGTCTCGTCCAGGTTAAAAATCCTACTTTTAGCAAAGAAATGCTTTTGTAGAGCTCGGCTGTAATTGTCATAAAAATCAATTACATTGGTTTTATTGAAACTCGTTCCCCTAGAGAGACTTGTATTTTCTGGCTTACGTAAGGACAAATTTGAATGTCTTTTCATAAAACCCTTCACCAAATTGAGTCCTGCTAAACTATTTTCTTCCCATTTTGCAGGAAGTTTTTTTTTTTAATTTAACAGCATCCTCATAGTCTAATGTTAAACCATAAACCATAGTTCACTCGGAATCACTTTAAAACATACGAGGCCAGCATTGCTTTTTGCTTGTTTGCAAAAACCTGGCGAAAAGTATGTTTTAAAGAAAAATTTTCTTTGGGTGGTGCGTTACACATGCCCAGTTTCTTCATATGATAAAATAGCAGTATGCGTTAGTCCATGAACTTCTCGTGCTTTTCTCAGGGATAGTTCTTTTTTCTTAATACACTCGATTGCCTTTTGCACATCTTCTTCATTAAATTGTGGTTTTTCTCGATTTTTCACGTAATTTCTTACAATTATGGAAACTGAAAAAAAATAGCAGTCCCTTATAGGTATGTTGTTGTTTTATATTATTAAAATGGAGCACATTTAAACTAAATACTGATAAAACTAAAGATATATTGAAATGGGGCACATTTACACAAGGTTCAAACGCGCCCCAAGCTTGGTGTTCATTAGTGCCCCACAGATTCCTTAACCCAGAAACTAAAAAAACTACCAAACCTACCGATCTAAAACCACTTTAGATGTTAAGTATTAAGAATAAACTTAATAATAGAGCACAAGCAGAACCAAAGTTTCGTTAATTTAAGGTACAAAATCACAAATTTCGACACGTGGGATGTTATAATATTGAGCCTTAAAAACGCACTTATTGCTAAGAAAACAAATGACTTATTGCAACTGCTACTGCAGTTTATCCTAGACCATTTAGGCATTGTTGACAATGTGTTCCTTTTTTATTTGTAAATATAAAAATAGTATGCTAATTGTTCAAAAGTGCAACGGTTGAAAGGTGCCCCCTCTCCCCTACTATTATTATTTTATTGTACCCCAATTTAGTAATGATATTTTTTTTTATAAGATTCTAAACATTTAGAATAGTGGCAACATGCAGTTCCTATCACTGATGTTTGTGGTGATGTTTATGAGTTAAACTTATAGGAAGGTATTTTAAAATATTATGAGATAATATCAATTAATGGTACTCTTAGTAAAACGAAAATAGGATGACTAAATTAAGAAATAAGGCAATATCATTCATATTACCTAATCGTTTTTGTATTTGTTTATTACTAAAAAAGACAAAAACCACCTTGAAAATAAACTGATTTTTTTAAAATAGAAAGGAAAACAAGTGCTAGTATCTATTTTTTTACCATTACTGAAATTATTCCCCTTGCAAGTGAACTTCATGGAACTGCATTTGTTTAAGTAGCTAATTAAACTTTAATTTATGTACTAGTTTATTACAATAAAAACAAAAATAAAGAATATTTTAAGTTAAACTTAATTTGTATTTTTTTTTGTTATGATTAATTAAAAAATATTAAATAATTTTTAATTAAAACAAATAGGGCCAATTTTAAGTTAAGTACCAGAGTATTTAATTATAAACAAATTTATTTTAATTATTTTCACAGATTTATGTAAAATTCCCATATGAAGCCATTTATTTTTACCATCACGTGTAACACTAGCGACTCTGCGGTAAATTATAAAAGCTCAATTAGCGTTCGGTTTTTGGGACCGTATTTCTTCTTTGATGCTATTTAAAGTAACTATTTACCTAAAAATATCGACAACTTCGCTTAAACAACACATTTTATTTTTCCGAAAATTTTTTAGTGGAATGAAGTACTTTTAAATTGGTTTGTTTATGTATCTCTTTTGATTTGAGTTTTTGTCAACTTTCGCATGGTGTGGGTATGATCTCCAAAGTAAACATAAAAAAAATTGAACCTTGTCATAACCTTCTTACAGTTAGTACACGCATCTGTTATTTTAATAGTACCGTTAACGTTGCAGGAGGTATAACTTTAATTTTCTAAAATTAGATATCATATCCATTTTTTAAGTTTGAGGCACTACTAGTGAGCCCTCCTCGTATTAGCTTCCTAATAAAGTATAAAGTTTATACTAAAATAAATTGATCGAAGGAACAAAGGTTACAAAAGCACTCATATCATGTACGACCAGGACGACAACATCGATTTTAAGTATTACATTGCATGACTAATTACATCCAACAAAGACCGTTGATTAAATAGAATTAATATTTATCGTTCCGTCGGGGCCGTCGCTTCAAGAAATAAATAACCGCCACCTTGTGTGAGGTAATCAATTAACTAGAAAATAAAAACGAAAACTTGTGATATCTAAAACTGCCATGCATCAAAACATGTAATTTGGGTGTCGTAAAATAAAATAATAATATAAGGGTGAATAAATTTATATACACAGCAGAAGTGTGGATGCGGAAGAGGGAGAGCCAGATTTATGCGGAAAAGTGCTCTGGAAAGTTGTACCTTTTTGATTTTGCCAGTATAGTCAGTGTGTCAGAGTTTTTTGAAGTATGTGTTACGGTTACTATACACAATCGGCCTTTATGGGCGAGTACCATCGTATGTAGGGTCTATTTGTCGGAGCTTGGCCATGATTTCTCGAAAATTTGACGGTGTACGGGTCAAACGGACCTCAGATTCGGATTCAACTGGTCGAAATACATAAAGATATACCGGTCCCGTCAAAAGTACTGACAACTTTTTTTTTGTGTGCCGGAATTATTATTCGAAGCAGAACTTATATTTTGTTAAAGTTTGTTTAAATTACTATAGGGTAATGAGGCATCATTAATTACTATAACTATTCCCAGTAATCAGGTCAATATTGGTACCCTAATAAGAGTGTTTTGAAAAATAATTTCTATTCAAAAATTCAAATCAATTGTAAACAATATCAGCCCTGACTTACGGCTAGCCACTAAAAAACAATTAAAAGTATTAAGGGTATTATAGAAAATAAGTATTAATAAAGTACTAATAAAATCAGTTTAAATTACTATAAATAAAAATCAACACTTTTTTTGCAGTAGTATCTGTTTCGCTTTGGTATTGTTTTCAATGTAAAAATGGAGTTTGTTTTGAGTAAAAAAGTAAGCTAGTTATTAATGGTTTTATGTTTGTCAAAGACAAACAAGTCGACAGCAAAATATATTGGAAATGTGAACACTTCCACAAATATAAGTGTAGAGCACGAGTTATTACTGACCGAGATGATATTCAAAAAGAACCCGGAGAACACAATCATAGTGAAGACGCTGCTCGACTTGAGGTCACCAAATTTTTAGACAAAGTAAGCGACTGTGCTAAAACTACACAACATACGCCCCATTACATAATTTCTTCTCACTCACCAGCAGTGAATAGTTATTCAGCACGACGTTTGCCAGATAACAATAACATAACAAATACCATTTGAAACATCAGGCAGAGAAACGACGGCGCCCATGCTATTCCACAATCCAGACGGGATATTATTATTCCAGACACTTACCAACAAACCACCAGCGGAGATATTTTTCAATTCGACTCTGGAGCCACCGATTCCAGAATTTTAATTGTTGGAACCCAAAGGCCTCTTAGTATTCTGAAAAAGTAAGATCACTGGTTTCTGGACGGAACTTTTAAAACAGTACCCCATCTGTTTGCACAATTAAACACCATCCACGGATTGAAAGAAAATTACGCCACTTCGCTACTGTATGTACTTCTTCTCGATAAAACAGAGAGTACGTATACAAAAATGATACAAGAGATCAAGAACCTTTCTCACACAGCTGCACCAACTACAGTTTTAAAAGATTTTGAAAAGGCAGCGATGAACGGCATTGTGCATAACCCTTTCCAGAAGCCACAATAAGAGGATGTTTCTTTTATTTCTGCCAGTGTCTGTAAAGAAAAATCCAAACATCTGGCTTAAAAAACCGATATGATACAGACGTAGAATTTGCTCTGCATATAGGGATGATAAATGCCATAGCATTTGTTCCAGTTGAATTGGTTGAATATGCACATGGATAGGTCGTCCAGATCGAAGAGAGAATCGACGAACCAATAAATTTCCTTATATTATGTGGAACTGTTTCGATGCTGCTATCACAGGGTTACCTAAAAATAATAACGCAATAGAGGGTTGGCACAGAAGCTTCGAAAGCCAGATATCAGTTATCCATCCTAGTATCTGGAAATTTATTAACGCCGTAAACTGAGAACCATTTAAGAATAGAGCAGTACGTAGCAGGAACACCTCCATCGACTTAAAAAAAAAAAAATAAGGACTGTGCACAAAGAATACTAGGTATTCTAGAAACTTTTGACGAAACCACAATTATATAATACCAAGGGATGGCGCATAATTTAATTTATTAGTTTTATATTTTGTATTTATGTCTACCTACTTAAAATTAAACTCAACTTTTTAACAATGATTTATTAATTTAAAAATTTGGTAATTTTTAAAATTTCAATTCGAATAACAGATGTCGAACAATTGACTTTCTCATAACTACTTTTCGAATAATTGATCTTTCGAATAACTAATTTCCAATAATTGATTTCGACAAATGCTTTCTAACAATTTACCTGCTACCGTTTATATGATGATTGTATCATAGAAATTTCAATAATTGCGACTCACTCATCATAGTAATAACTTAAACAATAAACAGAAGGTGATGGTCCATTATGCAGTGACCCAGCCTAGCCTATCGTATATGTATTATAAAGTGTAGGATAATGTTGTCATCTTCTACTGGGATCTATTGCAGCTTATAACAGTCGCATATCCAAACAAATCGGATATTCTTCAACGAAGTGTGTTGGGACCTCTCTTCTAATATCTGCGTATTACTGAGGCCTTTCCTATGGGGCCTCGGTATTGCATTCGTACAGACGAAAAAATTTTCTTGCCCCCATTTTTAAAACTTTTTTATTGTTTCCGATCCAAAAATGCAAAAAAAGTTTTCATCTGGTCGTCTGTGTATGTATGCCGGCACAATAACTCTAGAACTAAAGTTCTGATTGACTTATGGTTTTGATTTTCTTGAATAATTACTTCTAACTTAGAACCTTATTGATTTTCAGAATTTTCGGTTCATCCTAACTACTTTAATATCAATTTTCTTAAAAGCCGCCTATGCAATTCTTATGTGCAATTTTAGGAATTCCAATTATTTCTAACGTCAACGTTCCATAAATTACAAACATTCTCTAACGACCTGTCAAATAGCTGTTGATAGTAAAGGTGAAATTTTTAAGGCGGGTTGCGACCTTCATATTTGCAACTATAGCCATTTTGGAGGCTATTTTTATTCGAAATTAGTCGCCAAGCCTGCCAATTTATGAAAAATATGTAAGCAGTTTCTTAAAAAATACTTTTTTATGGTGGTGCTAACTTAAGCGTACTACTATTTCGTCCCTAGCCACAAAATCACCTTCATCCAATTTACTGGCTCTCTCTGTCGCAACCCCATAGAATAATTAACCGCCCATTTTATTTGGCAAAAATCAGAATAATGCTTGGCTGTGCCTGTCAAGTATCAAGATGTCAACTGTGATGTGTGAATGGCTCTTAAATGTCAAATTATATAAAAATGTATGCTTCTTTTGATATTTATTGCAAATAATTTGTGGTGTCTCAATTAAGGCTTTCCAATAAATAAAGGTACATTAAGACAGATAATATAATGTACTTATACTCGTACAAAGCACTTTTTTATTATATAAAAAAGAGGTAGGATATAATGCTGGTTTACATACTCAACCAGCAAATTGTAAATAATAAATAGTAAACTCCTAGTCATAAATTTCCTCAATTCATAAAAATTAAAAATTATTCTTTTTACCTTGGGATTTTAATGACGTAATGTGATCAACCCATTTCAAATTTTGATCAATTATGATACCGAGGTATTTTGTTGTCTTTTTCATTTTAATTATAAAGTTGTCATTTATTTGTATGTTGAAAGAAGGCCTTTGTAAATAACATTGCTCTCTATGGATCTACTTTAACACAAAAATAGTTTTGTGGCTATAAGTTGCTATAACCTATCGTCTCAAAAGTATTATCACAAAAAAGTATTTTCGTTCTGTTTATAAATTAAGTATTGTTTGAGGTTACTTTTGAATACATTTATTGTTGTTTTTTTTTTATTTCTCTAGGCAGTCTATTAAATTTTTAAACCTTCAATAAAAATTATATTTTGGGAACTTTTAGTGATGGCTTGCCGTACATGAAAGTCAGATTGGCTTTTTGTATTATAGTTGTGATATTGCGAATAATATTGAATTTTTTCTAATAGATCTGATGCGATGATACTATGTCATTTTTATTTTATAAATAAATATCAGTCATGTACTGAACATAATTCTGAACTGAAAGCCAATTTATTTCTGTTAACATAGTTGCAATACTCATCCTTCTATCCTTTATTAATAGAATATAAATAGGCGAAATAAGGAGCTCAAATATTTTACATGAGCAGGCTTAAGAGGTAAAGGGGCCAATTATTATTGGATAAATTGCTCGGACAAGTTTTTAAACCCTAATCAAAAGGCGATATAGAATGGTTTTAAAAATCAAGGCTTCTAAAAATCATCACATGGTTGAACCTAAGTAATGCCAATGCTTCACAAAACAAACAAAAAATCAGAAATAGGTAGAAGTAGAAGTAGAAGTAGGTAGAGTTTTATTAATAATAAAACTCAGTAATATTAGTCTTAGCGCTTTCAGCCTGTTAGGCCATCATCAGAGACATCGTCAATAAATGTAAAAGAAGCATGAAAATTAATATATCACTAGATTAAAAAAGGGATGCCACAATACGGTCCCTGTTCTCCACCATAACGTGAGGCTGGTTGCAATTTAAGAAAGAACGTAGGGGCTCATCCCAATACGTAGAAATAAACAATCTCACCTGTTCAAATGTAGAGAAAGATAAAAAGCTGTACTTCTGTAGTCGCTGCCGAGAGGCGCCTCCGCCTCTCGGCAGCGACTTGGAAGGGTTAGCTGGCTTCATGCCAAAGTACACCTTTTTATCTTTCTCTACCTTTGAACGGGTGAGATTGTTTATTTTTACGTGTTGGGATGAGCCCCCACGTTCTTTCTTAAATTGCAACCAGCCTCAGACAACTGCATTGTATGTTAGCATAGGTTTTATGATAGCCGTGTAAGTCCATGCGACGACTCTGGGGAAGAAAACCCAGGTGCGCCCCACGGTTCGGCGGCATTGTTCATAAGCAATGTATGCTCTTTTAACTCTTATTTTCTAAATGCGAGTTCCATGTTAACTTGCTGTCAATGGTAAGACCTAGGTACTTCACCTCTGTTGCAAAGTTTAGTTTTGCGTTTAGGAGTTCTGGAGGTTTTAATTCCATTTTCATCCTTTTCCTTGTGAAAAGGGCCATTTCTGTCTTTTTAGGATTGATAGACGGTGAATGGTCCTTGCACCACTGATCGATAATTTTTAGAGCTACTTGCATTCGTTCGCGAGTATTTGCACATGTTACAATTTTGCCGAATCATTTTTAAATAAATAAATAAAGAATGAAAATCCTTGTAAATTATATAAAATGCACCATGCCATCATTGGAAATAATTGCAAATTTGCACAGTCATTTTAGGGGATATTAGCGAGTATACTATGATTTTGCAAATATGTTAATATTTTGGTTGCTAAATGAGATAAATAATGTTAATTAACAGCAATTAATTACATTTGCCAAAATCATAAAAAGCTGCAAATTCGATCTAGAGCAATCCAGTCCTTTCTGACGTCACACCGCACGAATCTTACGACCTTCTCTTAAAGTATTTGGAACCTTGTTCGCTACATAAATTTGGCAATGTTGTGTGTCGTACGCTGAAGGATAATCATATTGGGTAGGGTCCGATTACAATTCAGGTATAATTCGTTGGCTATCGCCGCCTACTGGGGGTTAGTGGCTTGTTAATATACGAATGTAAGAAAACTATTTTTAAACCAAACAACTCAAATATTTTTTATTTATTGATAGTTATAGATGATATACAGGGGGTCCCGAAATTAGACAGTCATATTTTAACAGCGTAATCTACATCCTAAAATAGTAATTTATGTGTAGAAGAAACTACTATTATTCCGCAGAATGTTGTAGGTGACATTTCTCCAATTAAAAATGAAAACGTTAGGGGTGTTTTTGATGATCTAAGATAATTTTGTAGAGCTAAGATGTTTTTGATGATTTAAGATATATAAATTACGATAATTATTTTCACATTAATGTACCGTGTGTTATTAATATGAACAATTGTTGCTGTATTCCTGTCTGTTTGTTACGAAAAAGACAATACTTACTAGATGTTCTTCATGTACCGGAGATAAAACTTGCTTAGTAACAAAAATTGTTGATTTACTAAATTTTACATTATTAGCGCTTGAAAATCAAACTAATTCAGAATTAAATAGCATTGAACGTTCTAAATTACTTAAATTATTTAACGAGTATATTATGTATTGTTTCGCTACTAATTTAGGACAGGTTGCTAAAACGACTCTTACGAAAATGATCACACTAACCGATAGCGAACCTGTAATGTACGGTTTATACTGTATGACTTTTATTTTGGTAAATGCTTCTGCTGTTATATAAAGGAGGATGAAGACCCATGACGGAGAAGAGGATGAAAGACCCCTAGGAAGAAGCAGGATAAGGAAACACCTGCAAAGGACGCCCAAATCGGAATGGAAGTCGATACACCAAGAACACTGTAGCAGACTTTGCAGCACCAAAGGATATCAACGAAATTCGGTGATTTTAAAAATAAAGAAGCTAGTAGAACGATCCATATATGCTATTTATAACAGATATGTGAAAACTGAAGAACATTGTGACACCAGTAAAGTCGGACCAGTAGGAATACTTCTAGAACGTCAAAATGACAGCAATTTAGGCCAGTTTAATATTTAGTAGAGCCACAAGCAAAGAAGAGTAACAATATTATTCATGAGCTTAAAACTTTGGCGGCTGTACGCGCATTTAAAAAGTTCTGTTTTAAGTGGCATAAAGTTAAAATCGTTACCGATTGTAACTTACTTCGTGACACCCATGTGAAACGAGACTTGATTCTTCGCATCGCAAGATAGTGGTTATTACTTCAAGAATTCGATTTTGGCATTAAATATCGGGGTGGCACTAAGATCAGCCACGTAGGCACTCTGAGCCGAAGTATCACTATACTTATAGATCAATCACTTAACGTATCTGTAACGTATCTGTAACGTATCTGTAACGTATCTGTATCTGTAATGTATCTGTATCTGTAACGTATCTGTATCTGTAACGTATCTGTATCTGTAACGTATCTGTATCTGTAACGTATCTGTATCTGTATCTGTAACGTATCTATATCTGTAACGTATCTTTATCTGTAACGTATCTTTATCTGTATCTGTAACGTATCTGTAACGTATCTTTAACTGTAACGTATCTGTATCTGTAACGTATCTTTATTATGTATGTTCTCAAAATTCCCTGTTTGCAGAATGACCAGGTCATCTGCATATGCTATTATGTAGTGACTGTCATTATTTAGGCTGCTGATTAGGGTGTCGAGGACCACATTCCACCATATTTACCAATATATTTGACAATAATTTTTGAAAGCTGTCAAATCTGAATTCGAGGAACGACTATTATGCAAAGTCTAAATCACACCATTAAAGTTTGGCGTTAATAATTCACTTTTGTTAGCTGTACATAATAAATGTTTTATCTTGTTAATTTACAGACGACTGTAATTTGTAATCACATCCGTTAAACTGAATGTTTATGGGAGGGTTGGTTATAAGTTATAACACATTAGCCAAATCTAATAGCGTTTTTGTAGTAGGTATATAAGTGCCAAGTTAAAAATAATTACTTTGGGAATACAAAATACTTAATGTTAATCTTGTGGCAGCTTTTGACTGTAAACATCTAAACCCTTATTTTCTAGGTACAAATGAAAAGAATGGTACGAAGCAGCATTTACTAATTATTAAAAATAAAAAATTAAGAAGTTATTCAAAAGCAAGGCAAGCAACTGAAGTTGAGAAAGATATACAATTTTTAAAAAAATAGCAAATTAATAGAAATAAAAGACAAAGCAAATATGAGAAATTAAGAAAAAACCATTAATTAAATAAATCTTAAATATCAATCATAGACCTACAGACTATTTTTGCCGGTAAAATGAGGTCTTCTGGCGTGTTTTTTATGACTTGTCGGAGAAAAATGATAAAAATTAATGGCATCGGAAAACGGAGCATGATAAGGTGATAATAAACACGAAATACGGAACACATGCCAGACATAACCTCCTTTACTTCCTACTGGAACATCATCCAGTATTCTAACAACGCCAATAACTCTTTCGGTTAATATACAGGGCATGCAAAACGTCTGAATATTTATGACTTATCTTAGAGGTTTCTGAGGAAGTTAACGCAGTAAAATTTTAAATGCGAATGTATTCATCTTATATCATTTCAGAGAGTTACAAATATTCCAATAAATATCATTTTAAATGACCGTACAGTGTGATAGACACCCTTAACCGCTGGCATATTTAATTAAATTTCTAATATTACGTGTTTACATTGAAATACCTAACACACTTAAAGTCCTTTTAGATAAAGTGTGGTATTATTTCTATTAATTGTTGATAGCCTAAGCTCTCAGCATAGAGGTCAACAGTTTGATTATTCACTACTTTATACATACAACATATTAATAGCACGTCAGAAAAATATTAATTTGAAGTAACAATACAAAACGTTGAAACAGTTAAGTTTAAAATAAAAACATTACAATAATACAAAAAAAAGATTATTAAATAAAGGAATATGGATATCTAAGTCCTGTTTGTTCTGTAATAGAATTCATTCAAAGAATATGGGCATAGTTCCACTAGGGAATCTTTTAAAGATTTATTAAATTTTGACTTGACATGGAACCGTAATCAAATGGTAATGTGTTAAACATTTTTAAACCAAATATTGTTGGTGATTTAGTGCCTATTACAGAATTTCTGAAAGAAATATAAAACCTAAAGTTTTGTCTTGTATTATATGAATGGATATCATTATTTTGCATATAAGTATCTTTATTTTTATGTATATATTTTATGTTCTAGAATAAATACTCCATATACAGTTAATTTTTGTTTTGTTTTTATATAACATTCGACAAGAGTGGCTTGGTGGAACTCGAGAAATACACTTATTAATCCGTTTTTGGGATATAAATACTTCTTCTATATAATTAGAAGCGCCCCATATAGTATGGGGTGCTTCCATATGTTATTCTTCAAATAATTTCAACAAAATAAAATTGTTTAATATGTTGTAAATATAAGGTGTTTTGAAGATTTCTTATTTGATAACACTTGTTGTTTAAAGTTTTGGAATTGTAAGTTTGCACTTAAGTTCACTCAAGAAATTTATTATTATTAAAATTTTCAATTTGGATGTTATTTATGCTGACATTTAGATTTGACACATTAGTATTTTGATAACTATGAAATTTTACATTAGAAAGAGCAGACATGCATTAGAAGACCACACAGAGAAACCATTTAACGATGTACAGATTTACAGCTGGTTGCAAGAACGATTGTTAAAATCTCTCGTAAGCTAATGAACCCATAACTTTATTCACTTCTTAAATTATCTTCTAAATGGTAAATTTGGCAAAGGCGCATTTCCAAATTAGAGTAAGAAGTAAAGTGTGTCAATATTCGAGATACGCCCCTATCAAGAGTTTTCTCTGTCTTTGTCGGCCTATTTAAGAGAACACTCGGCAGGTGAAGACGAAACATATGTTTTTGTAGTAAGCTCAAAATTTGTCATAAGGAATGTCGCTTCGCGTTACAACGCCTGCAAATAAAGTCAAAATCGGTCAGAGTCAAGAGCGTCGAAAATAGACGAACTTTTAATATGATAATTGTTTACAAAATATACTTATTATATATTATTTAATAATGTAATTGTAGATTATACGATCAAAACAAAGGATTATTCACAAATAGTAAGTACTTTAATTATAAGAAATAATATTTTTTTATTTACAAATAATATTTTTTGTAGCGAAACCTAATATGCAGTGATGTTATGTTATGTTATGTTATGTTATGTTATGTTATGTTATGTTATGTTATGTTATGTTATGTTATGTTATGTTATGTTATGTTATGTTATGTTATGTTATGTTATGTTATGTTATGTTATGTTATGTTATGTTATGTTATGTTATGTTATGTTATGTTATGTTATGTTATGTTATGTTATGTTATGTTATGTTATGTTATGTTATGTTATGTTATGTTATGTTATGTTATGTTATGTTATGTTATGTTATGTTATGTTATGTTATGTTATGTTATGTTATGTTATGTTATGTTATGTTATGTTATGTTATGTTATGTTATGTTATGTTATGTTATGTTATGTTATGTTATGTTATGTTATGTTATGTTATGTTATGTTATGTTATGTTATGTTATGTTATGTTATGTTATGTTATGTTATGTTATGTTATGTTATGTTATGTTATGTTATGTTATGTTATGTTATGTTATGTTATGTTATGTTATGTTATGTTATGTTATGTTATGTTATGTTATGTTATGTTATGTTATGTTATGTTATGTTATGTTATGTTATGTTATGTTATGTTATGTTATGTTATGTTATGTTATGTTATGTTATGTTATGTTATGTTATGTTATGTTATGTTATGTTATGTTATGTTATGTTATTTTATGTTATGTTATGTTATGTTATGTTATGTTATGTTATGTTATGTTATGTTATGTTATGTTATGTTATGTTATGTTATGTTATGTTATGTTATGTTATGTTATGTTATGTTATGTTATGTTATGTTATGTTATGTTATGTTATGTTATGTTATGTTATGTTATGTTATGTTATGTTATGTTATGTTATGTTATGTTATGTTATGTTATGTTATGTTATGTTATGTTATGTTATGTTATGTTATGTTATGTTATGTTATGTTATGTTATGTTATGTTATGTTATGTTATGTTATGTTATGTTATGTTATGTTATGTTATGTTATGTTATGTTATGTTATGTTATGTTATGTTATGTTATGTTATGTTATGTTATGTTATGTTATGTTATGTTATGTTATGTTATGTTATGTTATGTTATGTTATGTTATGTTATGTTATGTTATGTTATGTTATGTTATGTTATGTTATGTTATGTTATGTTATGTTATGTTATGTTATGTTATGTTATGTTATGTTATGTTATGTTATGTTATGTTATGTTATGTTATGTTATGTTATGTTATGTTATGTTATGTTATGTTATGTTATGTTATGTTATGTTATGTTATGTTATGTTATGTTATGTTATGTTATGTTATGTTATGTTATGTTATGTTATGTTATGTTATGTTATGTTATGTTATGTTATGTTATGTTATGTTATGTTATGTTATGTTATGTTATGTTATGTTATGTTATGTTATGTTATGTTATGTTATGTTATGTTATGTTATGTTATGTTATGTTATGTTATGTTATGTTATGTTATGTTATGTTATGTTATGTTATGTTATGTTATGTTATGTTATGTTATGTTATGTTATGTTATGTTATGTTATGTTATGTTATGTTATGTTATGTTATGTTGATAATGGGGTGTTAATACACTGCGACCTAAAAGATCTATTGTGCCCCCTTCTGTCGCCACTGCACTAAGGAAATGTCTCAATGCCTATAGCGACCCTTCCAATCCTATTTTCTCAAGGAAGTATAGGACTTTATTAATAATGCAAATGAAAATAACAAATTTTGTATTATTATTATTATTATTATTATTATTATTATTATTATTATTATTATTATTATTATTATTATTATTATTATTATTATTATTATTATTATTATTATTATTATTATTATTATTATTATTATTATTATTATTATTATTATTATTATTATTATTATTATTATTATTATTATTATTATTATTATTATTATTATTATTATTATTATTATTATTATTATTATTATTATTATTATTATTATTATTATTATTATTATTATTATTATTATTATTATTATTATTATTATTATTATTATTATTATTATTATTATTATTATTATTATTATTATTATGTATGTATAAAACTTTTTTATTAAAAAGAAGAAAAATGTATCCATAAGTGTCATGTCTTCCAGATGAAACAAAGGGCGGATTGCCAGAGGAGGGAATAGTTTTTTTTATAAGTCGAGTATAATAGGTATATTACTGGTGGTAAGAGGTGTATTTAGGCTGGTTGGTCTTTTAAATAGAAAGAAAGCAATAAGATAATAACTGAGAATGTGGTACCTGTGTGAAACAAGAAAAATGTATCCATAAGTGTCATGTCTTCCAGATGAAACAAAGGGCGGATTGCCAGAGGAGGGAATAGTTTTTTTTATAAGTCGAATATAATAGGTATATTACTGGTGGTAAGAGGTGTATTTAGGCTGGTTAGTCTTTTAAATAGAAAGAAAGCAATAAGATAATAACTGAGAATGTGGTACCTGTGAGAAACAAAAATCACCCTCCGTAAACCAGCTGAGGTTTTGTATTCCAAGAGACTAAATTAATACCAGTTGGCTAAAAATAACATTAATAACTTCATAAAATACTGTCACTAAGATATTTAATAGAATTAATAGGTACTTAAGGATCTTAAGATGTCATAAAACATAAAAATTACTAAAGATCGGCTATTTTCAGTATTACATTACGTGGGATACGGATATTGTTTAAGGTTTGTTTGTTAGGTACTATTCTAAAAAGCAAAATGCAGATTTTCGTAATTTTTTTGGGCCTCAGATTCGGATTCAGCGAGTCGAAATACATAAAGATATACCGGTCCCGTCAAAAGTATTGACAACTTTTTTTTGTGTGCCGGTGTTATCGTTACTTTTAAGTATTCTTTACTAGTTTCATGTAATCTTTACTTAGGACTGAATGTGTTTATTGGGTTTGTGTTTTAATACCAAATAACTGGAATTAAGTGAATTAAATGTACACGGTGGTCCATTAATAATGGGACATTAAGCAACTATAAAAAGCCTTTCATAAAAATATTGTAACGCAATTTACCTTGGTTCAAGTAATGACATTAAAAAATATTCCCATCCTTTTTTTCTCTGAACTGTGTTTACCATTAATAGTAAATTACCTCGTTAATGAATTTCCACAATATTGGATCAACCGAGGTAGTCAATATGCTTGGCCAGCACGTAGTCCAGATCATACTCCTATTGATTTTTTCTTTTGGAAGTTTCTTAAATCAATGGAATATATCGAACCAATAAATTCTCGTGCCAAATTTTGCCGAAAAATAGTAAATGCTGTAGATGTATTCAAAAATTACAACATACTTTTAAATATTAGAAAATTATTCGACGAACAAATACCAAAATTTGGTCAATGGTAGTCCCTTCAGACATTTGTTAAACTAGTAATAGCATTTCTTAATGTGTAGTTTAATATATTAAAAACTGTTAAAATTATAAAAGTATTTCAATAAAAAAAAATGTTTTATCACTCTGTATCTCCATTAATATCAAGAATTAAACTAAGTTAAATTGTGTTATATCGCAATATTTTTATGCAAAAAATTAGTGTAGACATTATGACATCATTGTTAAGTACTATCCATAAATGTCAATATGGCTTTAGAGGGCTGTAGTACTGTTAATACTATATAAAGCATCGTGGAAGGGATAGTAGATGGCTTTGAGAAGGTAAATCAATCCTAATAACAATTTGCGATCTCTCTAAAGCATTTGGCTGTATTTCCCACGATCTTCTAACATCCAAACTTGATTTTTATGGTATAAGAGAAACACCACTCAATCTTTTTAAGTCATATCTTTCAAACAGGGAACCAGCTGTCTATTTAAATGGCCAGGTATCAAATTCCCTTACTGTTCAGCACGGAGTTCCGCAAGGATCTGTGTTAGGTCCACTACTTTTTATCACTTACGTAAATGTTATATTTCACTGTCTTAAACCTCTTTGCAGACGATACTACACTTTTGAATTATCACAAAGATATTGACACTCTTGAAAATTTCAGTAAAATGGCAGTCGCTAAGGCTGGAGAATGGTTTATTACAAGCAAATTAAATCTTAATAAGGAAAAAACCAAATCTTTAATATTTAGTACTAATCTGAAACATGGTAACGCAAATTGTGCCACTCTTCTGGGAATAAAACTTGACAGCGGTCTAAAGTGGGACACCCATATTGAAAAGTTGGCAAAAAAACTAAGTTCTCAAATATTCCTACTTAGAAATGTAAAAAAAGTGTAAACGTTGCTACTTTTTTGATACCTTATCACTCTCTATCTCACAGTTATCTAACTTATGGTATATTACTATGGGGAAACACATCGAATGCCATACGAATCTTTTGGCTTCAAAAAAGAGTCATACGAATCTTAACTGGCAGTTATTTTAGAGACTCTTGTCGACCTTTATTTTACCATTGCCCTGTATATACATTATGCACACTGTATTGAAAATCCACAAACTAAAAGATATACTCCTAAATTCTAAAGTATCGACAAAAACTTATTAGATGTTCAACTGTATAATAAAATTCCAGTAAACTTAAAAAAAATGAATTTTTTTAGCTTGTAATTCTTATTTTAAAGTACACCTTTCTAATGAATACAGACAAGATGTACCTATATTTAACTTTGTTTTAATTTGGATTTCACCTGAATCTTTAAAAGGGTTAATATACGATTTAAAAATGATGCCAATTTGGATTTATATAAAATACTTCTAAATGTTTCCAACAGCAATATTGTTAATCATTTGTTTCTAGGTTTACTATCAATAAATTAAACACATAAGTATAGACACCACAGGCAAATTCTCATTTTAGAAGTTGAACTTTAAATAAACAAAAAACTTGCTCAGGGAAAAATGTATATTACAAATATTTGAGGAACCAGTTGTTTTCTTAAAAAATGTTTACAAGGAACCATAAAACTAATTTAGATGTTACAGATTCTTAGCACGGTTAAAAACCAGAGTAACTATTTTTAGGTCTTTATTTAAAATATAATGTATAAGGTTGTAAACGCATATACGTACCATATTCATCAGTAGATATAGGTGGGTATACTTTTATTTTTGTATAATGATATCCATCGTTCAAAAGTAATCGTAGTAATCTTTTACATTTAGTGGTACTCGTTACATCTAATCTTTCCGACTAACTAGTGCTCCTGTAAAAAAATAGTAACTTTTTACTAAAGAACAACCTTTGATAGACAAGTTGTTTTGAATGTTACTTAGGTTTGATCATCCCGAAGCCATGGGCGGCTGCTGCTGCTGCTGCTGCGGAAATGCCGGTCGTGCTGGCTGTGTTGCGCCAGGCTGTACGACCTCAATTGACGCTCTCCCTTCTACAATATTGCCATCAACAGAGCCTCACTTTCAAAATTATAAGTATATCGCACAAAAGCATACAGATTGCGAACTTGAAGTCATAAAATTAAAAATTAATAAACTCAGAAGGATATCAAATACCTCAAATCTGGCTATCTTAAATGAAAAATAAAAATTAGTATTTGGTTTTGAATTAGCTTAAGAATTTACCGTCCTTTTTACGTGTTAATCTTAAATATATCTACAAAATTGCCTTTAGACTAGATTCGAAAGGGGTTGGACATTATTTGTCCTTTTCGGATCTATTATAAAACTCTGTTATTTAAAGCATGTCGCCTAGCTTGGTCTTTTTTATTAGACTTAGCAGCTTAAACAGTGGCTCCCGAATGCAGTTATATGCTTTTGTCTTTTCTTCACCTATTACTAGAAACATCTGCCTTCACAATGGTACATGGCCTACTGTTATTTTAACCATTTGATCTAGTAGGTCTTTAGTGAAGTTAGGCGATGGTTCCTAATGAACTGTTTGGCCTGCCTCATCATTCCTAAAACTTTTTTTGCATCTATTCTTTAGTGGATGCCTTGCAAAATGTTTACGAAACTCTACAGAAAGATTCGGGGCCTGTCAGGGCCTTATACATTCTCTGTTTATTACGTCGGCCTTTTCGTAGAACTTTCTCCAAGAGTTTTTTTTAACCTTGCATATATCTTAGTTGTACACTTTGAGTTTGTTTTTATAAGTGGTCAAGTCTTGCACGGATTTGACACTATTAAATAGCCTTTAAACCTCGCCTCTGATACCAGACTGTCTTACATTAAACAAAGTGCAGACCAATCTAATCCCGATTTGGCTTCTTTATAGACGTGCCACAGATATTTAACAAAACATAAAATTTTTCGTCGTTTGAAAAGATTAGAAAAATATTAGTATTAAAATATTAAATCTCCAAACAAAGCATGAAATTCTCCATAGAGTTTCGCCTTTAAATTTTTATTATGTAGTTAAACCCGTTTTTCTCTCTCTCTCTCTCTCTCTCTACGTTTTACATCTTCAATTGCAATTGCAAATATCAATTCTTTTTCAGAATTGCTTATATCATATACCAATAAAAAACAGACATGTTGCGGTTGCATTTTGATTGTCTAGCACAAAAATTTCGGAAATTAATCCGCATCAATATAATACGATGTCTATAAAAAAACAAATGATGCTTACCTTTAATGTTTAATAGAAATTTACACTATAAAACATTAGTTTTAAATAAATTTATTCCGACATTCATTTTAGGAATGAAAAAAAAAACAATTTTGAACTGAATGTAATACCTTTCCATTTTTGTAAAACAATCAATTGTGATGAGCGTTCTCTTGTTCTAAACAAGTTTCGTTATATATGGAACTATCGGTCGAACTACTACAAAATATCTGGCACTCGCACAAAATTAACACAATTACAAATATCCGGTGTGTAGAAGTTATATCCAAATTAAATTTCAGATTGGAAGTCAAATTAATCGCGCTATGGGCGATAGTCGTTAACTCAATTGGCCGCGTTCAAATTAACTGTTTCAAAGTTCCATTGGCGCATGAAATATTCAGTTTGACACTTTTCACGTAGTAAAATTTTAACTAGATACAGACCACCACACCGCCCGTTATCCATTATCTTCAGAGCCGTATCTAGTTCCAGAGCAAGTTCAACGATGTGAAATTTGATTCGATAGATTATTAAGCTCTTAAAATTTAGTGTATTAAAATATTCTTAATCTACATGATGTTTTTTCTTCTAAGTAATATCTCCATTTAGCGCAAGTTGTAAAGTCAACAACAGGATACACTCATAGGTCATCAAATTATCTCGTTCAAGTATTAATGCAGATCATTATAGAGTGTGATTGTTAAGTATGTGGTCAAATTTTAAGGTGCTCTTCTTTACTCAAACTTAAGAAAAAAAGATCATATTAAAGTTGGTAATAAATAACCTTATTATCCAAATACAGGCTGTTGAAATAAACAAAAAATATGAGTATCAAGTCGAAACTTTTATACCAACATTTCTTCTATATATTTCTCTATTTATATGCGCAAAGTCTTTAATTTCTAACTCATTTAACTCACATTACTCTATTTTTCGTACTGTACCAAGTATTTATTTTAATTTTCTCTTACATTCACTCTGTCTTACTATACGTATTTTATATACAGAGTGGCCCAAAAGTCTGGAAACGGCAAATTATCTGGTAAATTGCTAGTCCAAATTGTACAAAATTTGGGTGCGCCTATTTTGGAATACGGAGATTCCATATTTGTTATTTACAATGTTGCCAGATTTTTCGTTTCTCTTATATTATTAGTCACTTTGGTTTTTCAAATTCATCACCCTGTATATTTAGTCATTATTAGAATCTCCTATTCAATACGAGTTCAACCATATGTAACACTTATGATTTGATGTAGTTTGAAAGGTCTTAAATAAATAAAACAGAAGTCTGGCAACGCCTAATTGTCTGAATAAATTTTTTAATACAAACTATTTTCAACTACACTAAAACGTAACAATTGAAAGATAGATAATATAAGAGAAACGGAAAATCTGGCAACATTTCAAATATCAAATCTGGAATGTCCGTATCCCAAAATAGGTGTACCCCAAATTTTGTACAATTAGGACTAGCAATTTACGAGATAATTGGCCGTTTCCAGACTTTTGGGCCACTCCGTATAATATTTAACTATATGTATCTATTTGACTACCTTGTTCTCAAGCTAATTTCAAATTCCAAATTTCCGTCCTTAAATCTAACATTTAATATTTTTCTTTTACCTTTGTCCCTATTTTCTCTTTTTATGTTAACCTCCAATTCTTGATTATTTTTAAAAATTTATCGTTACCTGTACTATTTTGCTTTCACTGCCGCCTTGCGTTTGTTTTAATTTTCCATTTGATTATACTTTCAAACTTCTGTCTCTGTTTTAGTTTTATTTTAATATAACTTTTATATTTACTTACAAATATATTATTTCTTTCATCTCCCTGTATCTCTTTTAATTTAATCATAGTTTAATTTTTACTTGTTACATTACCTGTATGTTGCTTTTTCCTGATCACATATGTTTCTTTTTTATTTTACATTGCCTTTTATTTTTTTTGTAATTTGTTTTCTATTTTCCTTTATTTTCTTTTTCACTTTCTTCTTTAATTCATAAATTTTCATCGTTTCTTTTATTTTCTTTTGGCTTATTTTTATGTTTTTCTATATTTTGACTTCGTCTTTCTTTATTTACTTTGTTTCAATTTTTATTTCTATCTCTTCTATTTCTTGTATTTTTGATATCTCTTTTTCATCCATTTCTTTTTTTTCCACTAGAATATAAAATATTTATGAGGCCAAATAAGTTAAGAGCCATAAATTTCCGTTTAAAGTGTATTTTTAAACTGACTTGTAATTCAATTATTTAGTTGCCTCCCCGCGTATATATCAAAGTAATTCAGTGATAATACATTTATATTTATATATATCTAAATAACACCAAAAAAATTAAAGGGGTGATTCTGTGATGAAAATGAATGTTAGTGCTTGGTATAAAATTTTTTGAAAAAATCCTCCCCGGAAAAGTTACACTCATTCGAAAATTAAAAAAAAAATGGTTTTTCTTTTTTATTTTCCCTGTATATCAAGCTAAAGACACGAAACTTGGTAAACATTATCTGTCAATAAAAGTACACTTTTCGAAATTTTTTTAACCCTGAAGTATGCTTAGAAGGGGTTGAAATAATCAACCCCTAAGATATTTTTTCTTACAACTTTTTTTTAGATGAAAATTTTTTCTTTAAAAAAATATGACTAAAAAGCCCAATTCATTGACTAACTTTTTTATCTCTACAAGTTTTTTTCGAAAACTTAAGCATTTATGAGAAAAAAATAAATAAGCTCATTTAAAATAGCATTTTATTAAACAACAGCCAACCAAATTATGATTCTTAAGACTTCTAAAACTTAAAACAAAAGTGAACAAACAATGAACAAAAACCTGTCAAATATCGACAATACAATTATAATAAATGTTGAAAATGACCGCCTTCAGCTTCAATACAAGCATCTACCCTTTTCCTCATAGTATTGCGTATACGATAAAATATTCCTGGAAAATTTCTTATAGTTTCATACCCTGCTACAATGCGGTTTCGCAGATCATCGATATTTTTAACTGGAATTGTGTATATCAAAGATTTCAGATATCCCCATATGCAAAAATCCAAACGATTAAGGTCAGGGGAGCGGGCTGGCCAGTTTACAGGTCCTCCTCGACCTATCCATTGATTGGCATACACCTCATCCAGGTGAGTTCTTGCACGTATACTAAAATGAGCTGGTGCACCATCGTGCATAAACCATAAATGTTACCTAATTTGAATGGGAACCTCTTCAAGAAGAACAGGTAATTCTTCAAGGAGATGACAATATGCGGAAGAAAATGGGGACCAATTAAATGATTATCAATAATTCCGAGCCACACGTTTAATGAAAATTGATACTGATGATTTCCTTCAAAAAAGCCATTAGGATTTTCGTCAGCCCAAAGGTGATTGTTGTGAAAATTTCTAATACAGTCTCTTGAGAAACTCGCCTCGTCAGTAAATAAAATATTACCTAAGAACTGTGGTGCTTGGCCAATCATATTAATAAGCCACTGACAAAAAATCACACGGGGTAAAAAAACTTGAATCATTAACGCCTGCACCCGTTGAAGATGATAGGGATACAACATTTGTTCTTTTAAAATTCTAAAAACAACGGAATGGCTTACATGTAGGACACGAGCTATTCTCCTGGTACTAGTTTCTGGGAATTCTTCAATTGAATTAAGTACGGCTTCTTCTACAGCTGCAGTTCTAACTTCTCTAGTACGACCAGAATCATAACTTCTTTTTTCAAAATTACCACGTTTCCGCAAGCGTCGGTGAATAGTTGTAAACGTAGTATGATGGGGTAGTCTACGCTGTGGGTACTGTTCAGCATAAAGTCTTTGCGCTTCCAATGAATTACCGTTAGCACGACCGTATGTAAAATGCATATCTGCCATTTCCAAATTCGAATATGCATTCATATTTTCAATCAACTAATATTTCCTACAATACACAATCATAAAACTTGTGAAACAATAAGATGGGTAACAGAAAATGACACTACACAATCCTGGTATCAGTATTAATGTTTTTATGCAAAGCACAGGCCACTAGACTTGACGCAAAATACACTCGCGTTAGCTCATCTTTCTGAAAATGCATTGCATTAGATTTTTTCTCGTAAATGCACAAGTTTTAGAAAAAACTTGTAGAGTTAAAAAAGTTAGTCAATGAATTGGGATTTTCAGTCATACTTTTCTAAAGAAAAAATTTTCATCTAAAAAAAAGTTGTAAGAAAAAATATCTTAGGGGTTAATTATTTCAACCCCTTCTAAGCATACTTCAGGGTTGAAAAAATTTCAAAAAGTGTACTTTTATTGACAGATAATGTTTACCAAGTTTCGTGTCGTTAGCTTGATATACAGGGAAAATAAAAAAGAAAAACCATTATTTTTTTTAATTTTCGAAGGGGTGTAACTTTTCCGGGGAGGGTTTTTTCAAAAAATTTTATACGAAACACTCACATTAATTTTCATCACAAAATTGCCCCTATAATTTTTTGGGTGTTATTTAGATACACCCTGTATAAGAAAGCTTAAAAATAATATTACTAGTTAGGGTAGCTATAATCTATATAAAATAAAGCAGTAATAAGCAACCGGCATTCGTCGGCATGGTGGTAATCAGAAAAAAGCAAATGTTTGATCTTTTCGGTTTTGCAACGAAATCCAGCAAAATGGAAATAAACAGAACATTTACCTGACAATTATTCCAACGTTAACAGAGAATAAATACATAAAATACATAATTACTAGCAATTAATTTATTACATTTATTGACACAGCTAGCACGTTGAATTTGAACACCAAAAAGGGCCGGTTGAATCCAAACGGATCGGTTTTATGAGGACTGGTTGGCCAAAGAAACTCTAAACGCAAACGGTGCTTTGTAAAAATCGAAAAGCGAAGCGAGCAGTGGTCGTCGTTTAAGTTGTGTTACGAGGGTTTATGGGGAATTTGTTGTTAAAAATAAATTTGCAATTAATTTAAAATTAATTTCACGTAGCACTCTCCTAAATCCATTTACTCTGTGATATTACTTCGATTATAAATTTACATACATACAATATTGACATTATGTTACTGTCATCAAAATAAAAAAATATTACTTACTAATATGTTTTTGCATTAATTTTTTTCGAGCTCCACGTTGGTCTACGTCACTTGATATGGAAACGTTCTTTGGTTTTCTTTGATTTCCAAGCAATAAATAAATATCAATTTCGGGGTGGGTTCAATGATCTAAATTATTATATTTAATTAATTACAAAAACAAAACAAACATTCTTTCTTGTTTTCTCCTGTTCACATCTGTCTATCTCCTGTCTTTACAGTCTCTGTCATCTCTATATGTCTACTTGTTTCTACCTGTCTGCTTGTCTCTACCTATATGCTTTTCTATAGCTGTAATGGTTTTGTCTACTGTCTCTACTTTACCTACAATTATTAATATTTGAAAATAAAATTTTTCAATTACTTCAATATTTCTTTATTTTATCTTCCAAATAACATCACCAACATTACATAATACCAATCTAAAACATCAATCAAAACTCACAACTCACAACATTTTTTACAAACAAATTAATATATATTTATTTACACTACACTGGTAAACTCTCTCGCCTCGATCTCAATAAACAATCAGAAGACAGTGTCCAAATATATAATATTTTCCTTAGAACAATCACAAGAATAGGACAAAAATGCTAAACTTTCCACACAACACTCTCGAAAAGACACTTAGCGGAGCGCGGCAATCTGTCGAAAGCGGCAATGAACTTTTCTCTCAAAATGCACAAAAGATTTTTGCATCAGTCACACTATTTTCAGAAATAGATATTAAAACTGAAAATGTGTCGTAAGTAGTGTGCCTTTATCTACGTTAATCATAAAAAAGGAGTTGATATTTAAAGTCTATGTTAACTTTTGGATAATAAAACAAAAAACATGTCAGTGCGTACAAATAACTTGAAAAAACATTTGTTAAAAATAAATATTGTCGAGCGAGACCAGTGCTGCTCTATAGCGCGACGCCCAGTCTATATCAATACATCTGAGGGAATACTAGAAAACTCTTTGAACGTGTAGTAACTCATAAAGCCAGGGTTTTTGCTTAGCCGCCAACCGTCTAAAGATCACCGACGCAATGAAGGCAGCATTACGAGATCTTCCTACACAAGCCTGGAGTTATTTGGAACATAACATTTCTAATATAAATAGTCTCTTTGTAGATAGTTAATTTTCAATATTAGTGTTGTAATAGATAAATTAGAGTTATATTAGTAATTAATTAATTAGTACGTTATAAATAAATTACAAATAAACTGTTTTTAATGAGTAAACTATTTTTAAATTAAACAATCAATACAATATTATTATATTATACCTAATTTAAATTAGGCGAATAACAAAGCTGTCAATTTTGTCCCTTGGTAAGCGACAAAGCTGTCAGTTCGCGGAAAACGTCAAATTTTCGGTTGGAATTCGAAGTGCAAAAGCCTACTGTGGATAGTGATCGTAGAAAAAGAATTTTATAATCGATCAAATTGGGGTGATAAAATGTGTAAATACCGGCCATAATAACAAAAATAAATAACTCACAGACCGGAAAGTAATTTAATTGCTGGTGGAAGTAAAAAACCATAATTACCCAAATACATACTATTTAAAAAAAATCAAGTGTTGTTCCTAATAAAAACGAGACAACATTTGTGCGAAAAACAGCATATTTGTTGCTCGGACCGAGTGACACAATTGTTGTGACTCAGCGGATGACACTGCAGACCTGCTGATACTTAAGTTTAGTGGGTGGTATACTTAGATAAAAGAGACCAGAGATATATCATACACCGGTGTTTAACCTGCGCAAATGTTTCCAATTTCTAAAGAAAGGTTAACGGAGTAGGGGAACTGGGCAGGGACCCGAACTCTGTGACAGGGACCGGACTTTGTTTATTAGCATCATAATGAACTATTGGATTTATTTAAAATATACGTTTAATGGAATTTTGTATTATGAAATAAATGTAACGTGATTTTTTAATATCAAACATATGCCACGACATTTTATGTAAAGAGAAGACCTTTTATAAAATATTTCGTTAGCGTTTATTTACTACGGACTTTTCTGTAAGAGACTACAGTAAAATGTTGAAACAGAATATTGTTATTCGAGTAAGAAATGGTACTTATTGTCCAAGAGTATTATAAAAAAAGCATGTGCGCCTGCGAATACTGCAAATCAAACCTTGTGAGTTAAACATAATATTTTTTCTACGACTATCACTTAATATTAAAAATTAGTCAAAATGAGAAAATGCTGTTTTGTATTATAACCTCAGAAAAAGGTAGTTTAAAGCTTATTTCTTTAGGAACATTAATTATTATAGAGGATGATTTACATAAAACTCTAGAAATGCATATGTCTGAAACCAGATATCATTTTAAAATTTATACTTATTAAAATTCATTTGGTCGCTAGGAGTGGGTGATTATCGAAATAAATTATTGATCATTAATAATAATCGATTATTTTCGATCAATCGATTATTTTAAAACAATCTATTTTTTTTCGTATTTTCATTAAAACAGATTATTCGATAATCTTTGAAAAATCGAAAATAATCGATTAATCAAAAATAATCGAATAATTAAAAAGTCGAATAACCGATAAATCGATTTTTCAAAAAAAAAAAGGATTATTTCCTATAAAATCAATTATTCGATCATTTTTGAAACATCGAAAATAATCGCTTAATCGAAAATAATTGATTAAGGGAATTTAACCAAATAATTAAGAAGCCGATTATACGATAAATCGATTTTCCAAAAAAATAACTGAATTATCGATTCAAATAATCCTTTTGTTTTCATATTTCATTTAAAATTGATTATTTGATTATCTTTGAAAATTCGAAAATAATCGATTTGTAAAAATCTGATTGACCGATAAATCAATATTTCTAAAAAATAACCGAATATCGATTATATAAAATAACCGATTATATTCGATCAATCGAATATTTTCATATAATCCATTTTTTCGTATTTCTTTTGCAACAAATTATTCGAATACCTTTGAAAAATTAAAAATAATCGATTAATCAAAAATATTCGGTTCATCGGAAATAACCGATTAAGCGAAAATAACCAATTAATTAAGGAGCGATTCTACGATTAATCGATTTTCCAAAACAAATAACTGAATTATTGATTATTTTCAAATAATCCTTTCCTTTTTCACATTTCTTTTAAAATTGATTTAATTTTCTTTGAAAAATCGAAAATAATAGATTAATAAAAATCTGATTGACCAATAAATCGATAATTCTAAAAAATAACCGAAATATCGATTATATAAAATAACCGATTATATTCGATCAATCGATTATTTTTTTGTATTATTCGAATATCTTTGAAAAATCGAAAATAATCGATTAATCGAAAATATTCGGTAAATCGAAAATAATTGATTAATTTAAAAAGTCGATTAAAAAATAAATCGATTTTTCTAAAAAAATCGATTATTTTCAATCAATCGAATATTTTAAATAAATCTATTTTCTTTTTGTAATTCCTTTATAATCGATTATTCCATTACCTAAAAAAACGAAAATAATTTATTGAAAATGTTCGATTAATCGAAAATAACCGATTAAAAATAATCGATTAATTATAACGGATAAATCGATTTTCATGAAAACGATAAATCGATTATTTTTGTAACCCCTATCGGTCGCATGCTTTTATCTGAGCATTTAGCTCCAAAATTTAGAGATTCGGATTTATTGATCCTGTTATCTTTGAAACCCCCTTCGATCGTATAATAAATATTGCTAGAATTTAGATTTTTTTACTAAACGAAGATTTTGTTCGAGTTGTTTAGTGGTTTATAATGTAACATTTTACCAATAATATGACTAATTTCCGTAACTTTAGTATTTTTTTGCTTACTCTAGATCATATTGTGCGTTTTACTTTGTTTTAAAACTTGAGATTCAAATGTTACTTCCGATTTAACCGCAAATAAAATGAACCTTGAAATTTTAATTAGGTGAACCTGTATTTCATCTAATATTCCTGTATAAATATTTAATAAAGGACTAAAAACCACCTTTAGTAAATATTCTCACAAAACTACTTTTTAAAAACAAAATTTCGTTAGTAACAATGCCTATTTACTTCTTATTTAGATTAAATGTATAAAATTGTACTCTTGTAAATTAATGCATTACGAAATCTATTTTCTGAAAAATTATGTATTTAGCTCAAAGGATCATGGCGACTTTATGTCAAAACGTCAACAAATATTTACTGCTGAAAACGAATATATTTCTTATTTTTCATAACATTGACACTTATATTATTTGTATATACAATTTTTCACTTTACATTGTGGCACTTTCAACTTGAAATTGAATAACTAAAACACTTTAAATTGCTAATAACACCAACAAATAATTAAAAAACGGCGGTCCATAAATGATTTACTCACGCGGAGACGAGCGTAGAATAGAAATTTCGGAGCAATTCGGGTGGCGTCGTAAACAAAATGATTTTTAATTAGTGGGTTACTTAGGGTTGGAATAGACAACGTGCGCAATGTGCAATGTTACATCTCCGGTCTCTTTTATCTAAGGTGGTATATTACATTTGCAAAATGGCACACGAATGCAAAACGTAGAAAACGTAAAAAAAACAGAACATAAATTAATGGAAGATAAATGAAATACATTTGGTATGTTATTCAAATATGAAAGCCGACTTTGGAAGAATGGAAGCTCAAAGAAAGTGTCTGAGAACAAATATCGATGCCTGGCCTGCATAAAACCCGAGATGAAAACTTACTGTTTAGATTGTTTTTTACTGTACTCCATACCAGCAAAGTATATAATTATATGGAGAAAATGAAATATTTTGTATATAAAGAATGTACCTATAGGAAAAATTGTTTAAAAAAGTTTCTCTTTATTTAAAATTGGTTAAGCGCCTTTCGTCATGACTCTTAAAAGATTATAGCCAATGAGAATACAATTTAGGTAAAAATAAATTAAACAAATTAGAAAAAATGTAAAAATAGGAAAAAGACAACAAAAACATTAAACATTCGTTAAGGACTCTGACCAATATATGCGTTGGGCCACACCATCAATGTCCACCACCAAATTAGGATAATTGTAATGAGAGCCATTTCATTATTTAGTCATGCTCTAATCCTCCAAGTCCCTTTCTGTCTTATTTGGCCTTTGAGGCTCAACTTGTCCGATTATCATACATAATTAAACCCCTTAAGACCAAACATATGTGACGACTATGGCGGAGGTACTTTCGCGAACATTCCTGAGTCAACGTGATAATGTTTCTGGTACATTCCAGATATGAGGTATTCTGGAATCCACCAATTTGTATATAAATATTGATGGAGGATCAACAAAAAGTAATTAGTAGATAGACAGTGGTGAATATAAACATTGAACGATTCAAAGACATTCGAAATATATATAATTTTTTTTTAATAATAATAATAATATTTATTCATAACATACAGATTAATTTACAATTTACAATTTTTTTTTCACAAAGATAGTATTAAGAATAAATATAAGGTTAGAGATAGTTTAAACTAACATAACAAAAGACAGATTAATTAATTTTAGCTCGTTAAAACCGATGTGGTCGTGCACGAGCAATAAAATTATTAATAATTATGATTTCTTTAGATTTTATAAAAATATAGAAAATAATACTATACAATCTTGTAAAAATGTAACTAAAAGTTGAGAGTAAGTAAGCAGGTAATTAACTAATTATAAAAAGGGTAAAACGTGTGAGTAGTGGAAAGGTAAGTTTAACAACTGTATATTAATTTTATGTTTTTTTTTTTTTTTTTTTTTTTTTTTTATATCTATAATATATTAATTATTTTTTTGGTCAATAATAGCAAGAAAGTCCTGTCTGTTTGAATTTAACACAAATTTTTTAAAGATGCTTTTAATCATATTTAATGAATTAATGGTTGTTATATAAATTTTATACATATTGGGCAAGTAATTAAATATCTTAGAAGATAGATATAGAATATTTCTTTGTCCAATTGTTTTTTTACTTATATCAGTAGCTACGAATTTTTTATTTTTTAACCGAGTAGAGTAGTTGTGTTCTATATTTCGTAATATATTTTTATTTTTATAGATGTTCAATATAATAGAATCCATGACCCTACTCTCCAAAAATAGTAAGTCAGAGGGATGGTCCATTTTTTTTATTGTATATGATTTTTAAAATTTTTCTTTGAAGTACTTCTATATTTTTTAGGTGTGTTTGTAAAATACCACCCCATCCAAGAATCCCGTAATTTAATCTTGACTCTACGAGTGAGTAATAGATTATTTTTAGTTGGTTAATTTCTAGTATTGATTTTAGATATTTAAACTTTGAAAGTAGCAATCGTAAACACCTCGCAATGTCTCCAACATGTGCATCCCATTTCAAGTGAGAATCGATTTTAATACCTAAGTATTTTATTTCTTGGGTGTATTTTATAATAATATTTTGCAAGCTAGGAATATTAATTTCGTTATATGGTGGCAAAGAATTTTTATAACTACTAAAAGGCATAAAATAGGTTTTGTCAAAATTAATTGTTAGTTTTTTATGTCTAAACCAATCGATAATTTTTGAAAAATCTGACTCTATTTTTGTTTTTAAATTCTCCCATGTGTCACTGCTGTATATGACAGCAGTATCATCAGCAAAACTGATTATTTTGCCCTCTACTTCAACATCGAAAAGACCATTAATATATACACTGAATAAAAGTGGACCCAATACGGTGCCCTGAGGGACACCATAAGTTGTGGTGTGAAATTGGCTGACAACATCATTAACTTTTACCTGTTGCTGCCTGTCCTTTAAATAATCCTTGAGAAGATCATGTGCTGGGCCACGTATTCCTGCATCCTCCAAAGCATCCACTAGCTGTTCATGTGAAACAGTATCAAACGCCTTGGCTAGATCCAGAAATACGCAGATACTTGGTTTACTGTCGTCAACTAACCGATAGACTGTATTTGTTAATTCCACTATTGCGTCGCTGGTAGATAAACCTTCTTGGAACCCATACTGACATTTTGAAATATAGTTATGTTTTTTAAAAAATGTAATCAATCTTTGTTTTATGGTTTTTTCAAATATTTTTGTTAAATTTGTTATTAAAGAGATTGGTCTGTAGTTTGACATATTGCTTTTATCGCCTTTTTTATGTAATGGCAAGATAGTGGTCTTTTTGAACTGATTGGGACATTTTCCCACATGAAATATAGAGTTTATAAGATTAACTATTTGTGGTATTATTTCATATTTAATATTTTTTAAAATCTCAGCCTTTATGCCATCTACGCCTGGTGCTTTATTATTTTTAAGTGAATCTATTATGCTTCCGATTTCGTTTTCAGTGGTGTCAGATAAAAATATAGAATTTACATTGTTTTTATTTTTTGGGGGTGTTGTTTGTGGTTTCGAAATTTTATCAGCATAATTTTTACCAATATTACTAAAGTGTTCAATAAAAAGTTCCGCTATGTCATATTTGTCTACTGAGCGGCAGCTGCCATTATGAGTTTGTAATTCTGTTACTATTTTTTGAGAGTTTTTTTCATTTGACTTATTATTTACAATATCCCATAAATTTTTAGAGTGATTTTTATTTTTCGTAATTTCATTTCTGTAATAATTTTTTTTTGTTGCTTTTATTAGGGTTTTTAAATTTTCTCTATAATTAAAATAATTGGTTTTCTTTAATATATCATCGGGATCTTTTAAATATTCTTTATATAATTTTTTTTTTTTATTTACTGAATTTACCAAACCATCTGTCATCCATTTTTGTCTTTTTTGTTCTGATTTTTTTATTTTTATTAATTGAGTGTTCTGTTCTACTAATTTTTTAAGGGTATTAATAAATATATCACATTTTTTATTTATGTCTTCAGAGTTATAGTAACTATTCCAATTATTATTTTGAAGATCATTTTTTAGATTTTTATAATTAATGACTTTTTTATTGAGATCTTTAGTGTTAAAGCAATTTACTGGTTTTAGTGGGATATGTAGTATTATATCTTTATGGTCTGACACACAACTTTCAAATGTTGCTGCTAGGATATTTTGTTTTACATTATTAAAGTTACTTTTTAAAAAAATGTGATCAATGCAGCTTTTCGAGTTTCCTTTTATTCTAGTGTATTTATTTATTAACGATTCGAAATTAAATTCATACAATATATTTAGATACTCAAAGGCGGGTTCTAAAATATTTCCCTTAATATTTAGATTAATATCTCCCAGAAATACATGTTGTTGTATATTTAATGTATGTTTTTGTTCAAGGTAGTGGCGTAGTTCAAAAATGAATTCATTACTATCAGTGGATGGAGACCGATACATACATGTTATTAATATTTCTTTTTTGTTCTCACAAGTTATATATATTTCTACTACTGAAAATTGTCCTATTTTTTCTATTTGAGATCTATATTTGTATTTATTTTTTAAGAAAACCACTACTCCATCGTTTCTATTTAAATTACCATAGTTATATATAAGTTGATAGCCTGGCTTTTCGAAATATTCTATATCATTTCTAATAAATGTTTCGGTTAAAACAATCATATCAAAATTTTGTTTTAATTGAGATAATGAAATATTAAATTCATCCAAATTCTTTTTCATACTGCAAATGTTTTGATGTATTATAGTGAATAAATTTTTTTCCCCTTTTAGGGCATTGTTTAAATCATTGACATTTAAAAATTCTAAAGTATCATACATCTCACACGTAACATCCCTTAAAAACTGATCCATTTTCTACAATTTATTTATAACTAAAAAGAGTCGTTGTAAGATAATTATTAACTAACAGAAATTTTTAAGACTATTATAAATTCTAATAAAATTATAGTAAGTAACCTATATCTACTAATTTTTTACTAAATAATACCTTAAAAACGATAAAAATAATAATACATAAAAAAATTCCTCAGATAAGTAGGTAATTGGTTTTATATTGATGTCGATATTGAATATAGTAAGGTGTTGACAAATTGCACAAGTGACCTATATAGGTATGAATTAAGTTAATCTTATTTGAATTTATTTTTTATTTGGTGTATTCTGGCTATTTTGTCTTGTAATTCTTTTATATTCATTTCCTTTTCCTTCTGTGTCTTTTTTTATGAAACTTAGTATTTCCTTTACAAAATTCTCTTCGGAAACACTGTTTAGATCCACAGCAGAAAATACTTTGTCTTTAATGTGCAGTCTACTTTTTTTTATACTTGCGTTTAAGTTGTTTTTTCTTGCCAAGATCAGATGTTTGTGTAGAATTTGCTGTCCTTATATTCTTCTGGGGTGTAGTCTCTGGATATCACAATGGAACTTCCCTTCAGTTTGTGTGCATTTTCAAAAATGGTAGTTAACTGTTTATAGTTAATCAGTTCGACGATAAGGGGTCTAATTTTTTGGTCGTTTTCTAACTTCCCTATTCTGTAAATATCTCTTATGTCTTCATTAAAACTGTTGTTTTAAAATAAACAAACATCACATTATTCAAAAACTTACAGGGTAAAAGTAATATAAGAACCCTATTATTGGTTTTATTGGTTATTATGGTTTTCGTTTACTTTTTTTGAACTGAATAAAAAATAAGTAGATACAAGAAAAACCATATATTTTACATACATAATATAAAACAGTATTTATTTATATTACATATTAGTTAGATTTGGAAGGCGCAAGCAGTGATGTATTACCCGAAACCCACATTCATATGAATAGCACCATAACATGACCATTAGTTGGTTCACGTCTTCGATAGAAATTCTGAGGATGTTTCTAAACGAATGGTCACGCGATCTGATGGTACTCATCATGCTTGACGCAGCATGTGTCACGCGGGGTTTAATGTGATAATTTTAGACAGACAGAGATAACATTTGTATTAAAGGACTTAGCGCGGGATAAAATGTTAATTACATAAAAATTATATCATTTATTAAGTTTCCATAATACCAAATTTTTAAGAGGGCACATATTTTATTAATATTTTAAAAATAATAGTACTATTGATAAAACAATGAATCATAATTTCGAGGTTGTTCTTTGTTATTTTGTTTAATAAGCTAAGCAGTACAATAAGATTTAATATTTAGAGATTTCATAGCTAATACGAATTTACCAGTCAATTTTCCATTATCTTAAATAATATATTATGTTATTCTTATTTTTAATCCTGTTTTCACTTAGATTTACAGAAAACAACTGTTGAATACCTTTAGTTTGACCTTTAGTTCAAAAACCTGTTTTGTAGAGTTTTAATTTAATTTTTACTTACAATTTTTTCATCCAAATGTACAAAGTGAGTATGAGCCTGAATACTAAAATCATGGACACTCCTCGTATATCAACGGACTGGCCGTAGTTTTAAATACTTTTTCACTTGATTTTTCCTAAAAAATGTGGTGCTCATTCGTGAAATGGCATTAATCAACTTTGTTCCAAAAATTCGTATATTAAATTTGTTCTCGTAATACTGAAAACCATGAATCTCGTTTTATTTATCTTATGATTTACCTCTAAATATTTATAAAAATGTTATCTCAGAAATGTCTATTATATTTTGACAATGACGAATGACTATAAAATTCAACAATACTGAAAGAATTTTCGTACTATTTATTTCATGGAATATTCTCCTTAGTTATAGAATGTCGGGGCTTGAGTTGAGTTTCAGTTTCATTCAATTGGCATAAAATAAATATATTGTGATGTTTGTTTATTTTAAACAACAGTTTATTTGTAAAGAATTTATTTAAACACTTATTTATTTTATAACACTACTATTCTAATTTATATATATTTCGAATGTCTTTGAATCGTTCACTATTTATATTCATAGTCCAATACTTTATTCTCAACTGTCTATGTACCAATTGATTCTCTGTGTTCCTCCACCAATATTTATATGCAAATTTTAAATTACTGGTGGCCTTCCAGAACGTTCTCTCCAAAATTAGAAACATTATCACGTTATATTTGGAATACACTAGAAACATTATCACGTTATATTTGGAATGCACTAGAAACATTATCCCGTTTTTTCTCGAATAGTGTCTTAAGGGGTTTAATTATGTATGATAATCGGACAAGTTGAGCCTCAAAGGCCAAATAAGACATAGAGAGACTTGGAAGATTAGATCATGATTGAATAAATGGCTCACATTACATTGCCCCCTCCTTAAGAGATAGTTTCTCCTTGAACTCTTACGAAACTAAAATGGAATGGTTGTATCTGCAACTGAACCCGCTTTTACAATTTCCAGTTGCATGGAAGTAACAAGGGACTGTCTTTGATGTAACCTAGACACTAAACGAATGGCTGCAGACCAGTATTTGGACTCCGGTATCTTGAAAGATTGCTTCCACCATGTTCCTAACGACCCTCCAATCCAGCTGATTTCCATATCTTTGGCATGGCTAGTTTCTGTACATTGGACTCCAGTACGTGCTCCCTTAGACTAAATAATGCTTCTCATACATCCTGATAGCTGTTCTTCGTTATTAAATAAAAAACATAACGTGACCCGTCTTAAAGTTTCAAGGCTTTTCTAGGGGTTGGTAACTGACATTGAAGTTCTACCAGTCGACCAAACTTCTTACGGAACACATATGCCAGACCTGGCGGAAGTACTATGGACCAGCGAGTAGTCTTTTGGAAGCGAGAGCAGATCTTATTGTTGCTTGGTCGTAACACCATATCTGGCTTTTCCAGTACCTCCATATGCACCCATAAATTTTTCAAAGGCAAGTTCTGGTGTTTCTTGAAGTTGGTTTACTTCTTCTTCATAGTCACTGTCAAATGGCGCCAGCCTATTTTGATGCACTACCTTCTGTTTACCGTTTAGGATCTTACTTATACGGTAAACTACATCATTTATTTTATTCTTGATGAAGTACGGACCTTCACAAGACCTTTGAAGCTTCGGAGAATAACTCTTTTATCTTTTTGGGTTATGGAGCCAGACTTTGTCGCCTTCTTTGAAACATCCTTCTGTGGCTTGGGTATCGTATCGCTTTTTCATTCTATCGCTGGCGATTTGAAGATGGGAGCGAACTAATTCATGCATGTCGTCCATTCTTCGTCGTAACTGGATCACATAATCTTCACCAGCTACATCTTCTCCAGGTCGGCATCCAAACTCGAGGTTGCACGGTAGTCTTATCTCACGCCCAAACAAGACTTTTGCTGGTGTTTGGCCTTTTGATTAATTGACAGCGGATCTATAAGCTATTGAAAAGAGCGAAAGATACTGACCCAATCTCTCTGATGGTTTGAAACCAGTTTTGACAGATATTTGCCAATGGTCTTATTTATTCGCTCTACCACATTCCATCGGATTGTGGATGCAATGCTGTGGTTCTGGTTTTCTTCATATCCAGTCTGTCACAAATTCCACGGAAAAGTTGACTTTCAAAATTTCTTCCTTGGTCACTGTGGATCTCCAAAGGCACTCCAAATTGACAGATAAACTCTTTTATCAATACATCTGCAACAGTTGCGGCTTCTGGATTTGAAATGGCGTAGACTTCCACCCACTTTGTAAAATAGTTCATAACCACCAAAATCTATTTATTACCATCCTCGGTTGCGAGGAATGGTCCAGTAATATCTAAGTCGATCCTCTCAAATGGGCTACCAACGTTATATTACTTCATGGGAGCCTTCCTTTTCCGTTGAGGTCCATTACTCATAGCACAGGTGGTACATTTATTACACCAGTCCTTTACATCATCGAAACTGTTCATCCAGTAAAACCTTTCCCGAACTCTCTGAAGGGTTTTCCTAACACCGAGATGTCCTCCTGATGGACTGTCGTGTAACTGACGGAGTACTTCAGCTACTTTACTTCTTAGAATGACCAACTGTCTTCTGTTCTCGGTACCATCATCATTTTCAAGTACTCGCTTTAATAAGCCATCTTCCAGGATAATGGAGTTCCACTGAGCCAAATACGGCTTAAGTACTGGAGACAGATTAGATACTTCTTGCCAAGTGGGTCGACGATTCTCCTCTTTCCATTGTCGCATCCTCTTTAAAATGGTATCATACTCTTGTTCTTCCCTAATTTTAGCAGGAGCGCACTCATTGTTGACTACAGTTGTTCTAAGTAGTCCACTCTCTTTGGATTTCGCTTTGTTGCAGTGGGAGTACTCTGCTGGACCTGGTCTTCTAGAGAGAGAATCGGCATTTCTGTGACTTATTCTGGCTCTATGTCTGTCGTACTCTTGAAGTCGTTCAATCCATCTGGCGATTTGACCCTCTGGGTTCCTAAATTGCATTAACCACTTATAGGCTGCATAAACGGATCGCATTAAAAATTTCCTTCCGTACAGATATTGGTAAAAGTGTTCCACGCCCTTTACAAATGCCAGGAGTTCTCTTCTTGTGACGCAGTAATTTCGTTCAGGTTTCGAGAGCACTTTACTAAAATAACCTAGTACTCTTACTTTCCCTATCTGAATCTGTAAAAGCACTCCTCCAATTCCCACATTAATAGCATCAGTATCCAGGAAAAATTATCCCTCTGGTAGTGGTTAGCCTAGTATTAGTGCTGTTGTTAAATGGTTCTTAAATGTTTCAAAGACAGTTTGGCAGTCCTCGTCCCAGCAGAATTCTCTTGCTTCTTGTGTGAGTCGCGTTAGTGATTTAGCAATATCTGCAAACTTCTTTATGAATCTTCGGTAGTACGTACAAAGCCCAAGAAAACTTCTTATTTGGTGTTTATCCTTTGGTTGTGGCCACTCTTTGATAGAAGCGACTTTTTCCTTATCTACAGCCACGTCATCCCAGGTAACTAACTTTATTTTGAAATAGTTGGCACTTCTTGGGGTTTAACATCAGTTGGGCAGCTTAAAGTCTTTTAAAAACATCTTCTAAGTTTTTTATATGTTCATTAAATGTCTTCCCCTAGAGTATGATGTCTAAATATACCAGGCATGTTTTCCAGGATAACCCTCTCAATTCATTTTCCATAAGTAAAATGTCGCGGGGGCATTACGTAATTCAAATGGCATAACATTGAATTGCCTCAATCCAGATCCGGTGGTAAAAGCTGTATTTTCTTTGTCTACTGAGTCCATTTCCACCTGCCAGTATCCAGACTTCAAGTCTAAAATAGAGAATAGTTTACTTTAGGCCAATGTGTCCAAGGTATCGTCGATACGAGGCAGAGGGTAACTGTCTTTCTTGGTAACATTGTTCAACTGTCGGTAATCCACACAGAACCTCGTAGTTTCATCCTTTTTCTGGACCAGGACTACTGGAGAGATCCATGGGCTGGTAGAAGGTTCTATCAAACTGTCTTCCTTCATTTCCTGAACAATCCTTTCAGCTTCCTCTCTCTTGGCTTTCGGAAATCTTCGAGCTGATTGACGAATCGGCCTGGCATCACCAGTGTCAATTTTGTGTTTTACAACAGAAGTATTTCCTGTTTTTCCTCCTTTTGGTACAAAAATGTCACGATATCGTCGAAGAAATTCATTTATTTTCTTTTTCTCTAACTGATTCAGAGATTGACTGGCAACTGCAATCATTTGCTCAAATTTGTCGTTGGAATCATCAGACGAATTATGGAAGTTATTAGTACACAAGTTCCGATTCTGGTCATTTTCTTGATGGTAATCGGGTGATTATTAACGTTTATAAGACGGACTGGAATTTCTTTAGCAGTCGTGACCAACCCCTTTCTGATCAGAATTTCTCGTCCAACCTCCTTATCGTGGTTCCAAGGTTCCATCATTACAGGTGTTCCTTCTTCCATAGTTTCTTGAAGCCGTGCTACTATAACGGTTTCAGTTCTTTCAGGTACCACCGTATCCTCCTGTACAGCAACCGGCATGGTACTGTCCCCATATGGATGTAGGAATACCTCTTCGGCACCAACTTTGATCACTCTGTTCTTAAAGTCTAACTGGAAACCATGTAAGTTCATTACATCCATTCCAAGTATAACATCTTCTTCGATGTCAGCAACAATAAAAGTATGAGTGAACTTTGCTGTACCAATTCCCAATTGAACCTGGATTTCCCCATGGCTGTTGGCACTTTTACCTGTGGCAGTCCGCAGTCGCAATCTTGTTGGTAGTAATTTCTTACGGTTAATTATGGTTGTTGGTCGTATAATAATACTAGCTCCAGTATCCACCAACAGTGTATACTTTTTACCATTTACTTCGCCGTCTACGTATACACTATCATCGTGACATTTCAAAGAGGCTATCAGTATGAGAGGGTCTTTGGAACGGTTTTGGGTCGAAGTTGCCCCATCTAGGCCAACCTGCTATAGTTTTCCTGCGGCGTGTTGTCTTGATTCGTTGTGACCCTTGGACGTTTGCATGATTTGCGTACGTGTCCTAGTTCACCACAATTCCAGCACCTGATAGTCTTCGTCCTTATCTTTCTGTCAGTAAGGCTCTTCATTATGTTTACCAGTTGGTCGAGTTTACCTTCCTTTTCTTCTTCTTTTACAGTCCTTACTTTACTGTATCCACCAAAAGCTTGCGTAGCTGCCTAATATTCTAAAGCAGCGGACAAGACATCGACCAGTGGATCACCTGATCTTACACCTTTAAATTTTTTTCTGTGGGGACACCTTAAGTTAAAAGTTTTTGCTAAATAGTCTACAAATCTAGAAGAGCTGCTACAGAGAATTCTTCGGAAATGCCGATTACTGACCCCGGACATTTTCAATATTGTAAGGAAAAGTTTCGAAAGTCGACTGTTTTATTGTATGGAACTTGTTGGAGGTCATTTTGAGCAATTTATTTAATAATTTTGTTCCCATTAATGTTGTTTGTTGTTAATTTTCCTCAATAAAAGGAACTACAATGAATTTTTAGTTTTTTCTTAAATTACACGTTCAGCATCGAATTTCTTGATAAAGAACATACTAAAAAAATACAGATGTAATAGAGGAATACTTTGCTTTTCAAATGATGTATCACTCGACTTCCCATGCTGTTAACAAAATAGAAATAGTAGCTGCTGGGGGTGAAGTTTCGAGTTTGAATTTTATATCAAAATTGGACCCTCTCGAAACAAAAATTGACGTGTTCTTTAAAATTTTTGATCACACGCCCATTTCTGAGTTAAGGGGGGATCAAGTTTTCGTTAGAACACCCTGTATAAGCTTACATGTCTTCTACAAAAATAACATTTTTTAACGTTAATAATCTGTCGCGAGTGAACTACCTTAAATGCTTTCTGATATGAATATATTATACTTTGTTGAAAATTGTACACCAATGAACACCTACCACTATGGCAACGCAGGTACCTTTTCCTAATTTTGTTCCTAATTTGTTTTCTTTTGTTTCAGGTAAGTGTCAGTAATAACATGTGGTTTTCAGATTGTAAGTATAGAAAATAGATAATTACATTTATGTTAAGGCAACTTATTTTTATATAGTTGAAATTTAATTTTGACGTGTTCGCGAAAAATCCAGTTAGATAAAATTTTTAGAGTTTACGCTAACACATTTGTTTTGTTTGTCTAATATTCCTTTGTTGATATGGGAGTTTTTTAAGATTTGGTATTTGGTATCATTACAGAAGTATCAATTTTTTAACTCGATGGAAATCAGATAAATTATCTGTTTAGAAGTTAATGATTTAACTTTTGGTACTTTAGACCCACCAACTAGAGTCTTTTTAAGTCAGCAAACGTAGAATATAGTGGAAAGTTTATGAAATATCAACTTACCCGGCATAATCCGGGATTTTTGTTGAAGCCAAATAATGGCTCTGAGTCTACTCGTCATTGGATTAAAAGGAAAAACCACAGAAACACACAAAGGCATGTAAAGCCAGAATCCAGAATACCGAAGGCGAAATCTTGCTCCTGCTTCGCGGATTTATATTTCGGAAGTTGAGAATGTTTAATCGTTGGTACAAACCACACAACACACAGTGAGACAATCCCGAAAACAAAATAGTACAAATTTATCGAATAAGAATGTTGATATTTCACTGTCTGACATAACTATAATAGAACATTCATTATCATTGTTATTTTGACTATAGAAATGTTTTTGTAAAATCACGAGTCTGTAACTTGATTTTTACGTTAAATCACCTTTAATATATTAAATTATCTCTGATAAAAAACCGTAAAATATTTTGCTAAAAATCTAGGTTCAAATGGTATTTAATAAGATAATTCCACTAACAAAGTACCTAAATAATTAAATTTCACTTTATTTAACAGAAAGACAACAAAAAATAAAAAATGCATTTAGTGTTTACTTAAAAAAAGGTAAGTTCTCCATTTAACTTTTTTTTTAAATAAACATTTGTTGCCAAACTTTATCCTTCTAAACATTTAAAGGGATGGTTTAGAAACAGATTTTACTTTTCTGTATCCATTAAGGAAAGTATGAAAATCATTATTTTGTTCGAGCTCGAGTTTTTGACGGATCTTTACGTTTTGGACTTCCCCGAAACCGTTTTAATCATTTTCGCGATAATATATCTGTCTGTCGGTGTGCCTTTATCCACGATAACTCAAAAGCGGATAAACAGAAGAGCATCAAATTTTTAACTTAGGTTTGTCTAATTGAAGGTAAAATTTCTTTTTTTTACAATAATAGTAGATTATTTAACACTTAGTTACATCAACCAATGACAATTATTTTTTAAACCAGCACACGCCAATCAAAACAAACGGTCTATATACCTTAAATTCAATATTATTTATCAGGAAAAAATTAACAACCCAAAAATTGCCATAAAAATGCTTATAATTTAAAATTCCATAATGACCAAATAAACTAATATCGGTGATCTTGGTCGTCTTCTCTTGTATACCATACCGATGATATACCGGGTGTCCCAGATTTTTTTGCCCAGCGGATATCTCGGTTATTTAATGATATAAAATTGTAAAAAAAAATATGAATAATATTTGTCTAGTAGCCTTTTAAATTCCACTACATAAAGTTATATTCATCAATCCACCCCATAGGAACAACCCCTAACTTTTTTTTTTCAAATGTCACCCCTATATTTTTTTTCGCTGATATAAATACTCAATTTGTCCCGAATGCAACGATATGATATTTGATATACTTTACAGAGTCATAAAGCCGGTAAAGACTAAAAACCAATGTTGTGGTTAAAGTCATTAATTTTGTATCACCTGGTATTTTCTTTTTATTTTGATTAGAATTGCTTCGTTTTTGTTTTTTTTTTTTTGTTACCTATAACTAACTAACGATATGCTTAGACCATTTCTGAAATTGTTCGCTAGCTATAAACAACAGACAAAATGCCCTTTACATTCACTCCAAACGAATATGTTGATATGCTTTTAATTTTTGGTGAGTGCCAAAAAAATTCTCGTGCTGCTGTACACTTGTATCAACAGAGGTTTCCTGAGCGCCGACAACCATCACGTAAAACATATTCTTATGTTGAGACTAGGATGAGAGAAGGGTCATTTCCAGGAAAAGACAAACATCGTCAACATGCTGCTGCTGTAAGAACTGAAGAAATGTGCATTAATGTATTAGCTTATGTGCAAGTACATCCCCAGATATCGACGCGAAACCTAGCTAACGAGGTTCATATTAGTAAGTCGTCAGTACAAAGAATCCTAAAATCCTATAATTTTCATCCGTTTAAAATTCATTTGCATCAGGAACTTAGAGCTGGAGATTTCGAAAGAAGGATAACATTAATAGCACATTTTGAAGATTTAATGGAACGAAATCCCAACATTTTGAACCAGATATTGTGGAGTGACGAATCAAGGTTTCACAATAATGCTACTGTAAATCGTCACAATATGCATTATTGGTCTCCTGAAAACCCTCACTGGGTTAGGGAAACTAACTTTCAGACCATCTGGGGAGTAAATGTGTGGTGTGGATTATTTCAGGGACGACTGATAGGTCCCTATTTTTTTCAAGGTACGTTAACTGGTGCTAGGTACTTACACTTTCTTGAAAATGACCTTCCAGAACTTCTTGAAGAAATTCCAATACAAGAAAGAGGTGCTATGTGGTGGCAACAAGATGGAGCTCCTCCACATAATAGTAATTTAGTTACCCAATTTTTAAACGAACGCTTTGAAAATCAGTGGATCGGAAACAGCGGCCCTTTGAGATGGCCTGCGCGTTCACCAGATTTATCGCCTCTAGATTTTTTTTTATGGGGATATCTGAAGACCGTGGTATTTGAAACACAGCCATTGAATTTAGAAGATTTGCAAAATAAAATAGTACAAGCCTGCAATAACATTACACCAGAAATGATTACAGCGTCATGTACTCGTGAACTCATTCGACGTTTTGAAGCATGTTTGGCAAGTAATGGGGGCCATTTCGAACAATTTTTGTAAATATTCAATTATTTAAAAAACATATTAAGAGGTTTACCTATTCATTGGATTTGTTATTTTTTAATATAATAAAATGATAAAATGTAAACTAATTATTAATGACTTTAACCACAACATTGGTTTTTAGTCTTTACCGGCTTTATGACTCTGTAAAGTATATCAAAAATCATATCGTTGTATTCGGGACAAATTGAGTATTTATATCAGCGAAAAAAAATATAGGGGTGACATTTGAAAAAAAAAGTTAGGGGTTGTTCCTATGGGGTGGATTGATGAATATAACTTTATGTAGTGGAATTTAAAAGGCTACTAGACAAATATTATTCATATTTTTTTTACAATTTTATATCATTAAATAACCGAGATATCCGCTGGGCAAAAAAATCTGGGACACCCGGTATTATCATAATTCATTAGAAATATCTAACTAAAGTTAAATTGTAAACATTATTTCGAAATGATTGGTTTCCTTCTCATACTTTTTATATAATTTTGGTGTTTCTAATATGTGTCTTCTCAATTGAGAACGTCATCACCTATTTTAAGATACTTCATTTAACTTTAATCAAACTTGAAGTTCTATTCATGAACTAATGATCAGATTTCCTTCCTTCTAATAAACTCCTTTTATTTAGTCTTTATCTTCATCTTTGTCGGTTATACGCAGGTAGGGTTAGATTTGGCCCAGAACACTGGGGCCTCTTGGTTCTATTGTATTCCCCTGCTTTCTCTGTAATTAGGTATTATCTTTGGTCCTGTGTCTTTGATTAGTTTTAGTAAGTTCCTTACCGAGTGTTTCTGGGGCGTTCTTTCCGGTTCTAGGCCGAAAAGGATGAGACGCCGCCTAGAAAGAGTTTCACGTTCGAAAATCACATGGCCGATGTTTCTTCCTCTTTCATGTAGAGTTTACACGTAGTGGGATCATTGTGTAATCCCATCATATAAAAGTATTTTAGCAAGAAGTACCCTGTTAGTAATCCCACAATGGTGGATATCTGAGGCCTTGCGAGTTATAGTGCCTCAGTAGCTATGCGTGGGTTTGATCCCCTTAGCATAAGCTTACTGATTCTGTGTCATCTTATGTGCTGCCAATAAATTTGGTGTTTCATCGTTGTCCATCTGATCACTGCCTGTCAACTGTCGAACAGAGGTTTTGCTTATCCCAAATAATGGCTCGGGTCCTGTGAATGGTAGCACTGATCCCTCTTTCGCGAGTTCAATACCTTTTAATTTCTTTGGACACGTTTGTGCCCTGGTACCCACACTAGTTTTACCTTATTAAGGGTTACCAGATCATTTAGTATTCCAAGGCAGATTCACCCAAGCTTTGACTTTTGATTCTGTTTGAATCAAGAGCCTTTACGGCTGCTTGGCTATCTAAGAGAATTGGGATAGTTTATTGTTTGTTCTTCCTTCTTAAATTCTCTCGTACACACAATTTGATTTCATGTATTTTAGCTTGACATAAAGCAGTATGTTTTCTCAGTGAGATTATGATGTCGCATTTGGATTAAACTCCAAGTACTCCAGAGCCTGTTCCCTTGTTAGTATTAGATCCATCCGTATACCAGATTACTAAGCAAGTATTTATCTATCTCCTTATTTGCCTTGTTCTAGTTTCAGTTGACCTGGAAGAGTCTGTTGAAGGTTAGGCGGAGTGTCATGTGATCTGTTCCCATGTTAAATAAAAGATCATTTACTTTATGTGTTGCTCTGGTATGTTCTATATGTCCAAGAGGGTTCCAGTTGTTGGAGATGTCCAGTCCGTATGTACTCATTCTGGCCTCCTCATTTGTGACTAGATCAACGGGTGGAAGGTTTAGAATGATTTCCATAGACGCTGTTGGTGTACTTCTTAGTGCTTCTGTAATACAAAGGCATGCCAGCGTCTAAAGTTCTGAAAGGGAATTGAGGGCTGGTTTGTGGTTTACTTTTGGCCATCAAACAACCGCTTCATAAGTTATCATGGGTCTTGTTATTGCCTTATATAGCCAGTGGACCATTTTCGGTTTCAATTTCAATGTTTTTCCAAATGCCCGTCTCCCTACAATAAGATACATTTTATTTTTGTTGGTTACTTTTTTGTAAGTGATGGTTCCAAGTTAGTTTGCAATCTAGGATTATATCCAGGTACCGTCAAACGGGGTGAATCGGGACGATTTTTAGATATTATTAATAATATTTTCTTCTAAAACTATCGAAGAAAATTAAAATTTAGGGGAAAGTGATCGTAGTCAATACGGCTGCTATTTCAAGCTATGCAATGTGCATGTCGCCTCGAGTATGGGGTTAATCGGGACAAAAATAAATTAAAATATTATTTTTTATTTATTTATATATAAAAGGTGAAAAAAACAACAATGAAATTTGGAAATAGCCTTAATTTTATAGTTTTAAAGTGCATAGGATTTTAGCTTCATTTGTAAAGGAAATTCGTAGCCTCCTCGTCGCAATTTAGTTGGTTTAGGCAGTTTTTTCACAATTTGTTCCAAGCTAATCATGCATATGTCATCCACTGTGGGAAAGATATAGCAATTTTTTATCTTTCTGTTAGGTCTAAGAAATTTAACTTCAAAAGTTTTATCAAAGATTCCCTTAATTTGCCCGATGAAATATTTGTTCACTTTGTTTGTTTTAAATTTAACCTCTACAAAGTTGTCAGTTGCGATGTTTTCCATAGTAGGCTGCACATCTTTAAAGCACTCTTCCTGTTCCATTATTTCTAATTCTGGTTCTGACTCAAGTTCTGACTCAAGTTCCGAAGTTTCATTCTCTTGAGGCACTACAGTATTGCTTGTTGATGGTTGCGGTTCTAAAAAATCTGTTGTTGAAACGCTTTTGCCTGGCTCCACTTGAATTTTCTTTTTTCTTGCTACTGTTGGTTTGCAATCATTCCTGCTTTCGTTAAGCAATTCTACAACAGACTCCGTCCAGGCATTAAGATCGTCCTCTTCGAGATTTCTTTCTTGTGGCAATCGTTTTAAAACCTAAGTCTTATCAAGTGGAATAATTCCCGTCCCACGAAATTCGCTTTTAATATTCTGACTTAGAGTCCCTCCTAATTTGTCTATAGCACGTTTTAGTAAACTCGGAAAATACTCCTTCGGCAAAGAACCCTTGTATTCTTTTTTCCAATCTTGTAGAGTTGACCTCCAAACCTTTTTCATTGGGCCAAAAACAGAGACGTCAAGTGGCTGTGTTAAATGGGTTGAATTCGGCGGCAAAAAACAAAACCTAATATAATTTTCTTCGCACAATTCAATAACTCTGAGCGACAGATGACTACATAAGTTATCGCCAATGATTACCCTTGGTGCCGAATGTCTTTTCAAGAACGGTAGAGCAATAGAAATAAACCATTCTTCAAATAATGGCTACAGCCACTTTTATTTCGTCCATAGCGCGCACCTTTTGGTCCATTTGTCAACCAGGTATCGTAAAGATGCTCGCTCCTATATACTTGAAATGGGGGTAATATCTGGCCATCACCACTTACGGCAAACATTACTGATGTCGATGTTTTTGTTGAATCGATTATGCGTTCTGGATGTCTTGTTTTTCTTTTTACGATGACTTTTTTCCGTCCGGGATAATCTACAAAGCAAGTTTCATCATAGTTGATGATGGATTCAGTTTCAACGTTTTGTAAGTTTTCTTGGAGGTGGTCAAAATATTTATTTATTATTTTCCGAGATACTGCTGCCCGAGCTCGTTTAATATTTTTACACAGTCTTTCAGTGAGTGATTCTTTATGACGCAAACAAAACAAATTCGCCTAATCAACACCGGGCATATTATTATTAAATTTTGCCACTCTTATTCCTTTTCTATCAAGATATACCTTAACGAGGTATCGAACATCAATTTTTTCCAACGGGTATCCCCACTCTCCCGCCAATACTATCAAATGCACTAGCCTACTTTCCTCACCTTCTGACAAAATAGTTTGCCCACCATGTTTCTTTGGCTTCTGTTTAGCATGTCGTTGTAGCGTCGATCTTGGTATATTATATAACTCTTCTGCTTCTCGAAGGGTTATTTGGCCTCTTCTAAATTGCCTCAAAGCCGTTTCAAGCTGCTCTTTACTATAATTTTGGTAAAACCTAGTCCAGTGCGTTCTTTTGTATTTTCGGACCATCGTCCCGATTCACCCCTAGAAGTGATTTGTTTTTTCATTAATTAATAATAAAAAAACTTTACAAAATAATTTATTCAAAGACTACTTAATATCTAGAAAATACCCACAGGTATACTATATTAACAATGCAATACTTAAATCCTACAATAAATACCTTTTTCAAACGAAGTTTTCAGCCGGTTTTAAAAACGTAAAATTATACTGCAATATTTTGACACATGTACCAATGAAGCGTTGCGAATTAACTGACGGCGACATACAAAGGTCAAACGATTGTGGTTTCTGCAATAGGCTTTTCATATTACCCGTCCTAAAAACATTGGCTACAAGCATAAAAATCACGTGTTTGTAAATAAACGTCATACTGTCCCGATTGACCTCTTAGACCTGATTCACCCCGTTTGACTGTATTTTACTTGGTTCGTTTTGTTTAGCTTTTCTCCAAATAGATTTGGATTTTCTAAGACTTCCAACCTTTAGTTAATTTAACTATTTTATTTATTTCCATACTTTCTTTCCTTTTCTGTACATTATTTTGAACTTCATTTATATTATTAAGGTAGGGATTTAGTTTAAATGTGCAACACTGGTCGCCGTTTTCAATTTTAAATGTGTGTGTTTTTATCTTATGTTACTACATTGACCGCATTTGAAAAAAAGGATACTTTTCTGTTTTTATAAAAAACATTATTTTAGACAAAATTGCTGGTTTCCATAGTAACTAAAAGACCATATAGGTTACTATGGACATACCGAGTACTTTTTGGTAATTTTTCAGTGGTTTTAATTATAAATAACTATGTTATTTATTTGCTGTCACAAAAATTGTGAGTCTACTATTTAATAATCGTAGATTACTCCCCTTCTTTTTTCCTTGAAGCATCTACAGCTTGACGTTTTCTGCCTTTTTTGAAGTCCATTTTCTCATGATCATTTTGTACTTAAACTGTTTGTTGTTTTTATAAATGATTGCAAAACATACTTTAAACCGTAAATGCTGAAGAAGCAAAATCCTTCAAAGTTTTTCCAATCCTCCACGGTTACTTTTGACATAAATTGACCATAAAATAATATACTAACAAAAATAATCTAATAAGAATAAATTGAAATATCCTTTATTCGCAAAACTGGCCATTGTCCCGATCCGAATGAATTTGTTTATTCAACGTTTCGTAATAAATTCTTCTATTTTTGCCTACGTTTTTTGTTTTGTGTCCTTCAGCAGGCAGATAAATCGTTTGGGAATATTTAGACTTTTTTTTGTACGTGTTTGGGGTAAACTACTGTCCAGACAAGATGTTTGAATAGAGTCGAGATACACTTATCTAAAAGGATTGTCCGACATGGGCGAGGAAATCTCGGATATTCCAGAAAAAACATTCTTTAGAGTAAAGTGAAGTGATTTATTATTTAAGAAGAGCCTTCCTATTATAATGAATGTCAGATATAGCTTTTATAGATGATAATATAGAGGTATCTTTATAACATCCTATTAATGAATTTTATTTTTGTAATTTTAATGAAACTTTACAAACAATAACATGGTTTAAGGTACCTATATGCACGTATTTAGACAATATTTCTCAATTAAAGAGAAACTTTATAATATCAATACATTTTAGACACATATTATCGAGGTATGGCTAGAAAAAATAGACTTATCATTCTACAGACAGACGTTAAGGGAATCAAGATCAAACTTAACACGAGCGTCTCACGTGACATCTGCTTTCATATCCCCAAGAAATATGTGCATGTGTTCAAGGCGTCAATGTAAATTCCTTGCAAAACTCGGAAAATTAGTTACAGCAAAGTAGTACAGCAAGTAAGTATGCTTAAGTTTTAAGGTGATTTACCAGGGACAACAATTGATCTCAAATGATTTGCACCCAGAAGCAACTTGCATTTAAACATAAACACAAACATTAGTAAATCAGTGCGTTGATCTGAAAAAGCAATTATATAGGTTTTTGGTCTATTGCTAAATCCAATAAGAAAAGGTTAGGCAGATTTTAACAAAAAAAGATCATAATTTCTTTATCAGTACAACGCTGTAGCCCATACTGCACTGACGTTCCTGGCCAAATATTTAGATCCCTCTATTATAATACGCACCACTATTACAGGATCTTGCCTCATGTAATTTTTTTATTAGCACTGAAAGAAGTCAGTATAACTGCCAAAGAAAACGTGCCAGAGATCATAAGCATATTTAAAAAAAATGATTAACACCACTGCTGTGGCCAATGGAAGATTTGCAAGAAAAGGTAAATGAGTCGTGGAGGGAAGTGTATTGAAAATGATAATATTAAAACTATACAATCAAATCAATAATTGCTATTTATCTAATTTGTAACTAGTTGTCTCATTTTGTATAGCTAGTGAATATTTGCGCTATGAACAGAGCAAAGATTCGTAAAATAAATGTGTCACTCCAAACGGTATTTCGTAAGTTTTTTTTTTTCTAATTTTGACTAGATTATTTATAAAATTGTTGTTTGTTAAAATAAATTTGATTAAAATTGTCTATATGCAACCGATATTACTTACATGCGTATTGTTATTTGCATAACTTTCATAGACAAATTTAAGAAATCATAATAATTACTTTCAACCACTTGTCGGAACTTTTGAAACTTTAAACAAAGAGTACAAAGCATAACTATAAAAGGGAAGTCGCAGCATTTACAAAGGCAATCGCACTTCAAATGCGGGCCGACAAGTCGGCGTTTTTTTAAAGAGTATAGAGCTAATTGGGCTATACCGGGGTTAAGCGGTAAGATGCGGCGGCGATGATAGTGGAATGTAACGGCCAATACACAGCGGAATCTAACGTAGCGGAGCAAACGAGCCTTACGCGTTGAACTACACCGGTATACTGCCGATCGAGAAAGGACTGTGGAGGACTGGCGGCTGATCGCGTTAAAAGGCGGTAATTGGGCGAGTGACTCCTCCTCTTTTATAGTTTTATTTTGTACTCTTTGCTTTAAACATCACGGATATGGACATTTTTCTTTTTGTTCTTTAATATTATGTTATAATGTTTATGCTTTTAAAATTTAAGAATTTTATCATATCATCACAAACAGTTTTTATTTTCTTTTTAAAGCTTGTTAATTTTAAAGAAATTTGATTACTTTACTGCATGAATATGAATATTTTAATTTATTCTCCGTAAAATCATGTCAATATATTGAGTAAAACAGTGTTTTGATTATTTTGTGCATTTTTAGGATAAAAGACTGTTTTAAATAGCGACGGAATCAGAAATAAAATTACTAATTGTAAGTTCAATGACAAAATATATTTTTTTACAGCCAGTTTCGCTTCCTTCAGTACATACACTTTTAAAAGCAATCCATACAGTGTTGGCCACTGAATGTTTTCCAATACGGTTTACACAAGTCGATATGAAAACTATCGAGACTTAGCATTAGCGCAAATACGAAACAAATAAAATCAGCTTTGCCATTTAATACGATTTGACCACGTTAAAACTAATAAACATTTAAAGTCATCATGTTTTATATATTTTTTTGTATTTTATATGTGATATTTGAGATATACATAGACAAATAAAAATACAAAATCTATACCATATAAATTGTAATTACTATAAAGGCGATCATCGAAATAGAATGAAGTAGAGACGAAATAAACACTATTTTGCGATATGACAGGTAGACGCACTTCGAGTGATGGAAAAGTGTATTCAAATTTAAATTTTTTTCTTCCGTTTTTTATTGCAGAAACTGGTATTTCGTCAGTTTTAATATTTTCCTATATTTTTATAAATACACTAGCTTTTAAACAAAATTGGTTTCAAATTTTCTTCATTTTATTTTTGTAATGTTACACCTGGACCTTCATTTGATGGGACTAAACAATGATACCATCACTTGTCAATTCTGCATGAAATATGAAGGAATCACATACCATATTATCTTCGAATGAGAAGCACTTGCTAGGCGGCTACTCACCTTTTTGGCCTAAAAGCGGAAAGAACGCCTTAGGAACACTTGGTGGAACTTATTAAAACTGACAAAAGGCACATATATAGTACCTGAGTATAGGGAAAGCAGGGGAATATAATAGACTCTACTTACTCTACTTTTTTATTAACTAAGTTATCTTTCTCAGGTCATCGCTGTGAACTTTCTTTTTACACTGTGATCTCTTTAAAATACTTCCACTTGAGTATTATACTAGGAACATCTCGCTGTTAATATAATAGATGATTTCAACGAAAGACATCTTGAAGTTGCAAGGTCATTGGAAGATCTTTGCGCCATCTATAAGTGTACATAACAACTAATAAAATAAAAAGAAAACTGTAAATTATTATTTTAGCAATGTGTCTAAAGTTATGGCAGCGTTAATCATAAATTTCTTCTTTTTTCCTTGCTTTCTTCTTTAGTTGTATGGGCTCAGTTTTTACTTTCACTATCGCCAAGATCTGGAATCTAGATCTACATGGCTTGCTAAGTGCGCGTTAGGTCATTTTTGTTTTACAAATTTTAACATAACACATGACTAAGAAAAAGAAGACTCTGGCACCTGGCACTAAGGACCGATTCCACCGTTGTGTTAAACGAAGTTTAAAATGACAATTTTACATTAACAACGTTATTTTAATCTCCGTTTAACACAACGGTGGAATCGGTCCTTAGACCCGTATTTATAAACAGACCTTACGTGAGTCGGACTTGGGTAAGTCGTCTTTGAACTAAAATTGAAGTTCGGTTACAACGTCTCTATAGTTCTAGGTGGTTCTGGTGTTTGACTCGAATTTAGAGATGGATATTAGCAAATATGTAACTGTTATGTACATTTAAGGATTTATTACTACCCATCTCTAAATTCACGCGATATAACCGAACTTCGATTTTCGTTCAAGGACGACTTACCCAAGTCCGACTCAGCTGAGTTTTGTTTATAAATTCGGGCATATGTAAATAGAGATGGTAAAAAACTGAGCACATACAACTAATGAAGAAGACAAATAAAAAAGAAAATGAATACCGACTCCGTAACCTTAAACAGATTGCCAAAATAATAATTTACAGTTTTCTTTTTATTTTATTAGTTGTTATGTAAACTTATAGATGGCGCAAAGATCTTCTAATGACCTTGCAACTTCAAGATGTCTTCCGTTGAAATCATCTATTGTGAAGACGTGTTTCTTATTTTTGAGCAAATCTCATAATTTCCTTCTTTAACCGTTACCAGGTTGAGGTTCTTCTGCGGATTTGTATCACTGATATAAAATGTTCTGAAGTACTATGTTTTAGAATTTTTGTAACAGTTTGTTCCTTAACATGCAGGTGTTGCCAGGCTAGTGTATCATGCTTATTGCAGGTGCCTCGCCAAAGGCAAAACATTTTTATGTGTCATGACCAAATTTTGATTACTTCATCAAACCCACTTATATTTTAAATACGTATTCCAATTAAAATTTTTGTGGCAGCTCGTGCTTTAACACACAGGTTTTATCAGGTCAGTGTATTACGCTCACTGCAGGTGTCTCACTGAAGGCAAAACATTTTCATAACCAAATTTTGATTACTTTCTTATACAACTGTTGAAACTTGACAGTCTAGAGGTGGAAGTCTTTTGCGTTTTTGTGATTTCTAAATATAAAAGAGATCTTCCAAATTGTTTGATTTTAATTTTGTACTAGAGTAAGGACGTAGAAAAAGTTTCATTAACAGATTGCTTATTTTATTTTCCTCGGACGATTTGTTAACAATATTTTTTGTATTTAGTTTTATACAGATAGCAAATAAGACATTTTAACTTATATATACCGGTTTCCCGATGTAGTCTCGGACAACGCCAACCACTGCGACTAAAACATTTAAAAAACTAATTTAAGCCACTCAATCTGTAGCTCCTTTTACACGTGTTAAACACGTACTTTCTGCATGTGTGACGTAAGCGTTTTCAACATTGTTATTGCACATTGTGCGATGTGACTCGAACTGAATATAGCGAGTCCGGTGAGTTGATTCAGTTTAAATTATTTGTTGTGTCTTGAAACAACATGTTCTCTCTTCTGTGGAATAACACGACGCAAACGAATTTTTTTGTCGAAATCAAATAAAAGATAATTAATAATTTATGTATGCATCGTTTAGCAATTTTACCGAACAATTGTGATAATTATTAAACTAAAATTAAAAACAAATATTGACCGACATATTTTGCGCCAGTGTCACGACTTTTTGGCACCTTAGGGAAAGCTGCTACTGGCTGCTATGTTGGTTGACCTGGCTCATCTTTAAAGCTGTAAGCCATAACATACGTCTAAATGGGTTTTCAAATCTGCTTGTACGAGTATATGAGCAGTTTATTAGTTTGTTATATGTATTGTCAGTCGTGATTTTCTGCCTATGAGCTAATACATTTTTTTATGTCTTATGTCTAGCACTTTCGTTTTCTTTTTTACATGTTCCTTTCACCTCAGCTTTGTATATAATAGATCCATCATTGATGTCTGATATTTCCCTGCGTTTTTATATGGTATCATTAGTCCATTTACTGTGATAGTTATTATGCTTGGATTGTTTGCTTTATTTGTAAAGTTATAACTTACCGATTTTTCTTTATTAAATCTTTATTTAATTTTTTACTTTTGGCCTTTGATCATCAGTATCAGTTTCCAATTTTGGGCTAGCTTCTTATTTGTTTCTGTTTTTCATGTCTGGAATATGGTATGTTTACTTTGAGTATAAGACTGGATAAGGTTTATACCCTTGCGGCACTCCTGCTTCTATTTGTACGGAATATTTAGTTTCTTGCTTCGTTATGAAAAATCGATCTAGTTATTCAGCACGTTGTTTTTGTTTATAGGCTCCTTATGTCAAAGCTTATAAAATTCTTGGCCTACATTTAGAAACAATTATGCATACTTCTTTATATAAATTTGGTATAAAGTTTTACAATCTAAACAACTTTGGTGTAATTTAAGACTATACCTTACCTAAAGGTCTATTGATTTATCCTGTTAAATATTTAAGTTGTGCTCATCAACACTATTGCTCAGGAGCCCATTTCTCCACAAGCAAGCTGCTTTGTCCATAAGTATATTAATATTGTAATAAAAAAACAGAAGAAGGCTACACACTTATCTAAACTCAATAAAGCAGAACAGTGGAGGAAATTTATGTCCAGGAGTTAGCCGAACAAGGGCTTATTTATTATTTCCCTCTAGCGAATAGTTAGCCAGAAACTTACATATTCTCTGAATATATACGAATATTATGTTCGTCACTATCGAATAAAAGAGAAATTAATTTCCTTTTATACAAAAAAGCAAATTATTATCAGTAACATAATAAAATATCTAACTACATTGTTTGAACATTTCATCACGGGGATAAAACATTAGATATATAATGAATTTAATTAAATCAAAACTTTCGCCTAAGCCATTATCAGAAAGCCTTCTAATGCGAAGACAAGAATATCTTCCGAAATCTATCGGTAGGTTAGGTACAGCAGACCCTTTTCGAATCATCCCAAATGCAGCCGAATCGTTTTTGAATATAAACTTGGGTACGCCGCGAAATCGTAGACGTTCAAAAGTAATTATCCCTTTAATTGAAAATTATTCCACCTTAATTGGCGAAATTAGTCACCTAAGCATCGAGAGAACAGTGTCTAATGATTCAGTTGGTGGATGGTGTAACTAAACCGTATCAATTCCTGTTTTAATGTATACGCCGGTATACTGAACGTTATGTGAGAGAGTAGTATAACATAAATCCCTTAAAATTAACTAACACTTTATATGTGCAGATGTGCCCATTCCAATTGAAGCTAAGCTAAGGAAATCAACAACAGGTAGACAGTAATCCAGGACAGGACTTGCTTTCTAGCCTACGCGGTTTACAATTTTTATGTCTTTAATTTTAATATTGTGAACTGTTTTTTACAATTATAATATTAATTATCTTTCCCTTTGGTGTGGCACCAGTTATGGACACTTTTAGAGATAATTTAAACATAATTGCCTGAAACTGCCACAGTAAAAGTTTTGTTTTAATCATACACATACCAAAATTAAGTTTATATATTATTTTTGCTTATGCTATAGCAGTAGTTTTTCTTAAATCACGTTAAGTATGTAAAAATTAATTTAATTTTTACATATGCATTTTCACCAGACATGGACAGTCGACACTTGTAGAACCATTAATAAACATTTTTTTTGTTTTATTACTATTCTGTTTAAAACATGATAAATTGATATTTTTGATTCAAAAAATAATTAGGAATCTATAAAAAAATAAAATAAAGAATACATACATAAACGTATACAAAATAATATAATTATTATTGATTTTAATTTAAAACAAGAAAATAATATATTGGTTAATAAATAAATGAGATAAATGACTGCTATATTCATTAATATTCTTCTTCGTCCTCACTGATGCTCTCATGTTCATCACTAGTTTCAATAGTGATACCACATGTTTCGCATACAAACTGTTCGTCCTCTTCATAATCTGCGTAAGTATTTCCAAGGCTATTCATATACTTAAGAGGAACACAAATTTTATGAACCTTATTTGGGCAGCTAATACATGGGAGCTATTTAGCTTTTCTCTCTAATACATGCTGGTCCTTCCATGCTGTTTGGCACTTATAACATTTTCAGTTTAACATTAGGATTCTAAAATCTTTACCCTTTCTTTGAGTTTTCTTTTTCACGCCTTTTGGTTTTTTGACTTGTATTTTTCTTTTTGTTTTTCTTCTCTTGCTCTTTTCCGGCTTTCTTTTTCTTGTTCTTTTTCTAATTTAAGTGCTTCTTTCTTTTGTTGTTCATGTAACCAAAAATCAGATGTTATAACTGAACGTGGTTTTTCCCTCATTTTTTTCTGAGGCATTTGTTCTTCCTTGGGCTAAAAAAGATATTTTGTAAATGGAGATTCACCAGTGTGCTGTGTTCCATTAACGACAATTTGTTGGCAATGTGGTTGAAAATAAGCATTACTTATAGAAGGATTAATTGTTTTTGCATTATTGGGAGTTTGTTGGTTTTTGTATTCAAATGTTATGGCAGCATGAACTTGATGATATTCTTCTGAGGTTATGTGGTTTTTATCCGACTCAGCTGTAACACGTAAATCCTCAATTACTTCTTGCCAGATTTCCTGTGAAACTTCTTCAGAGGGTTTAGTAACTTCTTGAGGAACGTGTTCTTCATTTTGGGTGTCTTCGTGGGTGTTATCATCAATTTCTAATGAGAAGTATAAAGATGTATTTACGAGGTAAGCGCCAATAATTCCCGGCCTGACAATGAAGGAGGCAAAGTACAACAACAAGTTTTTATTATTTTTCAATGTAATCTCCCTTAGCCTCAATGCACTTCTTACAACGTTTAATTAACAATTCAATCCCTTTAAAAAAATATTTTTTCGGTTTATCCTCAAAATGGGCCAAAACAGCTCCTTATCGTCCCGAAAACGTCGCCCGCGAAGGTCCTTTTTCAAATAACTAAACAAATAATAATCGCTGGGAGCCATATCTGGACTATAAGGAGGGTGATCTATATTTTGAAACCCGCAATCTAGGATGGCAGCTTGTGTAACGCCAGCAGTATGAACGGGCGCATTGTCGTGCAACAATCGCACGCGTCTGGTTAATTTTCCTCGACGTTTTTCCTGAATACATTCCCGCAACTTACGAAGTAATGCGGCATAATATGTGCCATTAATGGCGGTATTTGTCTCTTTAAAATCAATCAGAAGGATTCCTTCAGAATCCCAAAAGATCGTAGGCATCATCTTTTTCGTTGATTGGCAGACTCTAAATTTTCGTGGGGGGGCTTCACCCTTACGGTGCCACTCCATTGATTCCCTTTTCGATAGAGGATCATAATAAAGAACCATAGTTTCATATCCAGTGACTATTGTTTCCAACACGGGGTTCGGATCATCTCCACACAGTTCCAAAAACGATCGAGCACACTCGACACGACGTTGCTTCTGAATCGCCGAAAGGTGTTTGGGCATCCATCTTGCAATAACCTTATGCATACTCAAATGATCATGGAGAATTTAGGAACAGTGGTATCAGAAAGTTTGGTCATTTCTGCCATTTCCTTGACTTTCAAACGTCGGTAACTTAGCACCAGGTTTTCCACAAGGGCCACTTTGTCCTCCGTTATCACCTCCACTGGCCGTCCATCTTCGTCATCTTCAAGGGATTCCTGACCCATGCGAAAACGTTTTGCCCATTCCTTCACTACCGAATAGGAAGGGGAACTTTGGCCATATACGCCATCGAGTCTTTCTTTAATAATTTTAGTTGTAAGCCCTTCTTTTGTTAAAAATTTAATAACCGCTCTGTACTCAATTTTCGTCACCTGAGACATTTTCGGAGATACTTTAGTTCAAAATGCTGACAATTAAAATCTATTTGACGTAAGTCGTTTATTTTGTTACCACAGCCTACTAAGGTTTGTAGTTATAAAATGTTAAACTTTTATCCTGATAAAATATCTGCAACTATGTCAGGCCGGGAATTATTGGCGCTTACCTCGTATGTCAATTATATTACCATTTTTCTCTGAGACTATTCAATTTTCGAATTCTTTTCCAGGTATTAAACAAGTCTTTTGTTGACTCAGGTCCACTCCATTTGCCTTCTTAAATGTGTTCCTTCATAATTTAAAGTACATTTGCTGAAATATTAGCTTCCAAAACCTTTAAGCAGTTTTTAATGTCATCATTCATCACGTTATCTTGCTAATTGGTATCGTCTGCTTCTTTTGTGTGTTGTTTGTGTAATATTTTGGAGTAATCCACGTTGTTTGCATCAAAGGGATAAAGGCCACAAACTCGAAACCCATTTTTAATCGTATCCGGAGACATGGCATCTTTTAAAATAATTTTCAGTAGTTTGGCAACATGATGTCTCATTAATTGCTGGTTTTCATTTTCAGTGAGCCATTTTCTTACATGAGTTTTCAATTTACATTTTGGTGGATAAAAGACCGCCACATCGAGAGGCTGCATTACATGGGTAGCATTAGGAAAAAATGCTACTAAAATAATTTATTTTTCACGCAAAAACATACTGAGGTGTAGAGTCAAATGGGACTTGTGTCCGTCGACAAAAAAAATTACAGGGCGTTCGATGTTATTTTCCGTTAGCCATGGTTCAAATATATTTGCCATGTATTTAAAAAAGACTTCGCTTGTCATCCATCCTGATTCCGATTTTCCTAAGCCCCAATCTTTGGGAAAAATTTTGGCAATTTCTGAAGGCGTTCTCTTGTATGGATAAACTACCATATTGCAAATTTCGGGACTGATGCCTTTTAGTTTATTTCGCAAACTTATGCGTGGAACACCGAATATTTTACTTGCGGTTTCAATGGGAATGCCTGCCTTTGCTGCGGCTAATGCTTCTGCCATATTTTCAATGGTATATTTCCTAAATTTCTTTTTATCCATTATGTTGAAATCTGAAAAAAATTAATGAACCAATCATGGACATACCCAATTATCCCTAAATGTACATTATGTCCAACACTGGATTTCTTTTTAACAATTTACTGTTATTTATATTAATCAACAGTTTTTTTATAGTCATTTAAACTCAACTAAAATCAACTGAAAGACATTTTTTTCCTTAAATGGACATTGTGTCCATTTAGGGTACTTATATGAACTTAATGGACACCTAACCTAAAATATCTAAAATTTAAGCAGTCCTCTTTGTTAGTAAACAACAAGGTTAATACATACCTTATACATCACCACAAACAATAAATCTTCGGAAAAAATAAAAACTGTGTGTTTGGTAGCTCAAATAAATTACTGCCGTTCTTATTACTTGCGTTGACGAATGTCTCTAAATAGGTTGACAGCAAGCACGCGATCATAAAACGTTCAAATTTTTAAACATGGCGTCCTCTGTTGGCAGAAATCGCAAACAAAACATAAAACTATAATTTAACAAAAGATATTAACGTATTTACAGGTATCTTCAATTCACAAGTATCTTAATACTAGGCACTAAATTGTAAAGTGTCCATTACTGGTTCCTTGTCCAAGACTGGTGCCACTACCCTACATACCTTATTTACGGGCCATTATTTATTTAATTGTGTTGCCTTGGGTATGAGCCAATTGAGCACCAAGCTCTAGATGTAATAAATGTAGACCGGCCAACTGAGCACCAGGCAGGCAGGTACCTTTTCAAAGCGACCCTTTTGAGACAGGCCAATTCAGCACTTTGTAATAATAATCCCTTAATATTCTAATTTAAAGAAACTCATTAAAAGCTTAAAACCAATTTTTATTGGGAAAACCCTAGATACTTGAAAAAATGATGAGATCAGTTTCAGCTACAAAGTCCTTATCAAAACCTAAAATAATAAAAATAAATAAGTTAATAATCTACTCATGAAAATACTTTCAAAAATAACAGATAATGTTTAAAAACAGAAATAAGTAAAAAAAAAATTTAATTGCCCTTATAAAATTAAATTATTGTGAGTAATGTTTTTTCATTTTATATTGGTAGGTAACAAAAATAACTGGCGGGCAAACGGAATGTTATTATTCTGTTGAATACAAATTTTTGCATAATTTTTGCAATATTGTGGTACCAAATTTTCAGACCTCGAAATGCAAAACATTCATATTAATCCGTTAAAAGCTTTTACATATTTTAAAATCATAAGCAGTTTTACATTTAATTTAAATTAGAGATAGGTACTTACTTTTATATTTGCCAATTGTAACACATTCTTAATTACCTTTGTCAAAATACAATTTTCAAAACTAATCAAAACAACATTATCTTACTTGGGTAGAAGGGGTGAATATTGGGGTGACTTATTTATACGGCACATCCGTACAATTAAGTCTGTTCTATGTATGCTTTAATAGCTCAATTGGTTTTTTCCAGTTTTTATCTAAACCTTTTAGCGTTCGGATAAAAAAATATTACTTATGGAGTTAGTAACTGATTTTGTTTTTAATGAACGTGGCCAGCAAATGCTTGTTCTAAATGATAATAAATTTAGAAAACGTAAAGACCTGAAAGATGGAATAATATATTGGGTGTGTTCTGTAAAGAACTGTAAAGCAAAATGTCATACTCGAGGTAAGTTTAATTATTTTCATTATATTTATTAAAGAAAGTGGATTATATTGGTTGTTTATTACTTAGAAATGGACAGTGGATATTTTGACAAATAGAAAAATTTTGAATCCGTTCTTGATACATCAATGATCTTAAGGACATAGTCTTTTACTGTTTATTTGAAAAGAGTCCGCATACCAAAAGTTAATTGCAACTTTTTGAATTTGAATTGAAACCTTTTTAAATGGTCAAATCAATAATCTAATGTCTTTTCAGATTTAAAAGTCTTGGATCATTCCTTGGAACACAACCCTCAAGCCAACTTGCAAAAGCTAAGTCGACAGGCTATAAGTAATTGTTGCAAAAGGAAGGCCGTGCATGACATTTGCCAACGACCATAAAATATAATGAATATGGAGATTTCGACGTCTTCGTATAAGGAAAATATAACAACTATGGATCTGGACGTCATAAGGCATAATATGAATCGCAATCGATTGAACACCAACAAGTCATCTACATCAAAAGATATACATGATGTCCAAGAAGCTCTGAATGTTATGGATTTAACAACAGATAGAAACGAACCATTTTTATTGGCCAATGATATTGAAACTAATATTGTAATTTTTGGTTGTACATATGAAATGTTTATCGCAGTGTGACACAATTTACATGGATGGATCATTTAAATATTGTACAAAATTCTTTTTTTAACTATTTACTATTCATGGGTTGCGCAATGGACATTATATTCTTTTAGTTTTTTGCCTTCTTCCAAACAAACTAGGCAAAACATATACCATTCTGTTTAATAAATTAATGATGTTATCAAATTCCATAAATATTTCTTTAAATCCTCAACAGATAGTTATAGATTTCAAAAAAGCCATTCATAATTCTGCGCAATCTGTTTGGCCAAATGCAAAAAATTTTGGTTGTCGATTCCATTTAGCACAAAGCTGGTATAGAAAAGTTCAAAACTTGGGTTTAGTAAACCTTTATAAAAGTCAAACTGAGTCAGGAAAATGGATACAACATTTATTTGGTTTACCTTTCCTCACTCCCGAAAGTGTAAGCGATTGTTTCATTAATAATTTTATGTCGGACATTCCTGATTCTAATGCCTTTTCAAGATTAGCAGATTATTTAGTTGATTTTTATATTTCGAAAACGTCTGTATTTCCTCCTTCGGTATGGGCTTCCAAAACCAGTAATTTATTTTTAACAACCAACCCCTGTGAATCCTTTCACTCTCATTTTTCAAAAAGTTTTTACCATACTCACCCCAATATTCACGTTTTTGTTAAAACTCTTATTGAATTTCAATGCTTAGTTTATATTAAAATTCAATGTATTGTTGTAAAAACGAAAAAAGTCAGAGATGCGGAAAAGTTTTTAAATCAGAAGATTTTGGAGCTAGATAATAAGCTATTGTCAGAATATGATTTTGTGAAGTTAGCTGCTGATAGATAAAAACTATAATACTATTTACTGTAAAATTATTATTACACATGTCTGCGAAAAAATACTTCTTAAAAATTGTTTTGACCCCATGATTTTTTTTTTTAATAAATAAATGCCAACTACCATATTCTGATTTTTATTTAACCGAGAAAAATAACTGTTTGCATTAATTCAGTAGGTACCTGATAATTCGTTAATGAACAAACTAGTAATAAAGTGCGCAATAGGCTAATCAAAAAGTGCTCAATTGGCCGGTCTCTGTTTGGTCCTTGGTGCTCAATTGGCGTATCCGGCTACAGTATTAATTTTACCTGGGGGTAATAAAGTGCTCAATTGGCGTCCGTCCGTTGCCTTATAACTTTTTATGAAATTATGTCACTTGTTGATAGATTTTGATGAACAAAATATGTACAATATTGTTGAAAATAAGTTTCGTAATAACGTAGGTAGCACTTAAAGATTATGACTATTTACTTTTACACAACTCATAATTCAATTAAATTAAATAATATGAGTATTTGAGTAGGCCACTGGTACCAGGGATATGGCCGATTTGCGCTCGTTGGTTTGCGCTCTTACCTGAAATCGGCCGGTGTGCGCTCTGCGATTTTCATAATATAAATAATTATGCCTGCCTTATTTTCTTAGATCGACCGATTTGAGCTCTCTTAAAATAAAAGTAGAATATGTACTACTGCAATTAGCAGCAGCGCTTGAACATTTAAATAAATCAGATGTTAATAATATCCTTAAGAAAGTCACTATATGGGTGATTCTCGCCTAACTGTGATTTTTACAACTTACATTTTTCTAAAATTAAAAATGTTTTTAAACGTATGTTTTACGCGTTTTTGTTTTCTATTTATGCATAGAAATAGGCCTGTAAAGTGGTTCTACTACAGCTTAAAAATTTTAATGCCACGGTACTGACATTATTTCCACGGTAATAAATGAATATTTTTTTTACCAATCCAAAGATTGGTATAAAATTGCAATAAAATTCAATGCAGTATGCATTAGATTGTAGTTATAAGAGGTAAATTTTATATTAATAAATGAATTTTGATAGAAATTTATATATTTAATTTTAAAAATGAGAATCGGACATTCCACGGTACTGACATTTCGAGTATATTTATATGCAGCTTAAAAAAAATTACGAAGATTTATGATTTAATTCATAATGTCGGTTGTAAAATACCTCTAAATGTATAATATTATTAACTTTTTGATGAGGAAAACTTATGCTAAATGATAAATAAAACACTGGACATAAAAAATCACAGTTAGGCGAGAATCACCCATATTTATTTATTATATTGTGTTAATGTATGAGTTTTGTGAATTAATAGAAAATGCTGTATTTTATTTTATAAAAAGAACTATAGAAAATTAAAAAATATTTAAAAATAAAACACCAAGTTCGTATTATGTATAAACTTTGCCAGACCTAAGTCTGGATAAAAGTGTTATAGTTATAAACTTTTTTTAAACAAATTTTTCTTCTTTCATTAAATGTAAAATGTTATGGTGTAAATTTTAAATTATATTTCAAGAAAGCACAAATCGGTTAATCGAAGAAAATAAAATAGGTAGGTAAAATTTTTATTATGACAATGGCGCAAATCGTTCGATTTCAGCTAAGAGCGCAAACCGGCCGAAACCGGTACCAGACCTTAAAATTTTAAAAAATCAATAATTATTTATTTTTTGGAAATACCTACTTAAGGGTACGCTTCATTTATTCAGGTCAGTATTTAGTATTGTCTAAATATATTAAAATAATTAATAAACTTTGAATAATTAATAATGCAATTACTGGTTTCAAACTTTAAGTCAATGTTATTAAAATGTAATTTAAAAATAAGAAATATAATTAATCAAGTCAGATGTTGGACCTTGCGCATTGAATTACTTTGCGTATAAAGACCTAATACAAAGGTTATTCCAACTTTTTGATTCTTGGAACCGTTACAAGATACTTTGATAATATTTTACAATTTACCAGAAATATAAAGTAAATTTGGTAGAATGTACATTAGGCTGTGCCGAAATGGACTAATTTTTAAAGGTCAATACTATTTCAGTTGTAATGAGAAAAATTTATATTTTCAAAATTTTATTTAACATTTACAAATTAACTAGTTTGCATTTATGTGCTATTACTTCTGTGCCAATAATGCTTATGATTAGTACAAAGAGACAATCATACTTATTTACAAAATAGAAATTTTCTTTTAAATTATGACAAGAGGATTAAAAAACTGTTAACTTTATAATGATTTGATAATACAACTTTTATGTACTATAAAAAAAATTGTATATTTCTTTCTAATTTTAGATTTAATTAGATTTATATAATACAACAAAGCCAATTATTATATGATTTACTCTAATTTTAAACATATTATAGTGTTACGAATAAATAAAACACCCTGTGAATAGGTATGTTATGATTTGTAAAGTTTTGTCCAAGGGCAGGCGTGCTAAATAGATCTTCGATAAAATAATAAAACCTGTAGTTGGATATGGTTTTATTAAATCATAATATTAAAGTACAGGGTCAAAAAAGATCAACAAAAGCATTCTTGGAAAATTACAAGTTAATTTTCGAGGAGTTCCTTTTGGTTTTTGTTGACAAGCAGTCGTAATCATTCGAAATAAGTGGATTTCTTTTTTGTGTCGGAAAGTAGAATCACGGGTCGGTCAAGCGAAATCGCGGTTAGTTTTTTTAAAGCCATACAGTGGTAAAATTAACGTGTGCTTCAGCCAGCCCTGCAGCCCAACGGATAGAATATAATACTTATGTAAATAGACAGTATTAAGCAGTAATAGTTTTGTGTAGTCAGCAAAGACTACTGGATTGCGGAAACAATTCTAGGTGTTTTTATATTTGTTGAATAAACTATAGTTATTTGTTTTACGTTTGTTGTTTTAATGTATTTGGTTTATGATAACTTACGGTCATTCAAAGGAGGGGGTATTGGCTTAGTCAGGTCTCTGAGAGAGGAATATACTGCCAAAGGGAAGAGTCCCTGTAGGACAAACCCTTTCCCCGCCCTCTGAATTACCGTCAGGAAGTTAGGGTTTCTTAGGCCCATCCCGTCTGAACTTAACCCCCTAGTCGTGTGTTATCTAGACTTCAATTTAAATACAAATTGGGCCCCTCTATATAACTCGTGGTTACCGCTAAAAGTGGACCTTAGGGTCAGTCAAAAAGGCCTATAATCTCACTCTTAACAATAGTAATGGCGTTTTGGCATTTTAATTTAACATTTAGTTAACGTTTAAATTGCCAAGCCAAGTGCGGAGTGTGAATCTGATAAAGGGCTCCTATATTTATTTCGATACGTTATTTAATTTGTAGCGTTTCATTTGATGGTTATATTTATTGACTATAATCTTCTTAACTAATAACTTTATCAAAAAAAATGTATTGGACTTTTTTACTTCCCTCTATAAATGAAAAGTATTGTAATCGTGAAAGTCACCTTCCAAAATTATTTTATATATTCACGTTTCAGGGTCAAGAGATTACGAAAAATATGTTTCCCCATTCCGTCGGTCTGTCTGTCTGTCTGTATTTTGGCGTAATATCTCAAGAACGGCTTCATTGAAAAACTTCAAATTTTGTATGGAGATAAGGTTCCTTTCTGGATTAAAACCAGTTATTTTTACGATCAGTTATATACATGGTGAGCAGTTTTTACAATAAAAATTATTTTTAAAAGTTGGCAGACTTCGACTAAAATTGGCAACTGGGAATTTTAGAAGCCTAAAGTTACAGATTCTAAACAAGTTCCTAAAAATTTAAAATAGCGCTGGAAGAAATCGTATTTAATTAAAAAAAGTCCTCCTTAAATGGACGCGAAGTGAGAATTCGGGTGGAATCAAGAGGAAGATAGATGGAGAGAGAAATGTTAAAAAGGGTTTTTGGTTTGGTGGTTTTAATTTTAAATTATTAAAATTTAAGTGCTAAAGAGTTCCCTGTTTCTATAATTTCTATATCTAGTGAAGTTCTGGGTAAAATACTTTACCGATTTTTTATTTGTATTAAAGTAAATAATATGAAATAAACAAGCAATAACAATAAAATTAATTTATTGAATATTCAATTTTCTATCCTTCGTTTTAATAGCATGTGATTCGTTTACATTGCTTTTGATAATCGAATTTTGATTTTCTATAAATGTAATAAATCATTATTGTTCAAACTTGACTCCAGTTATACAGGGTATTCCACATAAGTACCGACACAGAACACGTGTGTGTTGGGCACCCCAAAATATGATTTAATGAAATTTACCTCCATACCAAGTTGTACCCCTAAGTCGTTACGGAAGCCTAAAGTGGGGGCCATACATTTCGAAAAAAATTAATATCTCTGTAACCGTTTAACTTAAAAAATCTATATTATGTAAATTATTTTAGCGCTTTATGGGTCTTAATTTGGAGGTGAATAAGAGTTAATTAAAATATTTTAAGGGGGTATTTTGAGGTAAACGATTTGTAAAATTTTAATTTGGTTTAATGCAAAATTTTATTTTAAAACTTTTTTCACTTTTTATTTTTTAAAAACCTAATATTTTTCGAGAAAAACGAGAAAAACTAATTAATGCATTACTATAAAAATCACTTGAAACTTTAGTTTGCCATGTATTTCTCAATAACAAGTAGCTAGTTACTTCAATAAAATTCATTTAAATGATAACACAATTGGTTTATTTGTAGTTTACCAAAAGTTAAACCCAGGACAAATTATGAATACGTTTGTAAGACTCGCTTACCAAGTGGACTGTCTCTTTTAGATGCTAGCTGCAAATATTTTTATACGGATAATAAAATGCCAGCAAATTCATAAAAAACAATTTATTGTGTAAAACGTTGCACAACTTTTAAATTTTACATATTTACACTACACTTTATCTACAAACACCTAAAGGCCTAACACTGCCTTAGGGTTAACATTACTTATTATTTATTATAATTTTAGTATATTTGCTCCGAGAACTTATGTATTTACAAAAGAATAACTGCCATCGAGTTTTGTGTTGAGACCCGGCTGACTTCTCTCGAAGTCCAAAACGATCTGACTGTTTACTGTTCAAAGAAAAGATATGCACGTCTACGTGCCAGAAACTGGTTGGCCTTGAGTGGTTCTGCGCTAATGCAACTCAGTGAACGCGAATATGGTCACAATTAAAACTAATATTAATAATAATATCTACATAAGAAACATGAAGTAAACTTGGCCCCACTTTAGGCTTCCGTAACACTTTCGGGGTACAACTTGGTATAGTGGTAAATTGCGTTAAATCATCATATTTTAAGGTGCCCAACACGCACCTGTTCTGTGTCTATACTTATACGCAACACTCTGTATTTTTCACTTGCTAAAATCTGGAATAAACTTATTTCACGATTGCTCTTTTGAATTCTGTCAGGTTAAAAACGAGTTCCATTTATTGCCGTTACGATATTCTATTGCCTTCTTACTTTGTTTTGTTTTCTTCTTCTACTTTCACAGATCTCTAGAGTTGAAAACGGTCAGAAATCTTTTTTGTAACAAATTATTTCAAGCTTCATCGTGCACATAATATTATATATATTTCTGTAGCATATTGGCATACGGATTATCTGTACACTGAGTAAGCCATAAGCCATATCATTCCTTGTCTCGAGTGCCTCATAAGTGTGCGTAAGCACTTCTTGAAGCGACTCAACATCTGCTGATACCGTAGAAATCTGTAATAGTAATTTAATCCTTGCTACTCATACTTTAGGCGAAAGGGTTGACTTCGATATTGGCAAGTCATATATTTCATTTCGGGTAGCCACAGAATAGAAGATACGACGTCTGTGGAACAAATACACGTTATAGATGGACATAATCCTTAGGTAGTAGTTTTCAATATTTTTATTCTAATTCCGATTGTTATTTCTTAGGAATACTATAATAAACTGAGTTCATCCTCAGTTTGAGGCTTAATAAAAATATTTTTATATTAACTTGTATTTCGAATGTCCAGGCAATACTTGGTTCTTGCTAAAATTGAATGTTTTATTTAAGAAGGGTTTCTATGCCACATGAATATTTTTTGTACTTCGTATCCACGTTGCTTGCAAAAGTAAGTTGAATTCAAATATTTATTAAATACATATTAAGTACTCAATATTAAAAAACAACAAATTTAAGTTAAATTAATGGTAGTTTAGTAGTAGTTTAGAGAAAATAGCTATTTGTGTATTAAGAGCGAAACGTGATACTTTGCCGCTTAAGACAAAAAGTGACAATGAACTTTTTGTTCAAAATGCACACAAGAATTTTCTACGATTACACTTTTTTAAGAAATAGGTAAAAAAACTAAAAATTTGTCTCAGCGAGCGACAAAGCTGTTACTAATGCCTCTTTTATGCACGCGTTTTTTGTCTCTAGTCGCGGGGCGACAAGAAACGCGGCGTTATTTTATGAAACAATATCCAAGCGTTTCTTGTCGCGTGCCGCATTCAAATTTGATCAGTTTTACAACGGCAGTGATTAAAAATGGATCCGTGTGTTTTTACGTATTTGATATATAAATATGTCATTGAAAAAAGATGCCAGAGATGTTGGGATGTGCATCCAATTAATAGTGCAAGACTTCTCAGAGGCGCATATTATACACTTCATGCAGAATTAAGACTCAACAGGCAGAAATTCTTCAATTATTACCGTATGTCGACAGGCTCATTTAATGAGCTATGTGAAAAGCTAAAAAGCACTTTTATTACAAATGTGGAGTTGGTACGGGGATTTGCGTTTGAACCAGGGGAAATGTTATCAATGACATTGAGGTAAGTACAAACAAAAGACCATTATTGAGAAAATAAGTATAATGATAGTGTTAATGTGTAGATACACATTTGTTTAAAACAATGATAATATCGATTCGGCTTCGGACATAATGGAAGCATCTGATTCTATCAGAGAATTTTCTGGTATGGCCAAACTCTCTATAGCATTTCTGCAACTGCGAGTACTGCGACTACTATTGAATGGAGAAAATATGAGCTCCGGTGATACTGTGGAACATGATGTGTGTGAGGACCCAGGTAGTACTGCACAATAGGGCGTACGTGACGGCCCAGGTGATACTGTAGAATATGATGTTTGTGCAGGCATTGGCGTATTGAAACTTGTATAAGGAAAATTGGCCATAACTGGATATTGCTGTGCCTGTTGATAAGCGGGAGTAAAATTTGAAAAATTAGGTGTATCTTGGTTTGGTTTTCTGTTTGTGTAGTGAGTTAACAATTGCATCACATCTATTCGGAAGTTTAATTGTTTATTGGGAGTGAGTGTATCTAAACTCGTTTGTAATCATCTAAAGAAGGCCAAGTCATCGGTTTCTTTTGGTTGGTTTTGTATCACTGGTGATGGTTGCTTGATCTGGGAGTCCATATAATTTATTCATTTACTTTCTGAAGCAGATTTATTTCTTCTAAACTGAGTACTTCTACTAGGAGTAACTTGGGTTTGGGATTTCCCCTTGGCATCTACTAATTGTCTGTCTTGCGTATCATCATAGTCATGTGATAGATCGAGATCACCTTGACTCTCTTGTAATGTATTTGGTAGTGAAGTTTCTGTCTAACAAGAATTAGTCACCTTCCTTAAAAACTGTAATTGATTAGCATAGATGTATGTTTTTGCAGGTTTAGCTTTGTCTCCATATTTTTGTGACTTCTGACGTCTATGACGAACAAAAGCGTCTCTCAAATTTTTCCACTTAAGTTGAACTGCTTTACCTAAAAAAAAAAGAACTAATTAGTTTTAAAATTAACTTCAATTGGAATCTAATTACCGGATTTTATATTAATGAACCTGATTTATTAATTTCTTTTACAGATATTTGGCTACAGGATGTACATACACAGATTTGCATTACATCTACCGAGTGGGAATTACAACAGCAAGTCTAACAGTTTCTAGCACTAACTGAACAGTATTGGCATGAAATTGCCAAAGATTTTAACGATCGTACTAATTTTCCACAATGTATTGGTGCAGTTGATAATCGCGCCGGTACATAGCGGATCACTTTATTATAATTACAAGAACTACTTCTCTATTGTTTGGCTAGTTGTTGCAGACAGCAACTTTTGCTTTAGATATACAGATATTGGCTCCTATGGTAAAGAATCAGATTTTTCAATATTTAGAAACTGTTCCTTGTTCACAAAATTAGAAGGAGGTACCTTAAATATTCCAAAATCACAGTTAGTAGCAGGTACAACACTGCCATAATATGTAATCGTTGGCGATGAGGCTTTTGGACTGACAAATAAGTTAATGCGACCTTATCCTGGAATAGGATTAACAAAAAAAAAAGAAGAATTTTCAACTACCGTTTGTCTAGAGCAGTGCTCCGCAACCTTTCCTCATCTGAGGCACACCAAACTGCTCCCTAGAATTTCGTGGCACACCAAAATCTAAAATATATTTATAGCAGTGGCGTAGCTAGGTCGGGGGTCAGTTCACTCCATGTATACTAATTATTTATGGATGTCCAAACTACCTTAGTTTTTTTTATTGTTTTAAAATGTGAAGAAGCCCCTTTCAGATTTGGGGCATCAAAATTTTCACTCAGGACATAATACATATTTTTTTTTTATTTTTTTTTATTATTCAGATAGAATGAAAAATACAAATAGGTACATACATGAGAACTATACTAAATACTAGGTAGGACAGGTAGGTATACTAAATTTACTTCTGTTGACACGTCAATAGTAATAAATATTTTGACATGATGATGACTGATTAATGTGATACCTGCGCTTGTTTCGTTGAACACAAAAGTTTTATATTCGGCTCAATTTTAGACAGCGCAACTCTCATTTCTTGGTCAAGATCTTTTAAGCATGACCGTTTATCATTTTTAATTAATACAAGCGTTGAAAAACTTTGCTCACATAAATATGTTGTGGAAAACGGAAGTAGTGTGAAGATGGCCTTGTCGGTGATGCGTGGATATTCTGTCTTGATGGAAATCCAGAAAACATCTAACGGAACTTCGTCGAATTTAAGTTTTAGGGTCATATCATTACTTAATTCTGTGAACTCCTCTCGAATTTGCAATGGCAGTGCTTCCGTGGAACTTATTGCATTGGTTGCGAAAGGATTTCGAATCCAATTGTATTGTTCCGTGTTGATAGAATGGAAATAGTATTCAAATTTTTGTTGAAGCATACTTAAATGTTGTTGGGCCAAATCCACAATCAGCTGCTTGTTTTCGATCGTACTGTGGTTGGTCCTGTGATACATTTCTAGACATCCTTTTTGCAACTGTTCCTGCCAAAGTTCAAGTTTCTTTTTGAACCCTTGTAATTTATCGGAGCACGTCAATATATTTTCATTCCGTCCTTGCATTTTTTTATTAAGTTCATTCAGATGTTCGAATATATCCGCCATGTATGCAAGTTTGGCTATCCAGTATTCATCATGAAGGTGCTGGCATAGATCGTACATATCTTGACTTGAAAGAAACTCACGCACTTCGTAGCGAAGTTCAAACAGTCGAGCTAAAACTTTTCCCCGGGATAACCAACGAACTTCTGTATAAAACAGTAAGGATTCATGTTCGCTTCCCATTTCTTCACAGAGTATTCCAAAGATTCGCGAATTTAAGGCTCTCGATTTAATTATGTTTATGATCTTAATACATTCATTCATTGTGATCGAAAGCTGTTCGGGCAAATTTTTGACCATCAATGCTTCTCGATGTATGCAGCAATGTGTAATTTGTATTGACGGATTTTTTTGTTTTACACAAGATACAAAACCTTTCTTACTGCCCATCATTGCAGCAGCACCATCTGTACAAATAGCAACGCAATTGGTCCACTGAATATTATGTATTTTAAAAAAATTATCAGTTACTTGGAAAATTTGTTCACCGGTAGTTCTCTCTGGAACCTCCTTACAAAATAAATAATGTTCTTTAATAGAGTCCTCGTCAACGAAACGTACAATAGCCATCAGTTGTGCTTTATTTTTAATATCGGTTGATTCGTCGATTTGAAGCGCAAAAATTCCAGCCGAAATGATTTTTTTAATTAGTGTTCCCAAAATATCACTTGACATATCTTGGATACGTCTTTTAACAGTATCGGCCGACAAAGAAACTTTACTCACGTCCTTAACTTCGTTTGGCCCAAGCATAAGTCTAACAATTTCCATGCATGCTGGTTTAATAAGCGTTTCACCGATAGTGTGCGGTTTTTTTTGTTGTGCAATTAATTTTGCAACAAGGTAGCTTGCTTCTAATGCCTTTTCAGAAACCGTAACCGCCGATTTCATAAACTGCTTTTGTTTCTTATTTTGATCCAAGCGCCGTTGGAAAAATTGAATGTCTTTTTTAACGCAACTGGGATGATTTGTGATCAAATGACGGTTTAGTTTGCTGGGTACCATTGCTTCATTTGACAACTGTTCACCGCAAATGACGCATTCAGGCTTTGGAGCCGCTTCGTCGCCACACCAAGTGAAACCATATCGAAGGTAGTCTTGATTGTACTTCCTTTTCAGCACCTTTTTTGCTCTTTTTGCAGCACTTATGCTGGAGCTTGTGCTAGGTTCTTCGTCATCTGCTCGTGATTTCAGCAAAAATTTATCCATATTTGAAGCACTATAGTTATTTATAAAAGTAGATACTGCAACAAAACTTAGTCCAGTTCACTTATTTATAAGGCACAAGAATTTATTTATATAGCAATTCACTATTTATTTCACTCTACGATTTATTTGTTTGCCCGCGTATTTATCTGATTCACTTGACTATTCGACTCTCTCTGAGTCTCTGAGCGACGACAGGCGCGCTTATATAGGCAGTGGCGATGTTCAGGAAAACATCGAGTCGCGCCTCGAATGGCACGGATCTTTCTAGTTTAGTCGCCTTCGAGAATCAAGCCGCCGCGCCGCGCCGATAGACGGATAGACGTTTACCATCGGCGCTGTTGTCAGATTGCTTTATTTTTCGCGGGTCTCGCTACAATACGAATCTGATTCGTATTGTCTGCAAGAGCGGCACACCTCAAGTCGGCTTACGGCACACCAGTGTGCCGCGGCACACCGGTTGCGGAGCACTGGTCTAGAGCAAGGGGTAGAGTGTTCCTTTGGTATTTTAAGTAGCAAGTGGCGTATATTCCACCGAGCCATGAATGTATCTAAGGAAACCGCAGTAGCAATCATAAAAGCATGTTGCGCATTACACAATTTTGTTCGCGTAAGGGATGTCTTCAAATTTGAGGATACTTTAACAATAACAGGTTTATATGATATTCAAAGGTACCAACAAGAAAACCGTGGACGTAAGTCTGCTTACAAATATAGAGATGCTTTCGCCGACCATTTTAGCAGCCCTGCAGGGGCTGTTTCATGGCAGGACACCAAAATATAATTTTATGTATATACTTTTATATTGTACTAATAGATGATACTGCTGATAAATGAAAAGATATAGAATTCGTTGTTAAAATACAACCCTAGCGAGCAGACTAATAAAATACATGCTTACCAATTTCCTGCTTTTCTTTTTCAGTTTTTTTACTGAATTCGGGAATAATGATTTCGCTAATTTCCTTCCACGCATCTCTTTTTAATTGAATGTTTTTGTAATTTTCTGATGATGAATCCCACAAACATGTTTTTTCTTTTACTGCGTCAATAAAAAATTCAACGTCCAAATTTTCCACGGTACTTCTTCACACATCAACACCACTCTGCAAACTGACTGTTCAAAATGACAACGACAAACGATAATAAACACGCTGCATAAAAGCACCAATTGAAATCAATGTACTTTTGAAACGCCTGTCGCGACGCGTTTTGTAATTCCACGCGACAGGATTTCAGTACGCCGCGACACAGGCGGCGAGCGGCTGATTGACGTCGATGCATAAAAGCGCACATTTTAGAAAACCTCGCTTTTTTTGTCGCCCCGCGACAAGCGACAAAAAACGCGTGCATAAAAGAAGCCTATATGTCAGCTCGCGGAAAACGTCAACTTAGCGGTTGGATTTCAAATCGCAAAAGCCTACTTTGGATAGTGATCGTAGAAAAATGCTCTTTTGCTTTCATTTCTGGAAACACTAGAAGCTTTTTCTGGCTTACAAGTTCCAATTTTTTGCTCTCTATTATTAAAATAAAACTTTTTTCTTTGGGACCTAAATTTTTAACTCTACTTTCAAAACTTTGGAGGGTTGTTCACATTGTTTATTATTAATAATAAGTTCACTTTTACAACTAATTCTTTGTTCTTGTTTACGTTTTGAGACAATCTTACTTAAAAAAGGTTAGCGAGTATTATTAATAAAAGTTAAAATAAATTCCTGAATCAGTTTTCGAGAGAATTTTAACTACCGATAGAAAATTAAAAAAAGTTTCATCTGAAAAAATTGTTGAATATTGGAATATTTATTTACACAATAATTATGAATGATTAGAAAAACCAAAAGAGGTTAGCAGCTGTGTGCACGTGCTGTATTTCAAGCAAAATTGTTAAATATAAAATTCAAAGCACTTTCGGCACAACACCATCTTCAGTGTTTATTTTCTTCACAAGTTTCTGTCATATTTTAGTCGCCTAAAAATTAAAAATCGATACAAATGAAATTTTACCTTCTGCTTTGATCACCTAAGTTATTAACCGTAGTATAATGTTAGGAAACAATGATAAAGTGAAAAGAAATATTATCTCTAATATTTAATAAATGTACAATACTAATTAAATCAAATTTGCCGATTTTTTCATCATTTTGACCTAAAAGTACATTATCAATCTATGGACGAGATTATCAAAGTATTCTTTTATAAAACCCAACAACAGTATGGGCATTGTATTGTATGGAGTGCTATGGATCTTTCAAAATAACCATGTAGGTAGTTAAGAGAGAAGACTCACTTTGCGTGTTCCAAAACGGTATAACGTGCGCCATATTATTTCTATCTTAATCCCATTTGTAACATTGACTTACAGCTTTTAAAGTGTGAACTTAATTTTTCGATATTTAGTGTGTTCGTTTTATTTTTTATACGGTTAAAATATCTTAAGGGCATTATGTTATCTTGTGCATTGCGTGATTGACCACGTCTAGATCATGTAGGAACCAAAAAATCATATTGAGAAAACATGGAGGTATAGGAATAACATATCATCATTAGTAAGTAAACAAAGTCGTACTTTAAAAAAAATATATAAATTATCGATTTCAAAAAATTTGGAAAACTGACCGCTCTTAAGAAAACTATTTTCATCGGTCTTCAGTGTGTAGAGTCCATTTAAAAAATGATATCACAATAATTTATGTGTGTATATTTAAGTTAAAATACCATATATTTTCTAATTATTAATTTTTAATAAAGAAGGTTTCATTCTAACAAAGTATTTGTATTTTATAATTTCGCTATTTTAAATGTTTTACATTATCATGTAATAAAATTGTATAAACTTAAGCCTACATTTTAAAATATTCACTTTGTTACAAAGAAACTGTATTGTAGTATGCTGGTAATATACATTTTTGTTACATTTAACTATAAAGTGTGTTTCAAAAAACATGTACCATTATTTGTGGGGTAATTTCTTACTTAAATATAAAATAAATAGTTCCTATCAACATGGGCCCGCAGATGCTTTATTTCAAAAATAGGGATGTCAAAATTTTTAATTATATTCGGTTTTTTAAAATATGAAACGGCTTAAACAATGTGAATAAAATTTTCTTTGTACAATGTATCTATCTAAAAAAGTTTTGGCAATAAAAAGATGTAAACAGATTTACCATGACCTCGCGTGCGAACGAGCGCTTCAATCTTTTTTTATAAATATGTACGACCCTGACTTTTAATTTTTTGATAACACAATTAAATATTTAAATAAATAATAGCAATGTTTAAAATTTTTTGAGTTTCTGCTTCGGTAAGGAGGTGCAATTTTATCAAATTCTGTTAAATATCAAGCTTAAAACAAATCCGTAAAAAATATAGTACGCTTTATTGGCTTTAGATGCTGTTGATTGTTTTCCAAATTTCCCTATGATTTTTTTTACTGATTGTAAAATTGTAGTACCCTGTTTTTTTGAAACAAAGCATCTGTTGACAGAAACTATTTTTCTTATTTTAGGGTAAGGAATCACCCTATTAGGTAGTGCATATGCTTTTTGAAACACTCTTTATACTTCCTTGGGAATTGAAAGTTTTATTATTAGTCCTATAATATTTAGCATTTCTTATTTATGTATCTATTACAATAATAAATATTTTTTCTATTATGTTTATCTATTCAAAAAATCTGATGTGTCCAACACATGACTTTCCTATCTAGTTATTACAGGCTTTTTCCGGTTATTTTGTACAACCTATTGCAGCACCTCCATAACTGTTTAGAGGATAAAATAAATATATACATTTTCCACATACATCTACCTCGAAATATTTTTCTATAGATATTCATTGAAAATTAAAATACTGAAAATTTAAATTTACCACATTTCCTACAATTTTTCCATTACGGTCCATTTTAGAAAAATCATGTTATAACAAAAATTATAGAGATCGATATCGCAAACAACTTTAAGTTCAACAATTTTCATAAAAATCAGAATTTTGCACATTTTGTCAAATTTCTCGAATACGGACCATTTCAGGAAATTTTGACAAAAAACAAAAATTATAGATAATAATATTAGAAGTAACTTTTATTTGAACAATTTTCTTCTCCAAACATAAATAACAGATATATTCCATAAAATATAAAAACGGCCTCCCATAAAGTACCCCCCTAGATGTTCCGACTTTGTCCAAAATCTAATCATTTTACGTCAGGCCGAAATAAACCTTAAGTTTAAAATTTAATGTTTTTTTCTTTATCCGTTTTTGAGTTTTCTTCAAAATTCGAAATTTACACATTTTCTCAAATATCTCGAATACGGTCCATTTTAGAGAAATTATGTATAGAATAAAAATTATAGAGCATTATATAACAAACAACTTTTATTTGAACAATTTTTATAAAAAAATATTTTTTTTACATTTTGTTAAATTTCTCGAATACGGACCATTTTAGGAAAATTTTGTATAAAACAAATATTATAGATAATTATATAAGAAGTAACTTTTATTTGAAGAATTTTTTTCTCCAAACGTAAATAACAGATATATTCCATAAAATATAAAAATGACCACCTATAAAGTACCCCCCCAGATGTTCCGACTCTGCTCAAAATCTAATCAGCTCATAAGACGTTGGAACAAAGCTTAAGTTTAAAATTTGGTGTTTTTCTGTGTATCGGTTCATGAGTTATGCGACCTACAGACACACACACACACAGACACACACACACACACACACACAGACACACACACACACACAGACACACACACAGACACACACACACACACACACACACACACACACACACACACACACACACACACACACACACACACACACACACACACACACACACACACACACACACACACACACACAGACACACACACACACACACACAGACATCATCGCGAAAATAGTCAAAACGGATTCAGGGGACCTCAAAACGTAAAAATCCGTCGAAAACTCGAGGTCGAAAAAAATCATGATTCCTATACTTTCCTTATATCTGTATACAGATAGGAAAGTAAAAATACAAATTATATCTCTAACTGTGGATTTCCAGCTAATTGCATAATTATGTACAACTAAAAAATATCTACATAAATATTGATACAAATTTTAATTTGTAATTTAATCTGTATTTTATATATTACGTAAGTTATAAATAACAAAATTACTGCGATCACGTTGAACAAACTAAAAATTTTTAATCAATAAACATTTTACGTCTGCCATATTGTTAGCATTACAATGTGTCTTACTAGTACCACATTATTTTTAATAATTGTATGGTATGTGATCTCTTCTCTCTACTACCTCCATGGAAATAACTCTTATCTCTTAAAACTTTATGGAAACTAGCAATATATTTTTTATACTATTTCGATAGTAGCCACTCTGATGTTATACTGTCCTCTTAACAGTGTTGGCAGGCTCCTTAATTTATTTTTTTTCTCTTTTGAATTTTTATCTATGTCTCAGTCTCAGGCTTCGAGCCAGGGCCGCCGAGAGCGAGACCGGGCCCCAGGACAATTCTCCAGATCGGGCCCCAGGACAATTTTCCAGATCGGGCTCCGCGACAATTTTATAAAAAATTAAATAACAGAAGGTCTTCAATCAAAAATTTCTCCTCCTGTACTTGAATTTCTCTAAAAAAAAAGTCGTCAAGCAAAAATTTCTCCTCCTTTAGTTGAATCTCTCTAAAAAAACAGGTCTTCAACTAAGAACTTCCCCTCTCTTCTGTCGTCTGAAAGTAACAAACACCATCGCTACCAGAACCCCCTTATACCGCTGCCGGGCCCCCGTTTGAGGCCGGGCCCCGGGAATTAGTCCCGGCTGCCCCCCCTCTAGTCGGCCCTGCTCCGAGCTCTGGGAGCGTTAGCATTAAGGTTTCTGTGGACCTGTTTTTATTGTCTGTGTCACGATGCTCAATAAACAAAAAGTTACGAGGTAAAGTTTCGTGCTAACCTGAAAAAAACCTTGCAGATACCCACCAAATGATTAAATAAGCTCACTGGGGCTCTACCTTCTCCTATTTCTCTTTTTCCCGGGTAGTTAAATTTGTTTAAAAAGAGCCGCCCGGGAAAAGGTTAACATAACTTACGGCCGTTAACTAGCAAAAATTACGAAAACGTGTCTCCTGTTCCTGATCTTTTTAATACCGATCGTCAAAGAAGTAATCGGTCAATAGCCACTGTGTGTAAGTGCTCGATTTATTAAGAAAAAAGCTCGTCTTCGAAAGAAGATCTCCGCTACGTAGGCAGCTATTTCAGGACAATGCTTCTAGCCATATCTCTCTACGCATCTACGAGTTCCTGGTCAATTACATCAATCAAAATTTAATTATGTTTTCCCAGTAGTCCTAAATTGTCTCCAGCAGACTTCTATTTGCTCCCTAGAATAAAGACCGCCTTAAAAGGAAACCATTTTAACAACTTTGAGGTGACCTAAGCTGATGTACCAAAGTCTCTGCGTACCACAAAACAAATCGCTTACAAAAGCATGTGGAATGTGTGGATGTCTCAAAAGACACTTTATAGAATTTTAAACGTTTGTAATAATCTTTTTAAAAGAGATTGTTAACGAACTTAATTGCAGTACTTCTCGAACAAACCCTAAAAACAAAACTGATAACGACGACGTGGCAATGATATTGTAGTTTGTGCAACAAGAGTGGATATGATGGCCATATCGCATGAAGATGAAGTTTGAGCACGATTTAGGTAATCCACTTGACTTGTACAATATATTTTTTTATGACCCACTCTAAATTTTTATAAATTTTAGGATTTATTTTAAGTTATTAAACTGAAATAATTAATGACTTTTATTAATTTATGTAATAAAATAAACATTTATTTAATTTAATTAGTGTCCAATCTTTGAATTGAATCCGGGACCTCTGTATGACAGCCAAATGCCCTAGTCTCTGATCCATCTCCACACAACAATTATGTTTTAATACTCGTATTTAAATTAATTTCACATTAAAATTAATGATTCATCTGTAAATATAGACAAAATAAAAATAGAAATACTATTATTTATAAATTCTACACAAGAATATCTCATTTTAATGTATATTTAATCTTAATATTTAAAAATCTGGTGTGTCCTACACATGACTTTCCTTTCTAGTACAGGGTTTTTCCGGTTGTTCTGTACAACCTTTTTTATCACCCCTGTAATTGGTGGATATCATGTTTTTGCATTGTTTTCACTAGGTATAATGGATATGAAATATTTCGTTCAATTGAGCGAGTTGACATACTTTTTCGTTTTGTTGTCTATGCATAGAATAGCTAATATTCATGTGGATGTAGAAAACATTAATTTTAACTTTGACAGTGACAGTATCAGGCATTCCAACGACCTGTCAAACAATAGCTGTCAGTGGGAAGGGCTCGTATATGTAAGGGAGTTACGACATAGCCTTCCATCTTGGAAGCTATTTTTATTTGAAATAGTAGTCGCCAAGGCTACCAATTTATGAAGTATAAGTTACTTTTCTAAAAATTATATTTTTATTGTATTCGATATAAAATATGTAATAGCATGGCGTTACCTTGTGATAAAATGTTAATTTCAAAACACTTATAGGATTTTGACTAGCTCATAGAAATTTAACACCAAGCATTACTTACCTTTAATCAAATTAAAAAGAAATGAGCACATTGACCATATAGTTTTCTCAGTCGTAAATTCGGTTTTTCTAATAGACACCTCTGGGATAATAATTTTCTGGGAGAGTTGGGCACCAATAATTCTCTTTTTTTATTTTTAGAAAGCTAGTGAGAATTATAAACTCTAGCTTTATCAAAAAGAAATTAATAAAAACTTATATAAAATTTAATTTTAGTAAAAGAGAATTGTTGTAACCTTTAAAAAATAAGATTCAACACATATATATTTATAAAAATTAATTAGTTTATTCAATTAAAAAAGAAAATATTCAGGAACAAGTCAATATTAAACTTTATCTTGTAAATTAACTTTTATATCGTCATTAATAAAACTAGCCACTATTAGTTACCACTATTTGGTTTTGGCTGGCAACTTCCTTAGGATGCAGTTGAACTATAATTCTGCTACTTGAGAACGAACACCAAATCTCGCATCTCACATGATCCTGCTACTCGAGCATAAACAGCATACCTCGTTCTGTCGTTCTAGTTCTTACGTGTTACTTTTAGCTTTTAGCTTGTGACTTTCAACTTTTAGCTTTCAACTGTTAGCTTTCAACTGTTAGTTTTAAACTGTTAGTTTTCAGCTGCTCCTATTCGTTTTCTAAACAAAAATAAATTCTCTTTTTCACGTGGCTCTTGTATGAGATATAAATTAAATTTGAATCATCTACTTTTTAAAATTAAATCAAGATACAATAAAAACTAATTACTATAAACATTGTGCAATTCCAGCAACCAGAATGAATTATAAAAACATATTTAGAAAATTTTTACTTTACTTTCAAAAAAACAAATAACTAACAACAGGTTGGAATATTATTTCTACCGAGATATTTTTACAATGACATTATACTTTTTTTTGCTTACCACTTTTACAGCCAAACACTACCAGATACTAGGAGATAGTAATCATATATAAAATTTCAAAATCTAATGGCGAAATCGTTTGATTTACTGTACTCCCACTTCACGAAATTTCCCTTTCTTTGGAATATTGCTTGCGGCGATAATTGAATTCAAATTAATCGAAAACTATTTATACAGTATGTCACACAATTAAAATAACATTTTTAACTGGAATTTTAAAATGTTACAAATATTAAAATTTAATCTTTTATTCATGATTTCATGATTTCACACATGTTGCAACCCCTAAGATATACCAATCTATCCCACCAAGAGTTAATTTGTTTTGAATGCCTCAGACAAAAGTGAAGGATGCTTGACTTTCGTAACCCGAATTTAAAACGATACTGAACGGCTTATAATATTAATGAATTGTTTTTAAAATATTTTACAATTTTTTTGTCTACCAATATAGTACGGCCGATCCACCGTGCGTACAATCCCTATGTGTGACTGGCAACACGAATTGTCCGATACTGAATCTGAAGGAGGTATTTTCAGCATAGAAACTGTTATTGGATTGTCTAAATCGAAAGTGCTTTTCATTTCCCTTTCGGAAAGGTTATAGACCCTTTGATCAAGGTTGCTTTACCCGAAAAGGCCGACAGTATTCTTTCTCTAAGGAAATTTTATGACCTGACACTTTTGATATCCTGAGAAGCAAATGTTGTACCGGTTTTGCATACGTGATATACAAAAAATTAACCTAAGATAGAATCGAGGCTGATGATGCTTTATTTAAAAAAATATAAAATAAATGTGTCAAAGTACATTTACCTATATCTAAAATACGAGTATGTTTAAGGACAAAAGTATACACTTTTCTGTTTGTATATGATATAAGGGTCTTTTTTAAAAAAATTGTGCTAGAGGACTATCTATTTCTTCAGGAGCATTTAGATTAGCTGCTAATATGATGTATTCACAATAATTTGTTCCTGAACAGTAAAAAATATAAAATAAAAAGAAACATTAAAATAAGCCAGTGTCACGAATTTTTACGAGCGACAGTTCCCTCACGAAAACACCTGTTTCTTTGGTTAATACCGCAACAGGAATATAATTATATCCAAAGGAAAACAATTTGACTATTTAATTAGAAATTATAAACAGTTTACCACCGATCTTTCTCTCAAGTCTTTGTAATTTTATATTGTACGTTCCAAACTTGAATATGCATCCTTGATCTGTGGAACGAAAATTTGAAAAAGTCATACAGCGTTTATCCCTCTCGAGGTTAAGCAACGTCATGTAAACGGTAGATAATCAGATTTAAAGAAATTTGTTTATAGAAAATACTTTTCAATTCGAGAAGCGCCATTTGTATTTTTAGAGTCTTACTTTAAATGATCAAAAGAGTCAAAGGAGAGTGCATATATTGTGTGTTTGCTATAGGTACTGGTATATTGTTATATTTACAAAAAATCATGTGTTCAGATGGTAAGATCATTGAATAAAAGATGGTTCTAGAAACAGTTTTTCTTATAAATCCGATAATTACATGTATATTAATTGAAATAGAGATATCAAAAATATCAGAAATATATCCATCAAAATTTCGACAAAAAGTAGATAATAAAACAATAATATCGTATTGAAAATTAAATGTGCCATTACTTACTTAAATGCAACTTTGTATGAAATATTCTTACCAAATACCACTTGAGGTTAAATTAAGAACTGAAAATATAACCTGTTAATTGGTACATCTGAGTACATGTAAAAGCTTTATTATGCACAAGATTATTAGTATCAATATTGATTAGTTTAATATCGTTCATATCTAGGTATATATATTTGGCTACTGCATTCTCTTTTGGTTTAATTTAACAGAATTTACCTCCGACGAGACCTTTATGTGGCCGCTTGGGTCTCTAACTTATTAACCAACTAGTAATTAGATCATCAAACAGACAGCTAATAAAACTGATTTGATTGGCGGGTCAAATGTAATTCCCCAGTGCAAAATTCAAATTAGATCTGACTGGGACGATGGACAATCATTGAATTTTGTTGGCTTCATATTTGAGGGGTGTCAATAGACGAAAAACGGAAAACGTTTAAGTTTAATTATAATAAAAATATTGATAAATTAAAATTGCAACAGATTTTACGTCTTCAACTGCTATTAAAATACATAATGGCAAAGTTTCAGCAAGCAGTTTTTCATGAAACATTTTCATTAAAAATTAAGCCATGAATTAAATATTATAATCTGCAAATTTGTATTTTAAGTAAAAGTACTTACCAGACTGATTAATGTACCTATTTTTATTATTTAAAATTAAAATTTATTAAGAGAAACTAACTGTACAATTTAAATATTTGGTAACAAAAAAATGAGATAAAATAGAATGCCCACTTCAAAACCTTAGCCAGTTGCGTTTAGACTAGATAATTTATTTTAACTCTTAGTGTATACCAGTGGCGGCTTAAAATCAAATTGGGGATTCACAGTGACACATTATAGATCTCAGTACAAATGTAGGTAAAAAACTTTTAGTGTTTTAGAAAGGAATAATATGCCGTCGTCGTCAATGAAATATACACCGAAGCCAAAAATCACATAAGACATGACTGCGATAATTTTTTTGCCCTGAAAACGTTTCAACTAATAATATAATCCAATATTTCTTAAGTACTTTGTTTAAAGTGGGCCGTAAACACTTTTGAACCGTTTAAGTCTTCAGGTGTGGATAGAATATTTTCTGCTCTGCTTCAGCGGGCACAGGAATAATTATTAACACACATAATCCGGCTATCTCGAAGCAGTCTGGAAGTGAAATATATATACCAGAAGCATGGGGAAGGGCCGAAGTCACCTTTATTCCAAAAGTAGAAAAAATGGATACCACACATCCTAAATCCTTTAGAACAATCAGCCTCACATCCTTTGTATTAAAAACAAGGCTGTTAATAATTATATCAGAACGGAGGTCCTGGAAAGGGTGCCACTCCACCATAGCCAGCACGCGTACCGAGCAGCAAGATCTACAGAAGCCGACTGACGTAACCAAGATGCTCTGACAAACAAAGAAACGCTCGTGTGTGCCTTCTTAGACATAGAAGGAGTAGATAACATCACATCCAGATGGGTGGCTTTGCTGCTATCTACGAGAACTGCAAAGACACAGATAGGGCAGGACACCATCTCTATCTGCACAACCAGAGGATGTTATATCCCCATTAATGTGGAGCCTAACCGTAGACGAACTTCTATGCAGATTGACTGACCTCGGCATATCCTGTCAAGGTTATGTCAATGACATAGTCATATTTGCTAGAGGCAAGTTTAGAAATATTCTGTGTGATAGTCTAACGAGGACTAGAACATACCAAAAGATGGTGCCTTGAAGTGAGACTACAGAAACAACATTAGTAGCCTTTTTAAGGAAAATAAAAACCGTTAAATTAGACGGGATAGATATATAATGGAAAAATGAAGTCAAATATCTAGGTTTAACCTTGGACAACAAACTTTTCTGGAACACACATGATAAGGAAGTAGTAAATAAGGCCACAAAGGCCCCAAAGGTATGCAGAAACATTACGAGTATACAATTAGGATGTAACCCAACCACACTGCGATGGATGTATACTGCAATAGTAAGACCAATCATCACTTGCAGAACTAGTTTAGCTACTACGAGAGCTAATGTTTTAAAAGTGTAAAGACTAGCTTGTGTTTGCATCACTGGTGGAATGGGAACCTGCCCTACGGCCGCAATGGAGGTGATCTTAAATCTCACCCCTCTACATTTAATGATATAGACTGTGGCTAAAAGGACACGATATAGAATGATTAGGAACTCTACTTGTTTAAGGACTACAGATATCTGGGATATGCCTCAGGATAAAATGATAAAGAAGTACAGTTTTGTGAAAAACTTTAAAACCACAGTGCTGAGCTGCAAGAAAGAATGGAGCCAAGAATTTATCGCGCTTGCAACCGAAACTCATGCTATTCAGCGATATACGAATAGTTCCAAAACTATAGAAGGAACTGGAATAGGAGTGTATGGGCCTAGAACCAAGCACTCCAAAAGCTTGGGAAAATACCTAAGCATCTTGCATGCGGAAATTTACGCCATCAACAAGTCTATCCAGTTAAACATCGAGAGAAACTATCATAGACAAGAGATTATCATGTCCGATAGCCAAGCAACCATCAAAGCGCTAAGCTGTTACGTAATTAGCTCAAAAATGGTCTGGAGATGCCTATAAAAATTGAATGAGCTAGGCCAGAAAAATAGAGTTACTCTCACTTGGGTTCCGGGACAAGGTAACAAGATTGCAGATAGTCTCGCAAGGAAAGGGTTCAAACATCTTTTGTGGGACATGAGCCAGTATCAGCAGTAACATAATATTAGGAAAGATTAAGAAAGAATTGGACAGTAAATAAACCGATGGTTGGAAGAATCTCTTGAAGCTAAGACAGGCTAAAATATTTCTGGGTAAATATAATCATAAAAGATCGGAAGCCTGCATCTGCCCAAGCAAGAACAACAGGCTACGTATTATAACAGGAATCATTACTGATAATTGCCAACTTAAATAACACCTTAGTAAACTGAGAGTATTAGGAGATAGTGAGTGCATATTCTGTCAGTAGGAGGACAAAACCTTCATTTACATTCTGAATATATAGCA